>QXEO01001336.1:0-585481 GCA_007115705.1 Dactylis glomerata | reverse complement strand
CATATGCCTCCTATTTTTGATGATTATGGTGATAAGAATAATTATTCTGTTGAATCTGCTCCTACTACAATTGTTCATGTGGGGAGTATTAATTCTTTTATGCATGTGGCTCATGATAGGGGTGCTTTATGTGATAGTTATATTGTTAATTCTATTCATGATGCTACTGAAAGTTATTATGAGAGAGGGAAACATGGTTTGATGGATCTCAACAATATTGAGTTTCCCCTCTTTATGTTGCAATTCTTGAAGTTGTACTTGTTTTGCCTTCCTATGCTTTTTGCTTTGCGCTTTCATGACTTGTCTCTTTACAAGACTATTTTTCATAGGAAGTGGTTTAGATTTAAATGTGTTCCATACATACTTTTTGATGCTCTCTTTTGCTTTAAGTTCCTATATGGCGCCTTTGCCTCAAGCTCTTATATGGCGCCCACATGAGCATCTTTGCAAATTACTGCGCCTAGCTCAAAGGCGTTAAAGAAAAGCACTCTTGGGAGATAACCCATTGTTTTATTTTCAGTACTTTTTATTTTATTTGAGTCTTGGAAGTTATTACTACTGTAATAACCGCTCTTTATCATTTTTATTTCGTTGTTGTACCAAGAGAAGCCTCTAATTTGAGTGAGGTAAGATTTGGGGATGTTGCTGTCCTGAAACTGTTTTCGGTGCTGCACCGTAAAAATTCATGAAAATTCTCTGTATATCTTTTGGACCTGCGATTTCTTGTGCATATGCCCCAGGTTATATCCAAACTTTCATTAGTTGAACACTTTTTGATTTGAGCAACAGAAAACCCTCTAAAAATTCGACCTTTGTCAGCTGTTCTGTTTTGACAGATTTCTGCCAATATTTGTGTTTGCCGCTTTATCGCTTTCTTTTTGAGTTCTTTTGATCACGGAACTTTTGGGGAAGTTGCTACAGTAGTTTATACTTTATATGTGGTGGTTTTGAGTTGAAACCTGAAGCAAAAAAGAGGTTGATTATATGTTATGCTTACACTATATTGCTAATAGAATTGTGTTTAGTTTTGTATGAAGGAAGTTTTCAAGTGTAGGGATTGGAGAATGATGAGATGAGTTGAAGAATGGAAAAAAGCTCAAGCTTGGGGATGCCCATGCATCACCCAAAGAAATATCCAAGAAGTACAAGCGTCAAAGCTTGGGGATGCCCCCGAGGCACCCCCTTCTTCATCGGCAAAAATCAGGTCACCTTTCAAGACACTATATTTTTATTGCTTCATGCACTATGCGTTTTTCTTGGAGCATCAGTTGTTTTTGTTTTCAGTATTAGTTTAGTTTTGTTTGCTGCAATAAATGGTTAGATCACATCATGTTTCTTTTGGAGGAGATGAAATCGCTTTTCATTTGCCAAGAACGCTCTAGTTTTCATTCTTATCAAAAATCGAGTGTTCTTCTTTTTTCTGCTACTGCTTTTGGTTTTCATTTTTGCCTTGATTTGCGTTCAGACCTTGTCATATCTTTTCATCAAGGTGTATTTTTGCCTCTGATCTTTATTGGTTTTTATCAAAAGAGGTGTTTATAAAAAGTTCGAATGGTGTTGGAAAAGAGAAAAAGCTTTATGCAAAAAAGTGGTACAAGAAGGAGCTTGTGTAGACTGCGGCTTAGGCTTTTGCATGTCATGCTTGATGTCTTTTTGATAGTATGCTTAGTGGTTTTTGCTGTAGCATGACTTGTCTCAAATAACTGAGATTGCTTAATGAGCCTTTGAAAAAATCATGCGTTGTTTTTATCGTTTGGAAGCATTATTTTGGTTTTCTCCTTGATGCTTTATTTGGGTTGACTTGGCGCATGCTCACACATGTTTGACTCTTACAAAGTCGCCAATAGCCTCTATGATCATTTAGTTTTTGACTTTTGATGCCATCTTATGCTTCTTTTAATGTTGCTTTATCGCTTTGCATGATTATGACCGTTATTGCTCTCTTAGTTGGTCGCTCCCAGTCTTTTGCTAGCCCTCATTTTGTACTGAGTATGAGCTCTACTCGTGCATCCAACTCCCAAAAACCAAGTTTGCCATTGTGTCCACTATAAATTCCTATGCATGGTATTTGTAAGCCATTCCAAGTAAATTTTCATGTGCTACCTTTCAAAAAAAACCTTCAAAATACTTCTCATTTTGTGACACTGTTTTCAGCTCATGGGGACGTAGTGGTTGGATTTGCTATCTTCCATATTGTCTTATTCCAAAAAGAAAAAAGAAAGAAAAAAGAAAGAAAAAAAGGCACTCCTCCATGGTATGTGAATGTTGGTGGGCACCCGATGGAATCGGTTAGCCGTGGTTTGAGAAAGGAAAAAAGGTGGGGAGGAGTGCCAAGCTTTATAAAAGAGCACAAAAGTGCCAATCTCTCTCTCAAAAACTTGCTTCATTTTTGTATGGAAGATAGTAAGAACCCCATTGCCAGTCGTTGACAAAGACAACCACCTCTCAAAACCAATTTTTATCTCTCTGTTTTACAAATGAAAAGCTCTAGCACATGTTAAATCACTGCTTCCCTCCGCGAAGGGCCTTTCTTTTACTTTTATGTTGAGTCACCACCTTCTACCTTTATGCACCATCTAAGAGAGCATAGTTGTCATTCTGAGTATAATGTGCATTGTCCCAAAGTTTATCATTGATTGATTCATGATCATGGTTTCACTTGTTCTTAAATTATTTGTATCTAGTCGCCCTCTTAAACTTGAAGGTGTCCTATGCATTTATGTTTTGCTCTCCATGAAGGACAAGCTGAAAACCATTTGTATGTTTTTCCTTATGATTTGAACACATGTTTGACTTTCATTGTTTCATTTTCATGATCTTTTGTTTATGTTCATTTGCATGTTTATAACATGGTTGCTAAGTTTCTATTATCAAGATTATATCTTTCATGCCCATGTTTTAAGTTCTTTTGATCCCAGCTCACAACGCTTACATATATGATCAAGATTGTGATGGTGCATGTCACCTCAAAAATTATTTCTTTTGTTATCACTTACCTACTCAAGGACGAGCAGGAGTTCAGCTTGGGGATGCTGATACATCTCCAACGTATCTATAATTTTTGATGCTCCATGCTTGTTTTTACACCATTTACCTGATGTTTCATTACACTTCATGGCACTTTTATGTATTTTCCGGAACTAACCTATTAACAAGTCGCCACAGTGCCAGTTCCCTGTTTTCTGCTGTTTTTGTGTTTCAGAAAAGCTACACAGGAAATATTCTCGGAATTGGACAAAACAAGTTCCAGAAGTCTTATTTTTCCCGGAAGCTTCCCGAAGACCGAAAGAGAGCCGAAGGGGGGCTAGAGGCCGCCCTCACACATAGGTGGCGTGGCCCAGGCCCTGGCCGAGCCACCCTGGTGTGAGGATCCCCTGGCTGCCCCCTGACGACGCCCCTTCGCCTATAAGAAGCCTCGGGACGGAAAACCCTAAAGGAGTCGGCAATTTTCCAGAAAGAGTTCCGCAGTTCCGCCGCCGCCACCGACGAATTTCAGGGGACAGAAGTCTCTGTTCCGGCACCCTGCCGGGACGGGGAAGTGCCCCCAGAGCCATCTCCATCGGTCTCCATCACCGTCTCCGCCGTCTCCATCAACCTCACCGCCATCTCCATCAACCTTGCTGTCTCCTATGATGAGGAGGGAGTAGTTCATCCCCGGGGCTGAGGGCTCTACCGGTAGCTATGTGGTTCACCTCTCTCTCCCATGATGTGATCTTTATGTGATCGTGAGCTTTGTATCATGTTGAACAAGTAGATGTTATTATTCAGATATTATGTGTACTCTAGTGGTGTTATTAAAGTAATCTATTCCTCCTGCCATGGTGTAACGGTGACAGTGCGTGCATCATGGTGGTACTTGGTCTAGGCTATGATTGTGATCTTTTAAGGATTATGAGAATAATTATTACTATGATAGTATTGAAGTGATCTTTTCCTCCTTTCATGGTGTAATGTTGACAGTGTGTGCACCGTGTTAGTACTTGGTCTAAGTTGCAATAATATCTATCTTGAGTTATGATCTGATTTGGATATCTCTATGAGTGGTGTTTGTCAAGTACTTGATGAACTTTAAGGGGTGCTTCTGTAGCCACAACACAATGATTAGTGTTGTTCAATAGGAGAGTAATTCAGAGTACCATAGTGAAGAGAAGTTGTTTATTTGTTCAATCATGTTATATTTGTTGGGAGTGTGTCCACTAGTGAAAGTATGATCCCTAGGCCTTGTTTCCAAGCATTGCACACCGTTTACTTCCTGTTTTGTTACATGTTTGCTCGCAGCGATATTTACTTCAAATCACATTTGCTACTTATAATCATCTATACCACTTGTATTTCACTATCTCTTCGCCGAACTAGTGCACCTATACATCTGACAAGTGTATTGGGTGTGTTGGGGACACAAGAGACTTTCTGTATCGTAATTGCAGGGTTGTTTGAGAGGGATAGCTTTGACCTCTTCCTCCCTGAGTTCGATAAACCTTGGGTGATCCACTTAAGGGAAACTTGCTGCTGCTCTACAAACCTCTGCACTTGGAGGCCCAACACTGTCTACAAGAATAGAAGCGTGTGTAGACATCAAGAGTCTTATGAGTTTAATTTTTCCAAGTTTGCTAAGACTTCTTATGAAAATAACATGCCTAATGAAAATTTTCGAGTTGAACAGCTTACTTCTATTGCTCCTGCTCCTAATAATGCTTTGCAGCAATTCATGGAAGATCATGAAAGTGATGTTTTCAGTAAGGAAAGAGAAGAGATTGACGATATTTTTCTTCGTCAACAACCGCTGATTAAGCACAATTTACATGTGGAGGATCTTGGTACCACTTTGCCACCTAAAGAAGACCCTGTTTTTGAATTAAAACCTTTACCTGATGGTCTTAAATATGCCTATATAGATGATAAGAAAATATATCCTGTTATTATCAGTTCTAAACTTTCAGGAAAGGAAGAAGAAAGGTTATTGGAGATATTGAGGAAACACCGAGGAGCTATGGGATATACTCTTGATGATTTAAAAGGGATTTGTCCCACTTTATGTCAGCATGCTATTAACATGGAGAAAGACGCGAAGCCGGTTGTGGAGCATCAACGCCGCTTAATTCCCAAGATGAAGGATGTGGTAAGAAATGAGGTATTAAAGCTCCTTGATGCTGGTATTATTTATCCTATTGCTGATAGTAGATGGGTTAGTCCTGTTCATTGTGTTCCTAAGAAAGGAGGTATGACTGTCGTACCTAATGAGAATAACGAGCTTATTCCTCAGAGGGTAGTAGTTGGTTATAGGATGTGCATTGGTTATAGAAAGGTTAACAAAGTTACTAAGAAAGATCATTACCCCTTACCGTTCATAGATCAAATGTTAGAGAGGTTATCTAAGAAAACTCATTTTTGTTTTCTTGATGGTTATTCTGGTTTCTCTCAAATTGCTGTTAGAAAGGAAGATCAAGAGAAAACCACTTTCACTTGTCCTTATGGAACTTATGCTTATAGACGTATGCCGTTTGGTTTGTGCAATGCTCCTGCTACCTTTCAAAGATACATGTCTGCTATTTTTCATGGTTTTTGTGAAGAAATTGTGGAGGTTTTCATGGACGATTTTTCCGTCTATGGAACTTCTTTCGATAATTGTTTGCACAATCTTGATAAAGTTTTGCAGAGATGTGAAGAAACTAATCTTGTTCTGAATTGGGAGAAATGTCATTTTATGGTGAATGAAGGAATTGCCTTGGACATAAAATTTCTGAAAGAGGTATTGAAGTTGACAGAGCAAAAGTGGAGGCAATTGAGAAAATGCCCTGTCCCAGAGATGTTAAAGGTATTCGTAGTATTCTTGGTCACGCTGGTTTCTATAGGAGGTTTATTAAAGATTTCTCTAAGATTTCAAAGCCTCTTACTAATCTTCTTCAAAAAGATGTGCCATTTGTCTTTGATGATGGTTGTAAGGAAGCTTTTGAAACTCTTAAGAAGGCTTTAACTACTGCTCCTATTGTTCAACCACCTGATTGGAATTTACCCTTTGAAATTATGTGTGATGCTAGTGATTTTGCTATTGGTGCTGTTCTTGGACAGCACGTAGACAATAAGTTGAATGTTATTCATTATGCTAGTAAGACTCTTGATGCTGCTCAGAAGAATTATGCTACCATTGAGAAAGAGTTTCTTGCTGTTGTTTTTGCATGTGATAAGTTTAGATCTTACATTGTTGATTCTAAAGTTACTATTCATACTGATCATGCTGCTATTAGATATCTTATGACTAAGAAGGATACTAAGCCTAGGCTTATTAGATGGGTGTTATTTTTACAAGAATTTGATTTGCATATCGTAGATAGGAAAGGTGCTGAAAATCCCGTTGCTGACAATTTGTCTAGATTGGAAAACATTTCTTTTGATCCTATTCCTGTAAATGATAGTTTTCCAAATGAACAGTTGGCTGCAATAAACGTAACTTCACGAGACCTTCCTTGGTATGCTGATTATGCTAACTTTATTGTTTCCAAGTATTTGCCTCCAATATTTACAGCTCAGCAAAGAAGGAAATACTTTTATGATTTGAGGCATTATTTTTGGGATGACCCACACTTATATAAAGAAGGAGTTGATGGTATTATGCGAAGATGCGTACCAGAATATGAGCAACAAGAAATATTGAGAAAATGTCATGGAAGCGCTTATGGAGGACATCATGCTGGAGATAGAACCGCACAAAAGGTTCTACAATCAGGTTTTTATTGGCCAACCCTCTTTAAAGATGCTAGAAGGTATGTTTTATCTTGCGATGAATGTCAAAGAGTTGGTAATATTTCTAGACGTAATGAAATGCCTATGAGTTATACTCTTGTTATTGAACCGTTTGATTGTTGGGGATTTGACTTTATGGGTCCTTTTCCTCTTTCAAAAGGATATACCCACATACTTGTTGCTGTTGATTATGTTACCAAATGGGTAGAAGCCATACCTACAAAGAGTGCCGATGGTGAGACCTCATTAAAAATGCTTAAGGATGTTATTTTTCCTAGGTTTGGTGTGCCTAGATATCTTATGACTGACGGAGGTTCTCATTTTATTCACGGTGGTCTTAGAAAAACTCTTGCTAGATATGACGTTAATCATAGAATTGCTTCTGCTTATCATCCCCAAACTAGTGGGCAGGTAGAGCTTTCAAATAGAGAGATCAAGTCTATCTTGCAGAAGACTGTCAATAGATCTAGGAAAAACTGGGCTAGCAAGTTAAATGATGCTTTATGGGCTTATAGAACTGCTTATAAGAACCCCATGGGCATGTCTCCTTACAAAATGGTTTACGGAAAAGCGTGTCACTTGCCCTTAGAATTAGAACACAAAGCTTTTTGGGCAGTGAAAGAGCTTAATAGGGATTTTAAACTTGCCGGTAAGAAAAGGTTGTTAGATTTGAGTTCTCTAGATGAGTGGAGAAACGAAGCCTATGAGAATGCCAGACTTTTCAAAGAGAAAGTCAAACAATGGCATGATAAGAGAATTCTTAAAAGAGAGTTTCATGTTGGTGAGAAAGTTCTATTGTATAGGTCTCGTCTCAGATTTTTTGCAGGAAAATTACTCTCAAAATGGGAAGGACCATATGTTATTGTGGAAGTATACCGCTCAGATGCTATTAAGATTTCTTCTTTGAAAGACGACACTACACAAGTGGTGAATGGGCAGAGACTCAAACATTATATTGTTGGAGATTCTTATAATGAAGATGTTGATGTAATTGAAACAGTTTCTCTGGAAGAATTCAATCAAGACAATTTGCAGGTACCTGCAGAGTTCATTTTTTAATAGGTAACAGTTCTAGTCAGAAAAGGTTCGCGAAAAACTTTTCCATTGATATTTTTGCTGTTTTTACTAAATATGAAAAATCACGAGACGAAAACGGGCAGGAAAAGGAGTCCGGGTGCTCCTCACACATAGGGGGCGCGGGCCCACCCCTCGCCACACCGCCCTGGTGTGAGGACACCTTGGAACTCGTTTCCGTTCCAGTTTCCTCCTGTGACTTCGTTTCGATGTTTTATTTTCGCCTATATAACCCCCCGGAGTACCCGAGGTCTGTATATCGTTTTCTCGTCGTGTTTTTGTTTCGAGCTGTTTCTGCCAGGGGATTGTTCTCAGCTTTGAGTTGTAATGTCTTCGTCCGGTCCATCTAAGGAGAACTCTCTTGCGGATATCATTAATCCGTACATGAGGGAGCTGAAGATGCATCCGAAGGAGTTGTCGCTCAAGGATGGGGAGTTGCAGATTAAAGATGCCCAAGTCCCTAAAGGAGAAGGGAGTCTCGAGGCCAGGATGGAAGCACTGGAACAAGAAGTTTTTAAATATAAGAAGATGGCGGAGCGCGAAGTGGACATCATCCATAGGATTAATCAAGAGCTTGTCACCAAGTACAAGAAGGAGACTACAGAACTCTGGAAGGACATCTTTTCGCTCCATGAGACCACTAACCAGTTGCAAGCACAACTCTATGACTTGCAGAACCAAAACTGTGAATATGAAGCTAGGTTTAAACAAATGAGTGCTGCTGCAAGTTTCAGGATATTGGAGACTAAGGCATCCTTCCTTGACGGAGGACCTCTGCCTTGGAAGTATGACAACGATGAAGACTCACAGCCACCGCCAAAGGAGTAATTCGTCATCGGTATTGGCATCCCATTGGCTTGTTCCAAGCTTGGGGGAGTGCCGCGGTATCACATCATTACCTTTTGCTCATTTACTTTTCAAGTAGAGTCATATCATGAATAGAGAAGTTATCTTATAGAATAGTTTGCAGTGTGGAGGTATCCTCCTTAGTTGGTTGTCTATGTATCCCTTGGTGTGAGTTGCGGTAATGAAATATTAATGAGAAGTTTTATCGTTTACTTTTCGCACACTTTATTTTAGTTTGCAATCTCTCTTATACGACTAGTCTTGTTGATTAGTATTGGTATCACTTTGGCAGCATGAGTAAATTTAGTTGGTTTTGGCAAACTTAGCTTGGTCAGTAGCAACATTACCTTGAGGTTTGAGTAGAATTGAAAGAAAGAAGTGCTGTAGTTACATCATTTCAGTTTTCCTTCATATTTGGCTTATAAGCATTTTTTTATTCTTAAAGTTAAAATCGTTGTACTTTCAAGGAAGGTTGCATGATTGTTCCTATTATATGTATGTATGTTTGTTTCATGCAACTCTTATGCTTGCTACCCAGCCTTGCTAGCCAAAGACCTTTACTGAGAGGAAATACTTCTCGTGCATCCAACTCCTAAAAACCAAGTCACTTCCAAAGAGTCCACTATAAATTCCTATACATGGTATTTCAAGCCATTCCAAGTAAATTTTCATGTGCTACCTTTCAAAAACCTTCAAATACTTCTCATTTTGTGCCACTATTTTTAGCTCATGAGGACGTAGTGGATGGGTTTGTTATCTTCCATACTAAATTAAGTACCCTTCGACTAGGCAGCTTCATCTGCTCATCATTAATTTGCAAGGGAGCTGGTTAGATCATTATAATCTAAAAAGAAAGAAAAGAGCACTCCTCCAAGGTATGTGAAAGTTGGTGGGCACCCGATGGAATCGGTTAGCCATGGTTTGAGAAAGGAAAATGGTGGGGAGGAGTGCGAAGCAATAAATAAAGCACAAATGTGCCAATTAATCAAACATCTCGGAACCGCTCTCACTTGTTTAGTATGGAAGATATCAAGAACTCCGTTGCTAGTCGTTGACAAAAGCAACCACCTCTCAAAATAACTTTTTACCTCTGTTTTACAAATGAAAAGCTCTAGCACATGTTTAATCCCTGCTTCCCTCTGCGAAGGGCCTATCTTTTACTTTTATGTTGAGTCAACCTATTTCCTTCTATCTCAAGCAAGCATTTGAGTTGTTATGTTTCACTCATCCATATGTTGATTCGTTTAATCATGTTTACTATCTTCCTTGTTTAGCATAACGCTTTTATCTAAAAGAATATGTCTCTAAAACTTTTCTATGATTACAAAGAGTTTGTTTCAGGAAGCATATGGTTTCTGCTATATAAGCTCTGTTATAAAAGGCTCCGTTTAAAAGAAAGTGTATTGTGCTCAATGTTCTCTGACCAAGAACTAAGGTTTGCCATCACCAATTATAATTTACTTTGTGCATCTTTATATGTGATTCCCTTTTACTTATTGCAAGTCTATATCATGTAAAGGGAAGTTGCTGACTATTATAAATTGTGCCTTGGTAAATGTGATGCTTCTTGTCCGTATTTTGATTATCGACACTTCACTCCATAAACCTATGGTCATGTTTACCGAGTTTAGTTTTCGCTTGGGGACAAGCGAGGTCTAAGCTTGGGGGGGTTGATACGTCCATTTTGCATCACTATTTTGTATCATAATTTACTGTTATTCATTGATATATTTCATATTTAGAGATGATACTTATGTTGTTTCCTCTATTTTTACATGTTTGATGATTGTTGGAGGATTTGCTGCCGGAGTCTGGATTCTGCTGGAAAAGGACCGTCAAGACACCATATTTCGGAAGATCAGGAAAATTCTAGAAAAATACCAGAAAATTATATTTTGCCAAAAGACTCAGGAAGCTAGAAGGAGGAGGCGAGAGGAGCCAGGGGGTAGGCTCACACGTAGGGGGCGCGGCCTGGCCCCTGGCCGCGTCGGCCTACTGTGTGGCCACCCTGGCCCACTTCAGGTCTCGCCCCTGCGCGTACTTCATCGTCCCCGAAAACCTAAGTCAGAGGGGGGGTTCAGAGATAGACACCGCCGCCTCTGCGGGGCGGAAAACACCAGAGAGAGAAAAGCTCTCCGGCAGGCAGAAATCTGCCGGGGAAATTCCTTCCCGGAGAGGGGAGATCGTCGCCATCGTCATCACCATCACACCGGACTTCATTGGGATCATCATCATCATCATCTCCATCACCAGCACCTTCATCTCCACCATCACCACGCCATCCCGCTGTAACATCTTGAGTTGAATCTTGTCAAATTCTTAGGGGAAACTTTCCCGGTGTTGATTACTCTTGTGGTTGATGCTATTGAGTGGAACCGTTGAATTAAGGTTTATGTTCAGATTGTTATTTACCATTATTTCACCTCTGATCATGATCCATATGATGTCTTGTGAGTAGTTCGTTTAGTTCTTGAGAACATGGGAGAAGTCAAGATGTTAGTAGTGGATTATTGTTAAGTAATATTTAGTGGTTTGATATTTATTTGTTGTGGTGTTATTTCACTAGTGGTGTCATGTGAACGTCGACTACATGATACTTCACCATTTATGGGCCTAGTGAGATGCATTGTGTATTTGGCTACCAATTGTGGGGTTGCTAGAGTGACAGAAACCTAAACCTCCGTTGGGAAACCATTGCACCAGGGAGCGTAGGATCTTAGAGTTTAAGGCTGTGGTTAGATTTATCTTAATTACTTTCTTGTATTTGCGGATGCTTGCAAGGGGTATAATCACAAGTGTGTATTTATCCTAGTAAGGGTAGTGCGCTAGCACAGGTTCACCCCCATAACACTTATCAAACCAATAAATATTATTTAGCGGCATGAAGCGAAAGCTCTTGACAGAAACTCCCGTGTGTCCTCGAGAACGTTTGGTCATCATAAGTTACACAACCGGCTTGTCCTTTGCTAAAGAAAGGATTGGTCCACTTGCTGCAATTATTACTAATGTCTTTTATTTACTCGCACTTTATTTATTTGCATTACCAAATACCCCTGAAAACCCGTTTGCTAGTATTTACAGTGGAACCTTGACCAAAACCACTTGTCAACACCTTTTGCTCCTCGTTGGGTTCGACACTCTTATTTATCGAAAGTACTACGATACACCCCCTATACTTGTGGGTCATCAGGTACCGTTTCAGGTGGATAACTGATTTAGGCCGTTGGATCTAAATGAGAACAGACGCACCAGATCTTCCGGTACCCTTTCGGTAAGTCATTTAATCGGGACCCTCCGATCCAGATCTGACGGTAGTAGGTGGTTTGGGTTGCGGCTGGCCGGAGCGGTCATCGCCGGCGACCAGACCCGAGCGGCGATGCGTCGGCATCGTGGGTTCCTAGCACTACAGAGGGCTTCGAGGCTCGGTGAAGTTACCTGCAGACTCTTGGAGGCGAGGAGGTCTCGATGGCGAGGTGGTGGAGGATGGCGTGGACAACGGCGGCCGGAATAGCTCGTCAGAGCTCCTCCTCCGGATGGTGAGATTGGGTTGGGGAAGCACGCGTCGTTCTGGAGCGCAAACGAATACCAGATCATGTCAAGGAGATGCGAAAGGACGAGGGGAAGGTACCGGCGTAGTCACGGAGGTAAGGGAAGGCCAGTGCTTACCTGAAACGTCAAAGCTTGCCGTCGTCAGTGGCGGTGGGGTTCGGTTCGAGCGGCCTGGCGGCGGAGGAGATCTGAGAGGGGGTGGGGGTGGACGAGGAGGGTGAGGGGCCTTTTATAGGCGCGGGCGTGCATCAATTCGGGCAGGAGATCGCCGGATTTAGGAGGGGCGCGAGTTACTGCGCGCGCTTGTCACGCGCATGAGTTTTGGCCGGAGGAAGACGATGGTGACGTGGCCTGCACATGGGCCCCACTTGTCAGTGAGAAAAGAAAAGAGGAGGGGATATCGATTCGGGCGGGAGATTGCTGGGCCGCGGGCCATTTTTGGCCATGGGCCGAATGGTCTCCCGCGGCCTTTTAGTAAATTTCAAACTTTTTTCTTCTTTTCTTTTTCTGTAAATAATTTGGAACTTTTGCAAAAACCTCCAAAAAGATTCAAACCAGTTTCAAAATTTATAAAAAAATTCCCTTGTCTTCATAGACACAAAGGGGAAAGGTTTTGGTCAAATACACAGTAAGATTAATTTGAGAAAAATTTTATGCAATGACATGATGATTTGAATGTATGCATGCAATATGAATTGATTCAAATTTTGGGATGTTACAAGTCTAACCCTCTTAAGATGAATCTCGCCCTCGAGATTCGGGTTGGCTATCAAATAGGTGTGGGTGGTCTTCTTGGAGTTCATCTTCTCGCTCCCAAGTTGCTTCTTCCTCAGTATGGTGACTCCACTGAACCTTGCAAAATTTGATCATCTTGGTTCGAGTAACTCTTTCTGAGGTCTCCAAGATTCTGATGGGTTTCTCTTCGTACATGAGATCACTCTCCAACTGAACCTCTTCCAAAGCTATTGTGTCCCATAGTGGGGTTTCTGCCATCTCTAGATGGCACCTCTTCAATTGACTCACATGGAACACATTATGTACCGCAGACAAGGATTCTGATAGTTCTAGCTCATATGCAACTTCTCCTTTGCGAGCCCGAACCTTGAATGGCCCTACAAAGCGAGGTGCTAGCTTTCCTTTGACTCTAAATCTTTTCACTCCACGAAGTGGCGATACTCTAAGGTATGCTCTATCGCCCACCTCATAGGTCACCTCTCTACTCTTTGAATCAGCATAGCTCTTCTTTTTGGATTGAGCTATCTTGAGTCTATCCCTGATCAAGCGAACCTTTTGCTCAGCATCTTTTATTATGTCTGGCCCGAAAAGACTTCGTTCTCCAACACCACTCCAAAGCAATGGTGTAGTGCACTTTCTCCCATATAGAGCTTCAAACGGTGCCATTTCAATGCTAGCTTGATGGCTATTGTTGTACGAGAACTCTGCATACGGCAAATTCTCATCCCAGCTAGACACGAAGTCCAATGCACGAGCTCTCAACATGTCTTCTAGAACTTGGTTCACCCTTTCCGTTTGTCCATCAGTCTGAGGATGAAACGATGTGCTGAACTCTAGTCTAGTCCCCAAGGATTCGTGGAGTTGGTGCCAAAAGTGAGAGGTGAACTGAGTACCTCTATCAGACACAATGCTCTTAGGTACTCCATGTAAGCATAGTATTCGGTTCATGTATATCTTGGCTAGTCTGGCACTGGTATAAGTGGTTTTCACAGGAATGAAATGAGCCACTTTAGTTAAATGGTCAACTACTACCCAGATGGAGTCATAGCCAGACTTGGTCCTTGGTAATCCTATGATGAAATCCATGCCAACGTTATCCTATTTCCATTCCAGTATAGGCAACGGTTGTAATAAACCTGCTGGCTTATGATGCTCTGCCTTGACTCTATTACATACGTCACATAAGGCAATGTACTCAGTGATATCCCTTTTCATATTGCTCCACCAGAATCTACCCTTCAAGTCCATATACATCTTGGTGTTTCCAGGATCAATGGAATAGGGTGAATCATGTGCTTCTTGCAGAATCAACTTTCTGAGCTCAGGGTCTTGTGGTACGCAAACACGCTTCTCAAACCATACAATCCCTTGGTCATCTTCGTGAAATCCCCTCGCCTTCCCTTTACTCATATTACTCTTTATTTCTTCTATCTCTTTATCTAGCTTCTGAGCTTCCTTGATCTTGTCCATTAGTGTAGGTTGAACTTCAAGCGATGCCAAAAACCCTTCTAGCACAATTTCCAACCTGAGTTCCTTGAATTGTGTGACCTGCTGTAAGCCCATTTACGTAGCTCTTACGGCTCAAGGCGTCAGCTACAACATTAGCCTTTCCCGGATGGTATTGTAGGCTCATATCATAATCTTTTATGAGTTCCAACCATCTTCTCTGTCTCATGTTCAGTTCCTTCTGGGTGAATATATACTTCAAGCTCTTGTGATCGGTGAACACATCACAATGCTTTCCCATCAAATACTGTCTCCACACTTTTAGATCATGAACAAGAGATGCTAGCTCCAAGTCATGGGTGGGGTAATTTCTCTCGTGATGTTTGAGCTGGCGTGAGGCATAACTCACCACCTTTCCATTCTGCATTAGAATGCTACCAAGTCCTTGACGAGAAGTGTCACAGTAAACTTAAAAATCTTTCTGTATGTCTGGCAGGCATAGAACTGGTGCACTCACTAGTCGTTTCTTCAACTCTTGGAAACTAGCTTCACATGAGTCGGTCCATTCAAACTTCTTGTCTTTCTTCAATAGTTCAGTCATTGGCTTTGCGATCTTGGAGAAATTTTCAATGAATCTCCAGTAGTACCCCGCAAGACCTAGGAAACTTCGGATGTCTCCCGCATTCTTGGGTGAATCCCATTCGGTAACGGATGCTACCTTGCTTGGATCCATCGCGACTCCTTCCGCGAAAACTATATGTCCAAGAAATCCTACCTTGTTCAGCCAGAACTCACACTTGCTAAATTTTGCATACAACTTATGCTCTCTGAGCTTTTCCATGATTAAGCGTAAGTGCTTCTCATGTTCCTTATCATCCTTGGAGTAAATCAGGATGTCGTCAATGAACACCACTACGAATTTATCCAAGTACTCCATGAACACCTTGTTCATCATGGTCATGAAGTATGCCGGGGCATTTGTTATTCCAAAGGACATGACGGTGTACTCATAAAGACCATATCTTGTGGTAAAGGCTGTCTTGGGTATGTCTTGTTCTCGGATCTTTAGTTGGAAATATCCTGATCGGAGATCAATCTTGTAGAATACTTCTGCTCCTTTCAGTTGGTCGAACAGGTCATTGATGTTGGGTAATGGGTACTTGTTCTTGATTGTCACTTCATTCAGAGAACGATAGTCCACAACTAATCTCTTGCTGGAGTCCTTCTTCTCCACAAACAAAACAGGGGCTACCCATGATGATGAACTTTGTTGGATAAAACCTTTGTCCAACTGTTCCTTGAGCTGCTTCTTTAACTCCTTTAGTTCCTCTATATCCATCTTATATGGCCTCTTAGCTATGGGTCATGTTCCAGCCAGCAAGTTAATGATAAACTCGACGTCTTTGTCCGGTGGCATTCCTGGCAACTCTTCTGGAACACATCGAGATACTCCTTCACAACTAGCACTTCATCCATGCTAACCCCCTTAAGAGAGTTAACCATGGACCCCTTAAGCTCAAAGGTAGATTTGAAACGGATACGTTTCTTTTCAGGGGTTGTAAGGGTGATGGTTTTGTTTGCATAATCTATGACTCCTTCAAAAGCGGTCATCCAATCCATGCCTAGGATGACATCTAGTCCTTGTGAGTCTAAGACAATGAGGTTAGCCGGAAACTTGTGTTTTCCAATTTTCAGGACTAGGTCTCTACAACCGGCATTTACTATCAACTCTCCCCCTGGAGAACTTACCCTTATAGGACAACCTATTGTCTCGGTAGGTATTTTGTTCTTAACAACAAATGCTCTTGAAATGAATGAATGGGATGCACCAGTGTCGACAAGAACAAGTGTTGAAAACTTATTGAGCAGAAACATACCATACACGGCGTCGGGCTCATCATAAATCTCCTCCACATTGATGTGATTAACATGCCCCTTCGGGAATGGATTGGGCTTGTTTCCTTCATCCTTCTTCTATGGGCAATCGTGTGCATAATGTCCAGTCTTGTGGCACTTATAGCATTCCACTTGACTAATATCCCTCTTCTCGGGGACATTGTTGTTTCTGCCATTGTTATGGACATTTGTCCTTGTGGAATTATGATTGTTGTGACTCCTGTGGCCATTATGGTGGTGGCCATTTCCCTTGTGGTGCTGGTGCCCATTTCTACCATTATTATTGTGGTGGTTTCCTCCATTCTTATGGAATCCAGAACTCCCATTACCACCGTGGAGGCTTCGCTTGTGCACAGGCTCTTGGTACTTGCTAACATGATGCTTCCTCTTTCTGTTTTCAGACTGCTTCATCTTGCTCTCTAGAGTTATAGCTTGATCAAGCAAAGACTGAAAGGTAGGAGTGTAAGCAACAGACAGAGGGATTGACAATTCATCATTGAGGCCCTCTAGGAACTTCTCCTTCCTTTTTGCATCAGTGTCAATGGCGTCCGGTGCATAGCGTAACAGATTGGTGAACTCATCAATGTACTCAGACACGCTGCGGTACTTCTGTCTAAGGTCACGGAACTCTTTCTTCTTCAGGCCCATCACACCAGAGGAAATGTGTGTAGCCCGAAATCCTTCCTGGAACGAGTCCCATGTCACCCCTTCAATGGGATGAGTGATCTGGTAAGTGTCCCACCAGCTTGCAGCTGGTCCTTCCATCAGATGAGCTGCAAACCTGACCTTTTCAGCATCAGTGCAACCAGTGGTCACCAAGTCTTTGTTAACAGAACGAAGCCAATCCATGGCCTCTAGTGGTTCAGCAGCACGTGAGAACTTGGCAGGGCAAAGCCTTAAGAACCTTGCAAGCATGTCGACCTGAGGGGGTGGTGGTGGTGGAGGGTTGTTATTGTTGTTGTTCTGAATGTTGGCAAGAAACTGAGTCATGACTTGCATGAGTTGAGCCTGGGCTTCAATCATCTGTTGCATCTGTTCCTCAGGAGCGCGACGAGGAGGCGTCTGTTAGGTTTGAAGTAAATGAGGTTAGATTTAGAGATAGAGTCGAAGGGAATAAAATTTTCCTACCCACAACACATGCATATAAACACTCCTTAAAAAGAACACATACACAAGCATAGGAGAAAACCTTATAGTCAAGCATGCAATAAACAACTCATAAATAGTTTGAAAGTATGCAAGCGTTCAAGTCTTAAGGGATACAATGTCTAATGCCATACCACAAGCGGTCACGGGCATAAACGCAAACTCATAGGTAAAGTGGGGTAGTCTCTCTAACTACTCTACTCTTCCATGGCGACTTCCTCCTCCTCAACATCGAAGCCATTCTCCTTGAGTAGCCTCTTGTAGTCCTGAAGGTCTTCAGTTAGGGTGTCGATCTTCTCTTGAAGCTCCCTCTTGTCGGCGCACAGCTTCTCGATCAGATCGTGGTCCACTTCAAGCTCAAAGTCGTTGCACTCTAACTTCTGCTTCAGCTCTCTAACTTCCTTGTTCCTGGCTTGGATCCTCTTCTCTTGGTTCTTCCGCTGCTTCTCTTGAGTCTCGAACTTTGCCTCCATCTCCTTGATCCTCTGCTCCTGCTCCAGGTGTTGTTTGTCCTTCTCGGCAAGCTAGGCGCGTAGCTCGTCGTTGATGAACAACTCATTGTACCTCTCAACATCGACGTCCCTAACAAGGTACTCTAACTCGGCGAGGTGTATGCACATGGGGTCCTAGATGCTGTCAGATAGTCTGATGACCATGCCCTTCTCATCACATCGGCCGTAGGGGTGGGAGTAGTGGTTCTGGAGCTCGGAGAAGTGACGTCCGCAGAGGTGTGCTATCAGTTCTTGCATGAGGAGATGGGCGCCCGTGTCTTTGTTGGTGTGGAAGGTCTTGAACTTGATTTCTTCAGTCTTCGGCTCTGTCTCGCGTCCTGGCTGCGTGATGTGGATGACCCAAACGCCCTTCTTGTGAAACTTGGTCATCTTGCTCCCATTGATGAACGGGGTAGGCAGGGACAAAGTAGTGACGATGTCAATGAGGCGCTCTCCGAAGCTGAAGGCCATGAAACTCTCGGACTTGGTGATGCAGAAGGTTGACATCTTTATGTTGGAACATGACAAGTTAGTAAGCCGAAATAAGAAAAACTTAACAAAAGTTCTGATCAAATGTAAAAGAGATTTCTAGCTTAGAGAGATCAAACTATTTCTAAGTATTAGAAACAAAGAGAACAAGAGCAACTCCTAAATTTTCTAAGGGTTTTCGTCCAATCCTAGGGTCACGAACCTAAGGGCAACACTTTGCTCTGATACCATCTGTAGCGTACCTATGCTTTATTTGTGCTAGTCCCGTATCAACTGCTAGCACACACAGTACAAGATGAAATATCAAGAATACAAATGTCTTTATTACAACGCTTGATCCACAAATAAGATAGTTCTTTTACAACTCAAATAACCCAAGGCTACCACTTATTACAAACTCGAAAATTGACTAAGTAAAAGAACTACAAGTCTTCTTTCTTCATAGCTCCGCAGGAAAACGTGTTGGATGAAGACTCATGACCGAAGCGCAGCAATCTTCAATCATCGTAGTAGTAACCTGAAATATGATACGTTGCAGCCACGGAGGGTCAATACTTTGAATATATTGGCAAGATGTCACTTTGGTGGACTCAATGGCGCCTACACTTATATGCTTATTTGGCCAGGTGGAGTTGGACTCTGCAAAAGCAAGCTTTCTTCCTATCTTTTGTGAAACACAAATTTTTCCTTAGCAAAACTTTGACAAGAAAAACCTTTCACTACCCAAGTTTACCCATCAAGTTTTAACTTAAGAAATTGGGATGAGGATTCTCGAACGGCTCCACAATCGTGTCACTCAGAAATGTCCGTAACCGGGGACACGGCTAAGTACTTAGTTCTAACACTCTGCAGAGGTGGTGCACTTTTCCCACAGGACTTAGTTAACCCATTTTGCCATGAGACTCATTTTGCCTCAAATGGCCAAGTGAAAACTAAGACGAGACCTTTCAGAAGCATTCCCTCAGACCAATCCGGACGCGTTCCCTCCTATCAACATCTACCACCCTCTGTCCGTCTGGCTTGAGTTCTTGCAGCTTAGTTGGTCAAGACAGAACCCATATGTCTTGTGGTTGCACTGGAAGCTTCATGACTTGAACATCTCCAATCTCTTTGCTCCTGGGTGGCCGTCCACAAGTGAGATACACCTGGTGGTTCAGAGGTTCGACGACATGACCCCAGGGAACCACTCAACACAAACCATTCAAAGCCACATCCACCTAGGTGGTTCATTCACTTAGTTGTTTTCTTAGTTTTTCAAAACATGGTTTTCAACACTTAGCCAAAACAGGTGAATAACCCTTCCCACAACATAAGTGTAAGACAAAGACCTATAGCAGCAGCAATTATACTAGGAGATGCAAAAGCTAGACAAAAGAGACTTTAGCATAAAATCTAGCAAGCTAGAGACACAAACTTATAAAACCACCTACTCATGCATCTTCTACTAGTAAAACTACAAGTTACAAAACATTCAGTAGGACAAGGGAATATGGTGACAGTTGCCTTGGTGAGGAGGGGAGTTGGTGCACTCGTCACAAAGGCACTCGTTGCACTCAGCACAATCTACAAACAGAATTTGCAACCATAAGCACATTGCATTCATAAACACTCATGAAGAGAATATGTATGCAATATGTGTCTTAAACACCACAAAGGCACTTAGTAAGTTCTCTGGTTGGTTGCTATATGCATGATGACATGATCAAAATTTTAGAGTTATTTATAAAACTTAAAACAATTTTTAATCCACAAAAGGGACAACTCATACAAGTTAAATCTACAAAGGTGAGATAAAAGGTACTAAAAATAATCTAGACATGCTACAGTACAGAGGGAAAACATTTTGATCAAAAACCAAAGGAGTCACTGAAAAATAAAATTTACAACTATTTTTAATAGCAAAATACTAAAATAGAGCATTTAGTAATAAAATGTTTTTAGCAGATGCAAAAGTAATATATTATGCTGTAAACAGGTTCCTCTCATTTTTCTGAATCCATGGATGCAAAGTTTGCTAAAATTGGATAAACAGAACTCAAGTTATGAATTTCTGAAGTTTAAACAATAATCTAAAGTTTTAAAACGAAAATCAAATCGGAAATAACCAGGGGCGTGCACATGGCGTCTCCTGATTCGACGGTACCGTTTCGGGTGGATAACTGATTTAGGCCGTTGGATCTAAATGAGAACAGACACGCCAGATCTTCTGGTACCCTTTCAGTAAGTGATTTAATTGGGACCCTCCGATCTAGATTTGACGGTAGTAGGTGGTTAGGGTTGCGGCTGGCCAGAGCGGTCATCGCCGGCGACAAGATCCGAGCGGCGATGCGTCAGCATCGCAGGTTCCTAGCGCTACAGAGAGCTTCGAGGCTCGGCGAAGTTACCTGCGGACTCCTGGAGGCGAGGTGGTCTCGGTGGCGAGGTGGTGGAGGATGGCATGGACGACGGCGGCCGGAATAGCTTGTCGGAGCTCCTCCTGTGGACAGTGAGATCGGGTCGGGGAAGCACGCTTTGTTCTAGAGCGCAAACAAATACCAGATCATGTCAAGGAGATGCGCAAGGACGAGGGGAAGGTACCGGCGTAGTCACGGAGGTAACGGAAGGCCGGTGCTTACCGGAAATGTCGAAGCTTGCCATCGGCAGTGGCGGTGCGGTGGGGTTCGGTTCGAGCGGCATGGCGGTGGAGGAGATCTAAGAGGGGGTGGGGGTGGACGAGGAGCGTGAGGGGCCTTTATAGGCGCAGGCGTGCATCAATTCGGGCAGGAGATCGCCGGATTGAGGAGGGGGGGCGAGTTACTGCGCGCGCTTGTCACGCGCGTGAGTTTTGGCCGGAGGAAGATGACGGTTATTTGGCCTGCACGCGGGCCCCACCTATCAGCGAGAAAAGAAAAGAGGAGGGGATACCCTGTAACATCCCAAAATTTTCCAAATTTTGGAATGTTAAAATAAAATAAAATAAATTGATTGAAATGTTTGTCTATGTGGGAATTTCCCTAAGTTTTGAAACTTTTTGAATTATATTCAAAAGTATTTCCCAAAATGGTAATTCATAAATATTTGGTTTCAAAATATTTCCAAACCAAACCTATCTCTGTTTTGATGTTTTGAACTTCTTATAGTATTTATTTTGAGAAACATAAAGCCAAAAATCCTATTTTCATGAACAATGCCCAAGTAGCCCTATAGGCAAAAGTGCATAAACATATTTTGTTTATATTGTTTAATGTGTAATAAAAGAATACCTCAATTTCTTAAAACCTATTTTGAAACCTTCCTTCAATAATTTTTTATAAAAAGGTATTGAAACAAAAGCCATAAAAATCCATTTATAAATAATCCCTATAGCTTATGTGTATTATTTTTGATTTCTCTAATATTGTTTCAAACAAAATAATGCCAAAGTGTTCATATTTCAATAAGCTTTACATTGACATTTTATTTAAAGTTTTCATAAAAGGGTTGAATCATTTTTATGTCAAATGGGCTTTGAAAATAAATTCAAATAAGAAAACAGAAAAAAGAAAAAGACAAAGACAAAGCAAAAAAAATGCAAAGGGTAGAACTGGGCCGGACCGACCAAGCCCACTTAGCGGGAGGTCTTCTACTTCCTCGAGCACCTACCGGTTAAGTACGTATATGTTACAGAAACCTTGCTGTCAATTTTTCCTTCTCTTTTCCTCTAATTTAGCCACCATTTACGTTCGACTTCAACACGAAATTTATTGGTTATTCAATGGGGTAACCGTTCAGGCAATTTATTTTTCATTTTCTTGCCTTAATCTCCAAAACCATCCAGGTGCACCGAATATCGCCCATCGGCATACACCTTCCGATCTCCATCCTCGGTCTATTCTAAGACGAACAGAGAGAAGCATTGTGAGCCCCTTATACTCTTCTCTCACTTTTGTTCGAAAACTTTCTCCAGAGGAGCCCTTATATCTCGTAACAACCGTGCTAATCTTGGCCACAAATTCGAGTTCATCGTCAGATGCTGTCTCCGTGAGTGATCCTATCGATGAGTCCTCGCACCAGAATACTCCCTGATTCAAGTACTACCTCCTAGACATGGTGTTGCATCTTTTTCTCGCCGATGGCCCCGACGTCATCGGAGTTCGTCGGACTAGTACGTCGTGTAAGTACACTTCTGACTTGATTCCTTTTACCCGTGAATTTCCCTCACCGTCGCCTACCTCCAGGACATGATCTTGTGTCATCTTCTTGCTGTTGGCCACGCCGCCCGTTGTCCGGCCGTCGCTCCGTTTCGCTGGCGAGAAGCCTCTCTCCGAGCCTTTAGGAGGACGATACCGACTTCACCGGGACGCATGCAACATAGCCGAGGAGATAGAACACCGTCTCGTTCACTTAGCCAAGCTAGAGGAGTACTCGAGCGTCGCCATCATCAATCAGCGAGCCGGCGGCCACAATTTTCTCGATCAAGAGACATACTGTCAGCGCTGGTAAGTTGCTATCGACCTGGCCGTCCGTTTGTAATCGTATAGCCTAGATTAGATCTTGTTAAATATTGAAACGGTCAAGGCAAATCAAGTACTGCCACGATTTCACATGCTGTCCATACGCTGTGACCTCATAGCAATTTGAGCATCGATCGATTGTTAGCCACTTTGTGCTAGCTCAAGTCAAAACTTCGAAAATTCATCAGTAAAGATTCATAGCTCCGATTTAGTCGATTCTTTTTGCGTTAGTTTTGTAATTTTAAGATCTATCAAGTGGCGTTGAAATTTCGAATTTTATGATTAGTTACTCTGTCTGCTTGTAAATTTGAATTTTAAACCTTAATTTGAAAAGAGTTATATTAATTTTATTAATTTAATTTTTGATGCGTTGGATCCTTAACTAAATTCCCTATCCAGTAACACTAGTTTCACCAATTGTGTTTTATATTGAATCTGTCATCTTAAAATATCAATTTGGACCTTCTTATTGTTATATCTTTAGACCCACAAATCCTTCTTACGTGTCCCTTCTTGTAAATTAATCTTCTGAACATTCTCTACGAGCTTTTCATTTGTAAAACAGAGAGAAAAATTTGGTTTTGAGAGGTGGTTGTTTCATGTCAACGACTGGCAATGGGGTCTTACTATCTTCCATAATAAACAAGTGAGAGCGGTTCCGAGTTCTTTGAAAATTTGGCACATTGGTGCTCTTTTATAAAGCTTTGTCACTCCTCCCCATCTTTTTTCCTTTCTCAAACCATGGCTAACCGATTCCATTGGGTGCCCACCAATATTCATATACCATGGAGGAGTGCCTTTTTTTTTCTTTTTAAGAATTAGATTGCAATGGTCTCACCAGCTCCCTTGCAAAATTAATGACGAGCTGATGAAGCTGCCTAGTCGAGGGGTACTTAATTTAATATGGAAGATAGCAATTCCGACCACTATGTCCTCATGAGCTAAAAACAGTGGCACAAAACAAGAAGTAGTTGAAAGTTTTGAAAGGTAGCACATGAAAATTTACTTGGAATGGCTTACAAATACCATGCATAGGAATTTATAGTGGACTGATACGTCTCCAACGTATCTATAATTTTTGATGCTCCATGCTTGTTTTTACACCATTTGCCTATTATTTCGTTACACTTCGTGGCACTTTTATGCATTTTCCGGAACTAACCTATTAACGAGTTGCCACAGTGCCAGTTCCCTGTTTTCTGCTATTTTTGTGTTTCAGAAGTGATACACATTCTCGGAATTGGACGAAGCAAGTTCCTGAAGTCTTATTTTACCCGAAAGCTTCCAGAGATCCGAAGGAGAGTAGGAGGGGGGCCACCAGGGCCCCCCACACACAGGGCTGGCGTGGCCAGACCCTGGGTCGCGCCGCCCTAGCGTGAGGGAGCCTGGCTCCTCCTCTGACATCGCCCCTTCGCCTATAAAGACCCCCCGACGGAAAAACCTAAGTACCTGATCACTTTTTTTCCAGAACACATCGCGATCCGCCGCCGTCGACCCGAAGATCGGGAGGGTCCAGAAGCTCTTCCCGGCACCCTGCCGGAGAGGGGAATCACCACCGGAGGTCTTCTTCATCGCCATGCTTGCCTCCGGAGCGATGAGTGAGTAGTCTACCTTGGACTATGGGTCCATAGCAGTAGCTAGATGGTTGTCTTCTCCACCATGTGCTTCATGTTTAGATCTCATGAGCTGTACTACATGATTGAGATCACCCTTATGTAATTCTACATGTTTGGTTTGTTGGGATCCGATGAATATTGGTGTTTATGATTAAGTTGATGTACTGAATATTATCTTTTGTTATCTCTATGTTGTTTATGATCTTGCATGCTCTCCGTTGTTAGTAGCTATCTTGGCCGAGTAGTTGCTAGTGACTCCAAGAGGGGGTATTTATGCTCGATAGTGGGTTCATGCCTCTATTTAACCTGGGGGAGTGACAGAAACCTCTAAGGTTGTAGATGTGCTGTTGCTACTAGGGAGAAAACAACATTCATATGCTCAAGGGCATATGCTTTGTTTACATTACACACTTTGCTTAATGCAATTATCTGTTGTTCGCAACTTAATACTTGTGGAGTTCTCGGATTGATTCGCCACAAGTGGATTATTAGTCATAGATGCAGTTGGATGGCGGTCTATGTATTTTGTTGTAATGCCCAGAGTAAATCTCATAGTGATCTTCTTGACATATCACGTTTATCTTTATTCTATCAATTGCCCAACTGTAATTTGTTTACCCAGCATGTGCATTTATCTTATGGAGAGACACCACTAGTGAACTGTGGACCCCGGTCCTATTTCCATCATATTGCTATCACCTGTTTACTTTACTCGCACTGTTTACTTTACTCGCATACTCTATTGTTTTCCACTCGATACGCTCATAACCTTTGTTTCAAGCAAACCAGTGAGATTGACAACCTCATCGCAAGTTGGGAACGAAGTACTTGGTTGTGTTGTGTGCAGGTTCCGCGTTGCAGCTAGCAAGCAAAGCTTGGACGAGGCGCCATATATAAATTGTCTGAAGCTGTCGCAAGCTAGCAAGCATCACCTTCAGTCGTTATTGTCTGCTCCTCTCCTGATCGATATTAAACCTTGGTTTCTTAACTGAGGGAAAACTAGCTGCTATACTCATCATACCTTCCTCTTGGGGTTCCCAACTAGCTGGTCATTCACCACGCACAAGGAATCTTCTGGTGCCGTCACCCACGCGCCAGCAGCTAATTTTCTGGCGCCGTTGCCGGGGAGGAAGTAGAAGACTTCTGCGAGGGGAGTTTTCGCACGCACATCCTTTACTTTGTTTTATTGTTTTGCTTTACTTTATTTATTTTACCTGCATCGTTTTATATCAAAAACCCAAAAAAATTAGAATCCTTGGTAGTTGTTTTTACTTGTTTACTTTTGTTTTGCTGAAATGGCCAATCCTGAAAACACCAAGTTGTGTGACTTTACTAGCACAAACAATAGTGATTTTATCTGCACTCCTATTGCACCACCTGCTATTGCTGCAAATTTTTATGAGATTAAGCCTGCTTTGTTGAACCTTGTTATGAAAGAGCAATTTTCAGGTGCTAGTACTGAAGATGCTGCAGCTCATCTCAACAATTTTGTTGAGCTATGTGAGATGCAAAAATATAAGGATGTTGATAGTGATATTATTAAGCTCAAGTTGTTTCCTTTTTCTTTGAGAGGAAAAGCTAAAGATTGGTTGTTGTCTTTGACTAAGAATAGTATTGATTCATGGGCTAAGTGTAAGGATGCTTTTATTGGTAGATACTATCCTCCTGCTAAGATCATATCCTTGCGTAGCAATATTATGAAGTTTACTCAGTTTGATAATGAACATGTTGCTCAAGCTTGGGAAAGAATGAAATCTATGATAAAGAATTGCCCCACTCATGGACTGACTACTTGGATGATTATCCAAACTTTTTATGCAGGACTGAATTTTTCTTCAAGGAACCTACTTGATTCAGCTGCTGGAGGCACTTTTATGTCCCTTACCTTGGGCGCCGCATCAAAGCTACTCGACAACATGATGGTAAATTATTCTGAATGGCACACCGAGAGAGCTCCATAAGGTAAGAAGGTAAATTCTGTTGAGGAAACCTCTTCCTTGAATGATAAGATTGATACCATTATGGCTATGCTTGCTAATGATAGGACTCATGTTGATCCTAATAATGTTCCTTTGGCCTCTCTGGTTGCTCAAGAAGAGCATGTTGATGTGAATTTCATTAGAAACAATAATTTTAACAACAATGCTTATAGGAACAATTTTGCTAGTAACAATTATAGGCCGTATCCTTCTACCAATGGTAATGGTTATGGAAACTCTTATGGTAATTCCTACAACAACACTAGGACCACGCCCTCCGAGCATGAGGTAATGCTCAAGGACTTCATCGGTAAGCAAACTGCTTTTAACAAGTCTGTTGAGGAAAAGTTAGGCAAAATTGATATTCTTTCTTCTAAAGTTGATAGCCTTGCTCATGATGTTGAACTTCTGAAATTAAAAGTGTTGCCTAATGATGCGAAAGAGAACAATGTTTTTGCTACCGCTAATGCTATTCAAGTTGGAATTGATGAAAATATTAGATTGTTAACGGAATTGCATGCCAGGTGGGAAAGAGAAGATGAGATGGCTAGAGAGATGAAGGTATGTACCATTACTACCTCTAATTATGTTGCTCCTAATGCTAGCAATCCTCTTACTTTGATTGGGGTAGAGAAAACTCCCACTCCTTGTGTTAAAAAGCCTAAAACTGCCAAAACTTTTCCTCAAAAGAGTGCTGAAATTTTTCGGAGTGTGGGAGATGATAGCTCTATTTCTTTTAATGATTTTGATGTTGATGGCTGCAATATATCTGAAGTTATTTTGTTCTTGCAAAAGCTTGCTTTGACTCCCAATGATAGTTCTCTAAATATTGCTTTTACTAAGCATATTACCAATGCTCTCATAAAAATTAGGGATGAAAAGTTGAAGCAAAAAGCTTATGTTCCCAAGAAGTTAGAAGATGGTTGGGAACCCATCATTGATATGCATGTTAATGGTTATGATTGCCATGCTTTATGTGATCTAGGTGCTAGTATTTCTATCATGCCTAGAAAGATTTATGACATGCTTGATTTACCACCGCTTGAAAAATGTTATTTTGATGTTCCTATTGCTGATGTTGCTAAGAAAAAACCTTTGGGAAAGATTAATGATGTTCTTATTGTGGTTAACAATAACCTTGTTCCCGTTGATTTTCTTGTTATGGACGTTGAATGCCATGCTTCATGTCCTATTATTTTGGGAAGACCCTTTCTTCGAACTGTAGGTGCCATCATTGATATGAGGGAAGGCACTATCAAATATCAACTCCCACTAAAGAAAGGTATGGAACACTTCCCTAGGAAAAGAAAGAAATTACTTTTTGACTTTATTCTTAGAGCAAATTATGAGCTTGATGCTTCATCACTTGATATTAATTGATTCGCAATTTTCTGCGCCTAGCTCAAAGGCGTTAAAGAAAAGCACTCTTGGGAGATAACCCAATGTTTTATTTTCAGTACTTTTTCTTTTATTTGAGTCTTGGAAGTCATTACTACTGTAATGACCGCTCCTTATCTTGTTTATTTCGTTTTTGTGCCAAGAGAAGCCTCTAATTCGAGTGAGGTAAAGATTTGGGGATGTTAGTGTCCTGAAACTGTTTTCGGTGCTGCACCGTAACAATTCGTATAAATTCTCTGTATATCTTTTGCACCTGCAATTTCTTGTGCATATGCCCCAGGTTATATCCAAACTTTTGTTAGTTGAACACTTTTTGATTTGAGCAACAAAAAACCCCTCAAAAATTCGACCTTTGTCAGCTGTTCAGTTTTGACAGATTTCTGCCAATATTTGTGTTTGCCACTTTATCGCTTTCTTTTGAGTTCTTTTGATCACAGAACTTTTGGGGAGGTTTCTACAGTAGTATTTGCTATATATGTGGTGGTTTTGAGTTGAAATCTGAAGCAAAAAGAGGATTGATTATATGTTATGCTTGCACTAATGTTGCTAATAGAATTGTGTTTAGTTTTGTATGAAGGAAGTTTTCAAGTGTAGGGATCGGAGAATGATGAGATGAGTTGAAGAATGGGCAAAATCTCAAGCTTGGGGATGCCCATGCATTACCCCAAGAAATATCCAAGAAGTACAAGCGTCAAAGCTTGGGGATGCCCCCGAGGCACCCCTTCTTCATCGGCAAAAATCAGGTCACCTTTCAAGACGCTATATTTTTATTGCTTCATGCACTATGTGTTTTTCTTGGAGCGTTAGTTGTTTTCGTTTTCTTAGTTTAGTTTGTTTTGTTTGCTGCAATAAATGGTTGGACCCCAACAAATTTCCTTTGGAGGAGATGTACTCGTTTTCATTTGCAAAGAACACTCCGTTTTCACTCTTACAATTTCACCGGGTGTTCTTCTTTTTCCGCTACTGCTTTTGGTTTTCATTTTCGCCTTGATTTGCGTTCAGACCTTGCCATATCTTTTCATCAAGGTGTATTTTTGCCTCTGATCTTTATTGGTTTTCATCAAAAGAGGTGTTTATAAAAATTTCAAATGGTGTTGGAAAAGAGAAAAAGCTTTGTGCAAAAAAGTGGTACAAGAAGGAGCTTGTGTAGACTGCGGCTTAGGCTTTTTCATGTCATGCTTGATGTATTTTTGATAGTATGCTTAGTGGTTTTGCTGTAGCATGACTTGTCTCAAATAACTGAGATTGCTTAATGAGCATTTGAAAAAATCATGCGTTGTTTTTATTGTATGGAAGCATTATTTTGGTTTTCTCCTTGATGCTTTATTTGGGTTGACTTGGCGCATGCTCACACATGTTAGACTCTTACAAAGTCGCCAATAGCCTTCATGATCATTTCATTTTTGACTTTTGATGCCATCTTATGTTTCTTTTAATGTCGCTTTGTCGCTTTGCATGATTATGGCCATTACTGCTCTCTTAGTTGGTCGCTCCCAGTCTTTTGCTAGCCCTCGCCTTGTACTGAGTATGAGCTCTACTCGTGCATCCAACTCCTAAAAGCCAAAGTTTTCCAAAGTGTCCACCATACATACCTACTAGCAATTTGCTATTCCAAGTAAATTTGACTTGCTTTTATTTTCTCTTCAAATTAAACTCTTACCAGTGTTATGCGAAATTCGGTCAGTAAAGCTCTCACGAACCGGAAGGCACACTTTACTTTTTCCTGTTCTTAAAAATTTGACATTGTGGTCTCTTATGTTGAGTTGTTATGCTTGCAAGTTGTAAGTTGGAGACTAGCCCAGCCATGCAGTCATGGGCAAGCTTTCAACATTGCACTTCTTATTTGAGTTGATATCGTGATCTTTTGTTTATGGATGCCCGTGGTGTGAAATGAATTGGGAATCTTGTAGGGATCATGGAGTTTGTATATGTGTTAGGGAAACGCCGGGCCGCTAATCTAAGCCATGCATAATTCATGGTGGAAATTTGCAGCATACCCATGGTGAACATTCGATGACGCATCTCACAATAAAAAGCTAAACAAAAGGCAAATAAAAGAGATGTCGAGGTGTTCATTGGCTGCTTGTCCTGTCATTTTGGTGTGGGCTTGTTCCATGTCATCGGGCACGGAGGTACCCCATTGGCGGTTCTCAATGATATGCATATACTTACAATGACAAGAGCCTTGCTTGGGACTCTAAGTAAAGTAGCATGAGGTTTGGGTACTCGTATTCATGGGGCACGAGGTTTTCAACTTATGATTTGTCAAGCATATGCATCATAATTGTTCTCGCATTAACTTTAACCATTCAAGATGCTTATGATGGGGGCAATGAGAGCTCAAAGCCGGTAAGTACCATAATTTTTGAAGGTTATAAAACTTGCAATCACTGCTTCCCTCTGCGAAGGGCCTTTCTTCTACTTTTATGTTGAGTCATTACCTTCTATCTTTGTGCACCATTAAGAGAGCATAGTTGTCATTCTTAGTGTAATATGCATTGTCCCAAAGTTCATTGATTGATTCATATTGTTGGTTTCACTTGTTCTCAAATTATTTGTATCTAGTCGCCCTCTTAAACTTGAAGGTGTCCTATGCATTTATGTTTTGCTCTCTTTGAAGGACAAGCTGAAAACCATTTGTATGTTTTCCTTATGATTTGAACACATGTTTGACTTTCATTGTTTCATTTTCATGATCTTTTGTTTGTGTTCATTTTCTTGTTTACAACATGGTTGCTAAGTTCTTATTGTCAAGATTATATCTTTCATGCCCATGTTTGAAGTTCTTATGATCCCAACTCACAAATGCTTACATATGTGATCAAGATTGTGTAGGTGCATGTCACCTCAAAAATTATTCTTTTGTTATCACTTACCTACTCGAGGACAAGCAGGAGTTAAGCTTGGGGATGCTTGATACGTCTCCAACGTATCTATATTTTTTGATGCTCCATGCTTGTTTTTACACCATTTGCCTATTGTTTCGTTACACTTCGTGGCACTTTTATGCATTTTCCGGAACTAGCCTATTAACGAGTTGCCACAGTGCCAGTTCCCTGTTTTCTGCTGTTTTTGTGTTTCAGAAGTGATACACATGAAATATTCTCGGAATTGGACGAAACAAGTTCCTGAAGTCTTATTTTACCCGGAAGCTTCCAGAGATCCGAAGGAGAGTAGGAGGGGGGCCACCAGGGCCCCACACACAGGGCTGGCGCGGCCAGGACCTGGGCTGCGCCGCCCTGGCGTGAGGGAGCCTGGCTCCTCCTCTGACATCGCCCCTTCGCCTATAAAGACCCCCCGACGGAAAAAACCTAAGTACCCGATCACTTTTCCAGAACACATCGCGATCCGCCGCCGCCGTCGACCTGAAGATCGGGAGGGTCCAGAAGCTCTTCCCGGCACCCTGCCGGAGAGGGGAATCGCCACCGGAGGTCTTCTTCATCGCCATGCTTGCCTCCGGAGCGATGAGTGAGTAGTCTACCTTGGACTATCGGTCCATAGCAGTAGCTAGATGGTTGTCTTCTCCACCATGTGCTTCATGTTTAGATCTCATGACCTGCCCTACATGATTGAGATCACCGTTATGTAATTCTACATGTTTGGTTTGTTGGGATCCGATGAATATTGGTGTTTATGATTAAGTTGCTGTACTGAATATTATCTTTTGTTATCTCTATGTTGTTTATGATCTTGCATGCTCTCCGTTGTTAGTAGCTATCTTGGCCGAGTAGTTGCTAGTGACTCCAAGAGGGGGTATTTATGCTCGATAGTGGGTTCATGCCTCTATTTAACCTGGGGGAGTGACAGAAACCTCTAAGGTTGTAGATGTGCTGTTACTACTAGGGAGAAAACAACATTCATATGCTCAAGGGCATATGTTTTGTTTACATTACACACTTTGCTTAATGCAATTATCTGTTGTTCGCAACTTAATACTTGTGGAGTTCTCGGATTGATTCGCCACAAGTGGATTATTAGTCATAGATGCAGTTGGATGGCGGTCTATGTATTTTGTTGTAATGCCCAGAGTAAATCTCATAGTGATCTTCTTGACATATCACGTTTATCTTTATTCTATCAATTGCCCAACTGTAATTTGTTTACCCAGCATGTGTATTTATCTTATGGAGAGACACCACTAGTGAACTGTGGACCCCGGTCCTATTTCCATCATATTGCTATCACCTGTTTACTTTACTCGCACTGTTTACTTTACTCGCATACTCTATTGTTTTCCACTCGATACGCTCATAACCTTTGTTTCAAGCAAACCGGTGAGATTGACAACCTCATCGCAAGTTGGGAACGAAGTACTTGGTTGTGTTGTGTGCAGGTTCCGCGTTGCAGCTAGCAAGCAAAGATTGGACGAGGCGCCATATATAAATTGTCCGAAGCTGTCGCAAGCTAGCAAGCATCACCTTCAGTCGTTATTGTCTGCTCCTCTCCTGATCGATATTAAACCTTGGTTTCTTAACTGAGGGAAAACTAGCTGCTATACTCATCATACCTTCCTCTTGGGGTTCCCAACTGGCTGGTCATTCACCACATACAAGGAATCTTCTGGTGCCGTCACCCACGCGCCAGCATGGACACAATGGCAAACTTGGTTTTTAGGAGTTGGATGCACGAGTAGAGCTCATACTCAGTACAAAATGAGGGCTACCAAAAGACTGGGAGCGACCAACTAAGAGAGCAATAACGGCCATAATCATGCAAAGCGACATTAAAAGAAGCATAAGATGGCATCAAAAGTCAAAAACTAAATGATCATAGAGGAAATGGTGACTTTGTATGAGTCTAACATATGTGAGCATGCACCAAGTCAACCCAAATAAAGCATCAAGGAGAAAACCAAAATAATGCTTCCAAATAATTAAAACAACACATATTTTTTCAAAGGCTCATTAAGCAATCTCAGTCATTTGAGACAAGTCATGCTACAGCAAAACCACTAAGCATACTATCAAAAATACATCAAGCACGACATGCAAAAGCCTAGGCCGCAGTCTACACAAGCTCCTTCTTGTACCACTTTTTTGCATAAAGCTTTTTCTCTTTTCCAACACCATTCGAACTTTTTATAAACAACTCTTTTGATGAAAACCAATATGGACCAGAGGCAAAAATACACCTTGATAAAAAGATATAACAAGATCTGAACACATATCAAGGCGAAAATCGAAAGCTAAATACAGTTCTAGAAAAAGAAGAACACTCGATCAAGTCCGTTTTTCACTCTTATCGTTCAACGAGTGTTCTTGGCAAATGAAAAGCAATGCAACTTCTCCAAAAAGAATTTGTTGGGGTCCAACCATTTATTGCAGCAAACAAAACTAAACAAACTGAAAACTAAAAACAACTGACGCTCCAAAAAAAATGCATAATGCATGAAGCAATAAAAATATAGTGCGTTGAAAGGTGACCTGATTTTTGCCGATGAAGAAGGGGTGCCTCGGGGGCATCCCCAAGCTTTGACGCTTGTACTTCTTGGATATTTCTTGGGGTGACATGGGCATCCCCAAGCTTGAGCTTTTGTCCAATCTTCAACTCATCTCATCATTCTCCAATCCCTACACTTGAAAACTTTCTTCATACAAAACTAAACACAAATCTATTAGCAACATTAGTGTAAGCATAACATTGAATCAACCCTTTTTGCTTCAGGTTTCAACTCAAAACCACCACATATAAAGCATATACTACTGTAGCAACTTCCCCAAAAGTTCCGTGATCAAAAGAACTCAAAAAGAAAGCGATAAAGCGGCAAACACAAATATTGGCAGAAATCTGTCAAAACAGAACAGCTGACAAAGGTCAAATTTTTAGAGGGTTTTCTGTTGCTAAAATCAAAAAGTGTTCAACTAATGAAAGTTTGGATATAACCTGGGGCATATGCACAAGATATCACAGGTCCAAAAGATATACAGAGAATTTTCACGAATTTTTATGGTACAGCACTGAAAACTGTTTCAGGACAGCAACATCCCCAAATCTTACCTCACTCAAATTAGAGGCTTCTCTTGGCACAAAAACGAAATAAAAAGGATAAGGAGTGGTTATTACAGTAGTAATAACTTCCGAGACTCAAATAAAAGAAAAAGAACTGAAAATAAAAACATTGGGTTATCTCCCAAGAGTGCTTTTCTTTAACGCCTTTGAGCTAGGCGCAGAAAATGCGAATCAAGTAATATCAAGTGAATCATTAAGATCAACTGCAGAAGTCTTTTCAATAAGGCATTGTATTTCATCCACATAAGTTTTTGAAGACCCTTTGTGATCACGCTTTGGTTCACTCAAATCACTAAAAAGATTTTTGGGATAGATCCAATCAAAATTATTTTCAAAAGCTTCATACAATCCCAAGAGTTTGCTAGGTATAGGTATTTCGGTTCCCTCATTGTTTGTACTAACAACCTTTATATGTGAACCAAGCTTATTAAAACGCTTAAGAACTTTCCTAGCTTCAATGGCAACATCTCTAAATTCTATGCGCAAAGTTTCCAAGATAAAAGCTTTCTTTTCGGGGTCCTCAATATCATGAAGCTTAAGAAACATGTATTGCATAAAAGGATTAAGGCTAGCAAACCTAGCTTCCAACATGTGAATTAAATAAGCAGAAGCAACTTCATAACTAGGAGCAAGCTCAGCCAAAGACTTTTCCTCAACATCTTTATGCATACTAATATGATTAAAGAACACCTCAATGTTACTTTTTCCAATAATTGAACCACTACCTACTGAGAGGTCCTCCAAGACGTACTTAGGGAACAACATAATGAACTAAAAGTAATAAAGCAACAACTATAAAGGAAACTAATTTTTTTGTGTTTTTGATAAAACAAAGCAAGTAAAAATAAAGGTAAAGCAAAACTTAAAACAAAGTAAAGGATGTGCGTGCGAAACTCCCCTTGCATTAGTCTTCTTTTTCCCCGGCAACGGCGCCAGAAAACTTGTTGATGGCGCGGTGATGATGATGTGGGAGCTTCTTCTTCAATCCAAGGAAACGGCGACAGAAAACTACTGTTGCCAAGTTGACGTGGGAATGTGTAGTAAATGACCGGCCAGTTGGAAACCCCAAGAGAAGGTTTGATGAATATAGCAGCAAGTTTTCCCTCAGTTATGAAACCAAGGTAGTCAATCCAGTAGGAAAAAGCCAATACGACTGAAGGTGATGCCCACTAGCTGCGTGACACTCTAACAAGGGCGCCGTTAACGATATATTGTTATCGCGTCTTCAACCAGTAGCAACGTGGAACCTGCACACAACACAACCAAATACTTTGTTCCCAACTTACGATGAGGTTGTCAATCTCACCGGTTTGCTTGAAACAAAGGGTATGAGCGTATCGAGTGGAAAGCAATAGTAGTATGCGAGTAAAGTAAATAGTGCGAGTAAAGTAAACAGGTGATAGCAATATAAAGGAAATAGGACCGGGGTCCATAGTTCACTAGTGGTGTCTCTCCATAAGATAAAATAACACATGCTGGCTAAACAAATTACAGTTAGGCAATTGATAGAATAAAGACAACGTGATATGTCGAGAGGATCACTATGAGATTTACTCTGGGCATTACAACAAGATACATATAGACCGCCATCCAACTGAATCTATGACTAATAATCCACTTGTGGCGAATCAATCCGAGAACTCCACAAGTATTAAGTTGCGAACAACAGATAACTGCATTAAGCAAAGTGTGTAATGTAAACAAAGCATATGCCCTTGAGTATATGAATGTTGTTTTCCCCCTAGTAGCAACACCACATCTACAACCTTAGAGGTTTTTGTCACTCCCCTAGATTAAATAGAGGCATGAACCCACTATCGAGCATAAATACCCCCTCTTGGAGTCACTAGCAACTACTCGGCCAAGATAGCTACTAACAACGGAGAGCATGCAAGATCATAAACAACATAGAGATAACATAAGATAAAATTCAGTACATCAACTCAATCATAACACCAATATTCATCGGATCCCAACAAACACAACATGTAGAATTACATAACGGTGATCTCGATCATGTAAGGCAGCTCATGAGATCTAAACATGAAGGACATGGTGGAGAAGACAACCAACTAGCTACTGCTATGGACCCATAGTCCAAAGTAGACTACTCACTCATCGCTCTGGAGGCAAGCATGGCGATGAAGAAGACCTCCGGTGGCGATTCCCCTCTTCGGCAGGGTGCCGGGAAGAGCTTCTGGACCCTTCCGATCTCGGGTCGACGGCGGCGGCGGATCGCGATGTATTCTGGAAAAGTGATCGGGCGTTTAGGTTTTTCCCGTCGGGGGGTCTTTATAGGCGAAGGGGCGGCGTCAGAAGTGGGCCAGGGTGGCCTCACCACCAGGGGGCACGGGCCAGGGGCAGGCCACGCCACCCTGTGGTGTGGCCGCCCTGTGGCCCCTCTCCGTCTCCTCTTCGGTTCTCTGGAAGCTTCGGTAAATATCTGGACGTCTGGCTTTTGTTTTGTCCAATTCCGAGAATATTTCCTGTGTAACTTTTCTAAAACAAAAAAATTGTAGAAAACAGGGAACTGGTACTGTGGCATCTCGTTAATAGGTTAGTTCTGGAAAATGCATAAAAATGCCACTAAGTGTAACGAAACACTAAGCAAATGGTGTAAAAATAAGCATGGAGCATCAAAAATTATGGATACGTTGGAGACGTATCATCGATCACGCATCGATCTCAAGATTATGAAGCCAAGCGCCACAACGGGCAGCGCTTCCATGCTCGGTCACACATACGGCTCGGTGAAAACCTCTGTGCCCTTGTTCTAGCGGGGCAGCGAAAGTAGGGATCCTCCGGAACTCCTGCTCCTCCTCCACTTCTCCACGTGTTGGTGGCGAACTATTTTGCAGAGCTTTGCTAAGCACTCGCCATGTCGGTGGAGCAGCAAAAGGGGGAATGGGAGAGGACTCTTGTAGCAAGGAGGGGTGGAGCACCACACTTTATATAGGAGAGGGGGCAGCAGCCCCTAGGGGTGTGCCGACCCCTAGAGGGTGCCCACCTCTCCCCTCTTCATGGTAGTGGTAACCTCCCTCTTCATGGTAGTGGTAACCTCACTCACCCTTAAGTCCTATTTAATTGAGTGGAGTTACAACTCAATTAAATACCAATCAAGCATTAAAATAAAATATTTTTATTTACTTAATATTTGTTAATTCATTTAAAACATTAACAATAACCCCTTGTGTTATTCCGATATCCTGAGATAGTTTCAGCGCTTTTCAAAACAACACTTGTGTTGTCCAATAATTTTGTCAGAGTTTCGTATCCACTCAAAAGCATCAACAAACATTATGTGTGTCACCCTATTGTTCATGAATAATGTGGACATGATCGAGACACCTCTCTAATGAATAATCATCAGCATAATCTAGAAAACTGTAATGACTCTCACTTACTCAATGATGAATCTAGTGATCGCATGAACCATAAACATTGCACCCAATTCCTTTTGTCTCACGATATATTACTTGTCCGAGATCCGATCATTCGGTATCATCCATACCTAGTTCGATCTCGTTCCTGAAAAGCACTATTTACTCGTTCCGTGATATGACATTCATGTGACCTAGTCACATGCTTGCAAGTTGTGTCAATTCAATATCACCGAGAGGGTGTAGAGTATATCTTTCCATCATGATCAGGATGGACAAATCCCACTCTTGATCCATGAGCCTCAACTAATACTTTTAGAGTACCCAAATCAACCTTTATAGTCACCCTGTTATAGTGTGACGTTTGATATCATCAAAGTACCCTTCTGGTGTTAGTGATTAACATGATCTCATGGTCTAAGGATTAGGGTTACTTTGTATGCGTTGATATAGCAATGAAATTTAATGACTTGATCATATTGTTATTCTAACTATGGGTGTAATTCTTCATCACATCACTCTTTGAATGACGTGACCCCGTTATTAACAACATCCAATGTTCATGACCAGGAAACCTTGATCATCAGTTAATCAACGAGCTAGTTAAAAGAGATGCTTCACTAGTAACCTTTTGGTTGTTTATTAAACACACAAGTATTAAAGTTTCTAGTTAATACAATTCTAGCATGAGAAATAAACATCTATTATGAATATGGAATATGATAATAACAACTTTATTATTGCCTCTCAGGCATATTCCTTTCACTGATCATCCATGCAGTCACGTTGAAGGTGGAGCTAGCGTCCAAAGATTCAGCTCATGATGATGGAGGGGCTATGATATAAGGATCTGAGAGTCGAAGCCTATTCAGCAAGAAAGCTAGAAGATCGTTGGCTCGGACTAGTGCCCAGAGTTCAGGAGATTCCTAGGAACTCGGCATCGGTCAGGTATGACTCCTGGTTATCTATAGTGGGGCCTGAGATGGTTTAGCTACCCGGTAGACCTTGGCAAAGATTGCGGATGCTCGACGATGTAATAGAGGTGAGGCTTGCGGTAAGCATGGGACATAATGTAAGACCAGAGCATAGGTAGTCAGACAGTTGGTTTGACATGTATACAGGGGTGATGAAGCAGTGTTGTCGAGTACTAGGTAAAAGATGGTGACTAGGTCCACCGGGATGACATCAAGTGATGGATAAGAGTCAGACGTAAAGAATCTGCAGAAATGTTGATGAGACAGCTATGAATTTTACTCAGGGTGACTCAAGGGCGACGGTGAAATTTCTTCAAGTTATATAACTTTTATGCAGATTAGTGGTCGGTCTATGATAGTGTTGAATGAGAAGAATGGACTATAGTCGTAGGTGGAGTCATGTGGAGGCTAGGAGTTGTAGTGAAGTTCATGGTAGATAGATCAACAAGTTCAGAATACATGGAAGTTTGATGCTAAGATGAACTCAAAGTGGCAGAGAATATTTGCCAAGGTGGAGTTTGTGTAGAATATTATGTACGAGTTAGGTTACATTTGGACTTCGAGTTGTATTAGGTGTTGATAGGTACGAGTAGTGTTTGAGTCAGACACTAGTATCCTTTGCCTCCTATATAATGTGGGGGGTGGGGTTACTGCACCATCGTAACCTATGATGACTTGATAGCAGCAGGAGCAAAAGAGGTGCCCAATGTGTCTGGTGTTGTGGTATCAATGGGAGGATCGCTCATAGTCATGCCACATAGATGTAGGCGAGTTTGCTAAACTAGGTTACCAAATCTCGTTGTAGTCATCGTGCTATGATTATGTGATCCTTAGTAGATCGACTATGCACCTACGACGATAACAACCTATAAAGAAGATTCTTACCATAAGATCAAATATCAGCTGTGACTCACCATGTCACCAGTTGATATCAGAGGTATCCGTGCACAAATACTGAGATGTTTGGAACATTTCCATATAAGAGATTAGACTCATTCCGGATAAATAACTATAATTAGATCTCTATCCACTATTTTCATGGATTCTTAAGAGCTTGCTATATATAAGCCCATCATTTCTTCTATACATTTGATTTTTTTGTTTCTATTTACCCAGATATTGGATTGTTTGCTCACATTACAATCCTTTCCACAATTGAATGTGAGTTACCATAAATATATTATTCCATGATACCATGTAGAGAAATTGTAAGGCATACAAAAGAAATTTACCTATGCCACATAGGAGAATTTCTGATGCGTGCTCCTATTCCTTGTGAGTTCTATAATTTATTCATTTTCGGGATGATGAGGGACACAAACTTCTATGTAGATACAACCTCCCGATGAAAAAAGAAACCCTCCCAGGTCACTCCCGTCTGAGAGACTCCGGAGGCTCCCCATCGCCAACCTCGCTAGTCCTCCCCATCGTGTGGTCCTGGCCAGTGCCGCCGCCAACACCAGCGGTGGTGGAGGAGCCCTTCTTGCCTTAGGCGAAGGGTAGATGGGTGCATCGCGGCAGCGTCTCATGAGCAAAGTCAGGGCGGTGGCGGCAGTGGCACGGCTATGAGGGACTGAGTATGGGCCTAGAGGTAACTAGGCCGACATGGTGGAGTGGACGACATGTCGTTCGTGTATGGCCATGGATCTTTTGAAGTGCGGCGGCGGGCCTGACCTCCTGGGCCTACTTAGGCCCTACATCCGATGCTATGGAGGGATGAGGCTTCACATCTGGAGGCGCTGCTCGAGCCGTCTTATCCTTTGATGCTCTGACCAAAGGCGTGGGGGGATACTGGTTTTGCTCGATGATGTCTACGCACATGTCTGTTCTTGTAGACAGTGTTGGGCCTCCAAGTGCAGAGGTTTGTAGAACAGCAGCAAGTTTCCCTTAAGTGTATCACCCAAGGTTTATCGAACTCAGGGAGGAAGAGGTCAAAGGTATCCCTCTCAAACAACCCTGCAATTACGATACAGAAAGTCTCTTGTGTCCCCAACACACCCAATACACTTGTCAGATGTATAGGTGCACTAGTTCGGCAAAGAGATAGTGAAATACAAGTAGTAGTGATGATTATAAGTAGTAAATGTAATCTGAAATAAATATCGCTGCAAGCAAATATGTAACAAAACTGAAAGGAAACGGTGTGCAATGCTTGGAAACAAGGCCTAGGGATCATACTTTCACTAGTGGAAACACTCCCAACAAATATAACATAATTGAACCAATAGATACTATCATCAATATGCAACTCAAAACAATTCTCCAATGGAAAACGAACACTAATCATGCGTAGGGCTACGAAGCACTCCTCAAAGTCCGTATTTCCCCAAACTAGATTGTCCCACACTATCACCATGAACGCACTAGATGGTTCCAACAAACACCAACAATTCATAGAGACATTAACCAAAAAGATACACATGATGCGCACACTAGTCACCTTCACACCATGATACAAGGTATCTCCGAAGATTACAAATATAAAGCACGGGAGTAGCATAATATCTGAATAATAGCATCTACCAATTCAACTAGATACAAAGCTCACGATCACATAAAGATCACATCATGGGAGAGAGAGGTGAACCACATAGCTACCGATAGAGCCCTTAGCCCCAGGGGAGAACTACTCCCTCCTCATCATAGGAGACAGCAAGGTTGATGGAGATGGCGGTGAGGTCGATGGAGACGGCGGAGACAGCGATGGAGACCGATGGAGATGGCTCCGGGGGCACTTCCCCGTCCCGGCAGGGTGCCGGAACAGAGACTTCTATCCCCCGAAATTCGGCGGCGGCAGCGGCGGAGCTGCGGAACTCTTTCTGGAAATTTGATGATTGTTTTAGGGTTTTCCGTTGGGAGGCTTTTTATAGGCGAAGGGGCGTCATCAGGAGGCGACCAGGGTGGTCACACAATGGGTGGGCACGGCCAGGGGCTGGGCCGCGCCCCCCTGTTGTGTGGGCAGCCCCTGGCCCCCCTCCGGCTCTCGTTCGGTCTTCGGTCCTCTTCCAGGAAAAATAAGACTTCTGGAACTTGTTTCGTCCAATTCCGAGAATATTTCCCGTGTAGCATTTCTGAAACACAAAAACAGCAGAAAACAGGGAACTGGCACTGTGGCATCTTGGTAGTAGGTTAGTTCCGGAAATCGCATAAAAATGCCACGAAGTGTAACGAAACACAAGGCAAATAGTGTAAAAACAAGCATGGAGCATCAAAAATTATAGATACGTTTGAGACGTATCAGCATCCCCAAGCTTAACTCCTGCTCGTCCTCGAGTAGGTAAGTGATAACAAAAGAATAATTTTTGAGGTGACATGCACCATCACAATTTGATCAACGAGATAGAGCAGTGAGTGCTGAGATCAAAGAACTTAAAACATGGGCATGAAAGACATAATCTTGATAGAAGAAACTTAGCAACCATGTTATAACATAAAAAAGAACACAAACAAAAGATCATGAATAATGAAACGATGAAAGTCAAATGTGTGTTCAAATCATAAGGAAAAACATAGCAAATGGTTTTCAGCTTGTCCCTCATGGAGTAGCAAAACATAAATGCATAGGATACCTTCAAGTTTAAGAGGGCGACTAGATACAAATAATTTAAGAACAAGTGAAACCATAATCATGAATCAATCAATGATAACTTTGGGACAATGCACATTATACTCAGAATGGCAACTATGCTCTCTTAGACAGTGCATAAAGGTAGAAGGTGGAGACTCAATATAAAAGTAAAAGAAAGGCCCTTCGCAGAGGGAAGCAGTGATTAAACATGTGCTAGAGCTTTTCATTTGTAAAACAGAGAGATAAAAACTGGATTTTGAGAGGTGGTTGTCTTTGTCAACGACTAGCAATGGGGTTCTTACAATCTTCCATACAAAAAGTAAGCAAGTTTTTGAGAGAGGGATTGGCACTTTGGTGCTCTTTTATAAAGCTTGGCACTCCTCCCCACCTTTTTCCTTTCACAAACCATGGCTAACCGATTCCATCGGGTGCCCACCAACATTCACATACCATGGAGGAGTGCCTTTTTTTCTTTCTTTTTTTTCTCTTTTTTTCTCTTTTTTTCTTTTTGGAATAAGACAATATGGAAGATAGCAAATCCGACCACTACGTCCCCATGAGCTAAAGAAGCATAGCGACAAAACATCATTGAAAGAAGCATAAAGTGGCATCACAAGTCAAAAACCAAATGACCATAAAGGCTATAGGCGACTTATTTTGTAGCCAACATGTGTAAGCATGTGCCAAGTCAACCCAAATAAAGCATCAAAGGAGAAAACCAAATAAATGCTTCCAAATAATAAAAACAACGCATGATTTTTTCAAAGGCTCATTAAGCAATCTCAGTCATTTGAGACAAGCCATGCTACAGCAAAAATCACTAAGCATACTATCAAAATGCAATCAAGCATGGCATGCAAAAGTCTAAGCCGCGGTCTAAACAAGCTCCTTTTTGTACCACTTTTTTGCATGAAACTTTTTCTCTTTTCCAACACCATTCAAACCTTTTCAAAATAACTCTTTTGATGAAAACAAACATAGACCAGAGGTCCAAATACACCTTGATGCAAAGATATAGCAAGATCTGAACAAAAATCAAGGCGAAAAACGAAAGCTAAACGCAGTAGCAGAAAAAGAGAACACTCGTTGAACGAAAAGAGTGAAAACTAGAGTGTTCTTGGTAATGAAAAACGGAGCATAGCTCTCTCCAAAATAAACATGATGTGATCCAACCATTTATTGCAGCAAACAAAACAAAAATAAAACTGAAAGCAAAAACAACTGACGCTCCAAGAAAAACGCATAGTGCATGAAGCAATAAAAATATAGTGTGTTGAAAGGTGACCTGATTTTTGCCGATGAAGAAGGGGTGCCTCGGGGGCATCCCCAGGCTTTGACGCTTGTACCTGTTGGATATTTCTTGGGGTGCATTGGCATCCCCAAGCTTGAGCTTTTGTCCATTCTTCAACTCATCTCATCATTCTCCAATCCCTACACTTGAAAACTTCCTTTATACAAAACTAAACACAATTCTATTAGCAACATTAGTGTAAGCATAGCAATGAATCAACCCTTTTTGCTTCAGGTTTCAACTCAAAACTACCACATATAAAGCATATACTACTGTAGCAACTTCCCCAAAAGTTCTGTGATCAAAATAATTCAAAAAGAAAGCGATCGAGCGGCAAACACAAATAATGGCAGAAATCTGTCAAAACAGAACAGCTGACAAAGGACAAATTTTTAGAGGGTTTTGTGTTGCTCAAATCAAAAAGTGTATAACTAACGAAAGTTTGGATATAACCTGGGGCATATGCACAAGAAATCTCAGGTCAAAAAGATATTCTGAGAATTTTCACAAATTTTTACGGTGCAGCACCGAAATCTGTTTCAGGACAGCAACATCCCCAAATCTTACCTCACTCAAATTAGAGGCTTCTCTTGGCACAACAACGAAATAAAAATGATAAGGAGAGGTTATTACAGTAGTAATAACTTACAAGACTCAAATAAAAGAAAAAGAACTGAAAGTAAACATTGGGTTATCTCCCAAGAGTGCTTTTCTTTAACGCCTTTGAGCTAGGCGCAGTAATTTGCAAAGATGCTCATGTAGGCGCCATAAAAGAGCTTAAGGCAAAGGCGCTATATAAGAACTTGAAGCAAGAGAGAGCATCAAAAAGCAAATATGAAACACATTTAAATCTAAACCACTTCCTATGAAAAATAGTCTTGTAAAGAGACAAGTCATGAAAGCGCAAAGCGAAAAGCATAGGAAGGCAAAACAAGTACATCCTCAAGAATTCCAACAAAAAGAGGGGAAACTCAATATTGTTGAGATCCATCAAACCATGTTTCCCTCTCTCATAGTAACTTTCAGTAGCATCATGAATAGAATTAACAATATAACTATCACATAAAGCATCCCTATCATGAGCCACTTGTATAAAAGAATTAATACTCCCCACATGAACAATCGTAGTAGGAGCAGAGTCAACAGAATAATTATTCTCATCACCATAATCATCAAAAATAGGAGGCATATTGTAATCATAACTAATTTTCTCCTCAAAAGTAGGTGAACTGAAAATATTATACTCATCATCATAACCATCATAAACTAAAGGTTTAGTATCATCATAAGCGAGAGAATAGCTATTTTGCAAAGCATATTCATCAAACATATCATCATAAGAAGGAACATGGATAGTACTAATGGTACAACAATTATTAACCTTAGAATTGGTACCAAAAATATTTTCAATATCAAAAGTAGAGTGCTTTTCCCAATCATGATCACTAACATAGGTAACAGGCATGGGAACATCATCCCAATCAGAATTATCATAATCTATAATAGGAGCAACATGCTTAGGGGAAGATACCGTTTCCTCTCGCCTTTTACTCCTCTTCTTCCTCTTCTTCTTACTCTTCTTACTCTCTCCTTCAGGAGGGAGAGGCTTGAAAGGCATCTTCTCCACATAATCTGGTTTACTGACAGAAACAACAAAAGAAACTTTCGAGGGTTCCTCCTCTCTATTAATAAGATAGAAACATCTATTAGTCCTTTCATAGCTTGGAAAAACATCATGTTTTATAAGATTTTGTATGTAAGTATTTGCGAGGCAATCTTTAACACAATAGAGATGACAACCACGAAGGGTGCTATTAATATCAACAACACTCATGTCAACCAAAGAAATCTTTCTAGATATCTCTTCACACCCCAAGAACAAAGTGAGCTCATCATGTTGATTGAGAGTAATCTTGTCATCACAATACAAACTTGCGGTACTAGAAGGGTGACTATTAGGGCTTGAGCATTGAAAATTAAAATGACCTATGTCATCGCAATGTTCACAAAGAAAAGGATAAAGCTCACAAACCTTTTCACCAAGTTCATCTAGAGCCTTGTGCCACATTCAGGTTTCTTCATTCCCGTGGTGGATACAATAATCTTCCTTGTTGTGACTCTGTTCACAAGGTCTATGTACTCCACAAAAATTAACATGCTTATAAGAAATAGGACTTTCAGAAGTTTGAGCATGTTTATTGCAATCATCAACAACCATATCACTTTCTATGCAAGTGTCCTTAAAAGGTTCATGATACACATCCCCATTTACCTTAGGAACATTAATATGGGAAGCAAAGGCTCTAAAGCAATTAACCATAATTAGGGGATCAAGACCATATTTAGCACTAAGCTCTTGAAAATCAGCAGTTTCAGCAAAAGACTTAATACAATCATACTCATAATTTATACATGATCCTTTACCTTTGTTGCTATCCTAATCTTCAATATTGTTTTGAATTGTTTCAAGCAGATTCCACTTGATGTCAACATCCTTGCTTGTGAAAGACCCATCAAAGCATGCATCTAGATAGTCCTTGTAATATCCTGAAAGCCTTGCATAAAAATTATTAATAACAATATTACGGGGAAGCTCATGAATAGGACATTTGAGCATTAGTGACTTCAATCTTCCCCACGCTTGGGCAATGCTTTCTCCCTCATACGGATGAAAGTTATAAATATAATTCCTATCTTTATAAACCTCACTAGAAGGATAGAATTTAGAATAAAAGAGAGGTACAATTTCCTCCCAATCAATAGGTCGGCCATCCTTTAGTGTTTTATACCATTCCGTAGCTCTGCCCTTCAGTGATAAAGAAAATAGCTTCCTCTTAACTTGGTTCATTGAAATACCTGCACACTGGAACAACTCGCATAATTCATGTATAAAAAGCAAATGATCACCAGGATGGACAGTTCCATCTCCTAAATAGTAGTTATTCATAGCACGATCAACAATTTTCATAGGTATTTTAAAAGGATAAGGAGCACAAGCATCATAATAATTATCACATATGGGAGATAAAATATCATCAGAGCAAACTTTCTCCACTAAAGCTGGGGAACTAAAAATATCATGCTTAACAAAACCAGCTTCCCCAAGCTTAGACTTTCCTATAGCATTAGCAATAACGGTGTTCAAAGCATTCATACTAATAACACTATTAGCATGCAAATTAAGCTCCAAAGGTTTTTCAATTTTCTCTTCAAATCTAAACTCAGGAAAAAGACTAAAGAACTCTTTACTTTCCATCAAGCCTAACTAGTGAAAATAAAAACAAGAAACAAAAGAGATATAATTGCAGAATCTAAAGGAAATAACTTCGAGCACTCACTAGCAACTAAAAGACTTAGTAACCAAAAGATGTGAGTACCTTTTACCTTACCTCCCCGGCAACGGTGCCGGAAAAGAGCTTGATGTCTACGCACGCGTCTGTTCTTGTAGACAGTGTTGGGCCTCCAAGTGCAGAGGTTTGTAGAACAGCAGCAAGTTTCCCTTAAGTGGATCACCCAAGGTTTATCGAACTCAGGGAGGAAGAGGTCAAAGGTATCCCTCTCAAACAACCCTGCAATTACGATACAGAAAGTCTCTTGTGTCCCCAACACACCCAATACACTTGTCAGATGTATAGGTGCACTAGTTCAGCCAAGAGATAGTGAAATACAAGTAGTAGTGATGATTATAAGTAGTAAATGTAATCTGAAATAAATATCGCTGCAAGCAAACATGTAACAAAACTGAAAGGAAGCGGTGTGCAATGCTTGGAAACAAGGCCTAGGGATCATACTTTCACTAGTGGACACACTCCCAAGAAATATAACATAATTGAACCAATAGATACTATCATCAATATGCAACTCAAAACAATTCTCCAATGGAAAACGAACACTAATCATGCGTAGGGCTACGAAGCACTCCTCAAAGTCTGTATTTCCCCAAACTAGATTGTCCCACACTATCATCATGAACGCACTAGATGGTTCCAACAAACACCAACAATTCATAGAGACATTAACCAAAAAGATACACATGATGCGCACACTAGTCACCTTCACACCATGATACAAGGTATCTCCGGAGATTACAAATATAAAGCACGGGAGTAGCATAATATCTGAATAATAGCATCTACCAATTCAACTAGATACAAAGCTCACGATCACATAAAGATCACATCATGGGAGAGAGAGGTGAACCACATAGCTACCGGTAGAGCCCTCAGCCCCGGGGGAGAACTACTCCCTCCTCATCATAGGAGACAGCAAGGTTGATGGAGATGGCGGTGAGGTCGATGGAGATGGCAGAGACGGCGATGGAGACCGATGGAGATGGCTCCGGGGGCACTTCCCCGTCCCGGCAGGGTGCTGGAATAGAGACTTCTGTCCCCCGAAATTCGTTGGTGGCGGCGGCGGAGCTGCGGAACTCTTTCTGGAAATTTGCCGATTGTTTTAGGGTTTTCCGTCGGGAGGCTTTTTATAGGCGAAGGGGCGTCGTCAGGAGGCGACCAGGGTGGTCACACAATGGGTGGGCGCGGCCAGGGGCTGGGCCGCGCCCTCCTGTTGTGTGAGCAGCCCCTGGCCCCCCTCCGGCTCTCGTTCGGTCTTCGGTCCTCTTCTGGGAAAAATAAGACTTCTGGAACTTGTTTTGTCCAATTCTGAGAATATTTCCTGTGTAGCATTTCTGAAACACAAAAACAGCAGAAAACAGGGAACTGGCACTGTGGCATCTTGTTAGTAGGTTAGTTCCGGAAATCGCATAAAAACGCCACGAAGTGTAACGAAACACAAGGCAAATGGTGTAAAAACAAGCATGGCGCATCAAAAATTATAGATACATTTGAGACGTATCACTCAAATAAGGAGGCGGTCCTAGTGCACTTCTCATGCAAAAACGATAATTACATGTTGTATGCCCTCCTCGATCTGGCCGTTCGACGAATTACGAATTGCTTCGCCAAAGATCTTCATGGATTGTGCATGAGGCCACTAGATAGCCGCAGATTGGATCTGGTCATGCACACCCTTATTATTAGCATGTGCACCTTAAAGAGGGTGTGACGCAAAGCTTCGTTGCCTGTAGATACCATGGTACATGTCGATGTTTCAATTTTCATGGTGTAGATAGTGATGGAGATTGTTAGGGAAGCTAAAATTTTGTGGACTAGTAATGGTGGAAGGGGTCTTGCAGGCGATCAACACTATGCTTTACAGGTTTTAAGCTGGACCATGTTTGCATGCTCTTAAGTTGTTCATTTGCGCTTATTACTACCATCATGTTTATGAGAGAGATATCGTGTGAAACCATGATCCCTGGTCCACCTTTAGTCATAAGGTATACCTTCTACACTATTTTACTTGTTGTTTTATTTTCAGTTATTATTAAATTTCAACATACCAAAATTATCTTTATTTATTATGTTAAGTTTTGGATTTCTTACACTCCGTGAGTGCCTGCAAACCACTCCGGTAAGTAGGGGACACAAAATTGTTTGTTTGTTGCTGTAGGTTGTTGGAATAGGACAAGAAGAAGAAACACCATTTCCCTGAGAGTTTGATATAAAAATCCGAGTCACCCTTGTGGGGGAAAAACACCCTTGCTGCATCTCTCTATGCTTGGAGTCCCAACAAGTAGCAACCTAAGAGAAGAATTGTTACCATCATGCGCCACCAGTAAAAAGGTACTAGTGGCGTACCAAAAAGGTGATGCACCACCAGTAGGTGGTGGTACACAGGCACTCTATACTGCCACCTACCAGTGGTGCAGCATCTTTTGGGTACGCTACAAGTATATGATTAGTGGTGCTGTACCAAGGAAGTGGTACGCCACCAGTAGTCCACCAGTAGTTGGAGGCACAACGGGAAACCCTGGTACTACTTACTGGTGGCGTACCACTTCTTTGGTACTCCACCATTAAGCATATACTAGTGGCGTACCAAGAATGTGGTACGCCAATAGTAATTAGCACTTGCGTACTCATTATTTGGTCCACCACTAGTACCATTATACCAATAGGATATTTCCTACTAGTGGATGTCTCATGGAGATTGTTCTTGGTGTTTTTTACGGGAAGTGGAGTACATGGACTGGCTGGCAGAGTAGATCGAGCAGCCACGACTGGAGGCACAGAGAGGGGAGATATACGAGAGGGCCCTCGAGTGCATTCGGCCTCTAGATGGGGAATATTGAGACATGTGGGATGGACGGAGATGCGACACTATAATGTAAATATCAAATTTCCGTATGGGTATTTCTTAGATAGTTGTAGTGTGATCTCCTTATTTATCGTGAGAAGCCCTCTCTTCATTTATCATAAAACATGTAAATACGAATTTTTGTTTACGCATCATTACTTATAGAACAAAAGTTTGTACAAGTAACCTCACTAGTTGAACTAGAAATACCGCTCATGTCCTCCCTACTCCCTTGTGGTTTCCGTCAAATATAACTAGAAGAACACCTCAAGATGGCATGGCGGAAAGGAAGCAGATTCAGCTTGGCTTATGGATGCGATCTAAGTATGGTTATGGTGGGATCTAGCGATGCATGCTGGTTGTTGCTGGTTGAATGTGTCGCTTGATGCCTATGGGAGTGGAGGTCTCTTCCCAACTCATCTAGGAGCGGACCAGGAGCAATTAGGATGTGCAAAACCTGACATTGTACAAACAGTGGAAACCGGATGGAGTGGAGCTAGTTCATTCACCTTCACAAAATCAATTCTAACATCTAGCTTAGTGACAAATAAATAAAATAGCAAACTATGAAACTATATTTTGCCACCCCTAGGAGCGAACCACAAGCTGTTCCTGGGTCGGATGTGACTCCCACTGCAGCAGCTAGGCCAGCCGGTGAGAAGACAGTTGTGAGTGCTTGTTTCCAATTTGGCTCACGTGGGACACTGGGGATGTTGTACTCATGAAGGGGCTACATACTTCATATGGTACAACTACTCTCTCTAAGCCTTGTATCAGGTAGACATGTTGACCGAACACATTTTTCACCTATACTCAACGCTTTCCCGATGCCTCACATTTCTAGAGTATTGTATATGTGGAAATACTCCTAGCATCTATATGTCTACCGCTCCTCCTAAGAGAAATAAACTATATCCAGTGAGGCAACCATGAGACATTTTTGTTTGTGATCCATGTTTTATCACTATGTTTATATGCATCTTCGGGATACGAGAGATCATCCTTGAAGTGAGTGCTATAAAAATGTTCATAAAGATATATTGTCGCTTTGAATGCTCAAGATATCTTGTCCTTTATTGAGATTGTATTGCATCATACTATGTAGAAATTGCAAATGACTGCACTACTTTTCATGCATGAATACTTTTCTTTCCATTGACCTTGTCTGATACCTACTGAGCAAAATTATTTTTGTGTGGTCTCGGATGGATTGAATGCTCAAGATATCTTGTCCTTCCATTAGGATTGTATATGTGGTCCATTCACAATTATATTATCTAGCAATAAAGTGTAAAGGACTGCACTAGTTTGCCACACTACAGAATTTTGTAGTACATTCATCACTTTTCCTTTGATCTTTGGTTGTAGTTGTAGTATAGTTAAAAAAATAGAAAGTTCTTGGACGTGTAAGTGTCATGTTCTCTGTCACAACTTTATTAATTATTTTACACTGATATCTTTCTCAATAAAACCATGGTTGTGCGTATCCCCATCAGGCATTAACAGAAGGAAGAAAATCATTTGCTTTTCTAACTATGCATGAATGCTATCTTGTTTTGAATCCAAAAGTTAACTTAAGGTAGATGTTCAGGAGTTAACATGATGGTTGAAAATCTAGGTCACGAAAGCCCACATCAGGCACAAGTGATATTTTTAAAAAGTGTCATTTACATTGATTAAGAACTAATTTTAGAGGTCTTACAAGTCAATCCTTGGACGTGCCAAGGCTAAATAAGACACAAGCCTACTCTCAAGGACGGCTTGGCGTGCCGAGGATATCCCCGAAGTGCAAGGATAGTCCACATTGTTGTTAGCTTGGTATTCTTTCTAGGGTCACGTCTTGTGTACTTGAATGTATGGAATTTAGGTCTTAGTTGGCGGTGTTTGTTGTATATTTTGTCTAGGAGCCGTTGGGAGTAGTCTTATCTTGAGTGGTCTTGTCTTGAGAGGTCGGATGTTTTGACCTTGTCTTGGACTTGTAAGACTATTCTTTCTATCAATGCAGTGAAATGCAAGCTTTACGTTTTCTCGGTGAAGAAAAATCACACAATCATCTTTTGGTATTTCGAACTTGAGTCCAAGTGAGTGGCATGCGTGCTGTCAGGGAGAGCGGAACTGCCCAGTGAGGAACTCATGATGGTCGTCGTGCGGGAGAATTACAAGAAGATGGGCGGGAGCTGGAAGCCCCGATGCCACATGCATTTCCTCATGCCTAAATGCGTTATTAGCGGCTCGATTGGCTTCATAAGACTTTTGGTGACTGGTTTCTAACGGGATTCTGTGAGCCTTTTGGCAGGTGGAGTACATGGAATGGTTGGTGGAGCTGGTTGGCAAGTCACGGCTTAAGGTGCGGAGGCGGGACATGTATGAGAGGACCCCTGAGTGCATCTGGTCTCTGGATGGGAGATACCGGGACATGTCACATGTGGGAAGGAGATAGTGCCGACACTGCATTGTAAATATCAAATGTGTGCATAGTTATTGCTAGCTAGTTGCGACGTAGTCTCTTTATTTATCTTTGGAAGACATCATATCATTTAGAAATTCTGGTTTTATAGAAAAAGATATATACTAGTAGGGTGTAGCAAATAAGAATTTCTACTTGTGCACCAATACTTTCAGAACAAAAATTTGTACTAGTACCGCTTATGTGTTGTTGTGGCACCGAGCACCGTCGAGGTCATCCCTACTCCCTGCATCTGGCGGCAACCGAAGGATAACTTGACCTTATCCGATTTGTAAGATCCAGATAAGGAGACATATGCATGCACCTATGCATACTTCCTAAGTAGTAGTAGCATTTAATCTTTCCATTGGTCAATCATATTGTCATACTCGCAGTTACTCTCAAACATATCATTGGATAGGGGCATCTTATTGTGGTTGAGTGTGATTTTGGTAACCTGAAGGTAAATGCTCTACATTCCACATACATTGTGACACAGTTACGATTTACCATTATCCATATGCTTCACAACTAGTGGCGGACCTTGAACAAAATCTAAGGGGGGGCCAAAACTACCATAGGTATGCAAAATATATGAGTGATTAGTTATACAACCGCAATAAATGAGAATTTCTTGCATGTAGAGAAATTTGGACCGATGTTGTTTAGAGCTTGTTTAAATTTGCTTACGAAATACATCTTTGCATCAATATCTAGTGGTAAAAGTTACTCTAAAAAAAGAATAATACCAAAATATAACTTATGGGTCGAGGTAACCATCATAGAACATTTGAATTAAGTACTAATATTTTTGAACAATAGTTTCCCCTTAACAATTCACACTGATCCATATAGAAATATTGAAATTTGTAGATAAAATATTATTTAGTACAAATTCTGAGACCTAAATTAGAAGTTCTGCCAACTAATGCAAGAACCAAAACTAAAAAATCAGTGGGACTTCATGCGAGGAGGTAGGACATGAGATATAGAAGAAAATAACAAAATAAGGATAGGAGGGAGTAGGATAGAACGAGATGCTGAAAAGAAGGATGCTAGAGGTCACGGGTCACATGCGTAGGTGAAGGAAGATCATTATGCTCCCAGTTTAGACCAACGTACAAACAGCTTTTAACCATCGGTCTAGCATGCATTCTATAGAAATCAATGGGTAAGAACAAATTTTCATTTTGCTGTTCACAACCACACGGGGCCAGCGCACGTTATACAGAGAGCAATGAAATTTAGAGGCTATCTGCTAAATACTGATTTGTCAAATAAGGTAAATAAATAATTTGGTTTCGGTCCACATTTCTGGCAGCGTTGGGTTCCATCAGTTTGGTTCCGTCTATTTTAATACCGTCAGATCTGAGTGGATGGACGGTTCCTAAAATTGTCAATCACTCTAAATAACTTTTAGAACGTCAAAATCTATCAGATTTTATCTTTTTTGTGCAGCCGCGAATATAACGAATTTGGAATTGAAACTTTGCACATTTGTAGATCTCAACATTTTCCATATCTGGAATTAACTTCAGATTTTTTGAAAACTTCAAACTGGTATTTTCAAAAAAAAAACTACAAAAATCCTCACTCATCGAGTGATCACATTTGACACATGTGCTCAACTCTTTCCGTGTGCATCACATATCTAATCTGTGGTGCATATATCAAGACTAAATGACTGGCAGAAACTGTCAGAGAAAGCAGACAACTATCAACTTAAATGCATTTGGAGCTCATTTGAAGTTTTGAACCCAGCAGCAGCTTTGTCATCAATAGAGTTGATTAGAATCATCGATGAGATAATCCAGCAAATTTGTAGCAAAACAAAGGTTGCATTATTACATGTCGGTGTAATCAACAAGAATTACAACATAAAAGCTTTCCCATCCAAAAGGCTTTCGGGCCTGCCAAGAATTTAAGCTTTCAAGAGCCCCTGACAAATTCGTGTCTCGACTCTTGGTCACAAATGATACCAATGGTAATCTATAAAGCGCCACATTCCCTTATAATCACCAATCTAACATCTATAAGATCTGTAAAATGTTCAACTTTTTTTGTGGTTTTAAGAACAGCTATATAATTTGGACAGAAATGTAAACCAGAGCGAGCGCCTACTGTCATAGATTGTCGACGTCAATGACGTTCCTGAAGCTCCCACCGAGCAATGACAGGAGGCCACCGCCGTGAACTCTCCCCTCGGGGACAGCGAGCTCTCCACCCTCTCTGCGCCTATCCGACGACGACGGCATGGCTGGCGACGAGGACTTCATAGAGAGGGGAACCAGCACCTGAGGAGGTATCAGCTCCAGCCTCCCCGCCGTGGCCACGGGCGAGCCGTCGCACTCCGACACCGTGCTCACGCCTGAAGAAGAGTAATCGTGGTTCACGGCGCTGGCAGCAGCGGCCGACGACGACACGATGCCTCGGAAGAGGCCCGGACCGATCAGGCTCCCGCCGCCGCTCTTCCCTGCCTCGCCGCCTCGTCGATGTTGCTGCGACGACTGCGAGGCCACCAGCGTCGCGTGCGCTGCACAGAGGCCGCTCCTCCCGCGGGCAAACTTCTCGCAGCCCGTGCCGTACGTGCACCGCTTGCCGCCGCCGTGGGCCTTACAGAACTCCGTGCTCCCCTGCGCGCTCTTGCCGCAGCTGTCGACCTTGCACCGCTTGCCGCCGCCGTGCTTCACGCAGAAGTCCGTGCGCCCGCGGGCGCTCTTGCCGCACCCGGGCACCCCGCAGCGCTTCCCGCCGCCGTGCGCCACGCAGTAGCTGGTGCCCCCGTGGACGCTCTTGGGGCAGAGGCCGCCGCCCTCGTACATGCAGCGCTTCCCGCCGCCGTGCGCCTTGCACAGCGGCGTGCTGCCTTCCGCGCCCTTGGAGCAGCCATCGAAGACGCACCTCTTGCCGCCGCCGTGGGACTTGCAGTACAGCGTGCTGCCCTGCGCCCCCTTGCGGCAGTCCGGGTACTGGCATCGGCGGCCGCCGCCGTGGGAGATGCAGAACCCGACCTTCCCCTCGGCGCTCCGGATGCAGCCCTCGACTGCGCAACGCTTCCCACCTCCGTGCTTGATGCATCGCCCGGACTTGCCCCGCGCGGCCTTAGGGCAGCCGTTGTATCCGCACCGGCGACCTCCTCCGTGGGCAATACAGTGATCCGTCTTACCCTCGGCGCTCTTGGTGCACCCGAGCTGCATGCACCGGCGGCCTCCTCCATGGGCCTTGCAGTAGGCCGTGCGGCTCTCCGCACCCTTGTAACACCCCGGCTTCTGGCACCTCTGCCCGCCTCCATGGGCAATGCACAGGCCTGATGCGCCTCTCGCACCTTTAGAACACCCTTTGAACCTGCACTTCTTCGGATGCCGGCGTTGAGCCGGCTGCCCAGGATTAGTTACACCGGTGACAGCATCAGAGCTCATACCAAACGAAGTCTCTGTCATGGTCGTTGCTGAAGGTTCAGGGCTGAACTGAAGGTGATGTTGAGCATCTGCGTTTTCTGTGTGATCCAGCAGATCATCCTGTGACTCTACCTGAGCCGCCTCTTGAGCAAAGAGCAGCGATGGAATGTAGCCACCGGAGCTCCTCCTGGCCGACGTCGAGCCCTCATCGACGGAGAAGGATATAATGTTTCCTCCAGGCGCTTCAGAACGCTGAACAATAGGTTCAGCATTGCCCCTCTGATCATGAAACCCAAGGCTCATCGTCCCAGGATTAGTGAACGATAAGCTCCGGCCAAACAGAGTCACCGGCGCTTTCGACTGGCCGACACCTCCGGCAGGTTGCTGGTAATCTGCAAAGCTAGGTTCGGGCGGCGGTCCCAATCCAAGTACTAGCCTGCACGCATCATCTTGTGCTGAAACATGTCCTGATCTCCGGACACCCCTGCCGTTGCCACGGCTGCAGTTGTCCACTGCTGAACCCCGGAAGTCCAAAGAAAATGAGGTCGGACCATGGCCGACTGTCGTATAACTTGACACCGAGTGTCCGGCCGTCAACACTGCAGAGCTGTCCATCAGGGTCTGGCTTCCACGATGACGGATATCCGCGAAGCCGTTATTCATCTAGGCTAAGTAACTTTGTACACTGAACTGAGAGTTTTCTGTTTTCCTTTGAACTGAATGAAGATGGTGGAAGAAACAACAGAAGATCAGGTGGTTCCTGATCTTTTATATGTGCAGGGTGGAGTAGACGAAGTCGAAGAATATGAGCAGTGGCGAGGTACCGTTGAATCCACTGCTAACGAAACCTGATGTGTCTGCCCTGTCCATTATCTTCTGGCTTCAGCAAAATTTGTGACCCACAAGGTACTTGAGCCCTGTCAGACTATACCATCCGGTACATTGATAATCTTATCTGGTGGTTGAGCATTCAGTGTGTTCCTTTTTCTCAACTAGATGTTGAGCATCAACTAGGAGCAGAGAATCTCAGATGCTATATATCTGCTAGGGAAATCTTCAGATTAGGAGAGTACTGCAACATAATGGAAATGGCAAAAGTTAGATGGTGTTCATGCTCCAATATATACTAGAGCTTAACATGGCTCCTAATTAGCAGTATCAGATTGAATTTAGTACCCGTGAACCAAAAGAACCGAACTCAGAAAAAAGAACGGTCTACCTATATCTGCATATAAATCAGTAAAAGAACAAATCAGTGGCTACGGAAAAGGGTATTGAATTGCTGAAGCTAAAGATATTTTGGGCTAATTAATGGAATCTCTGTTCGCTATTTCCTTTTTGGGACATTTCTCGTCCAGTGGTCAGATAGACTATCCGGCTCCATACTAACCACAGAACATTGTGGAATCTTACACAATCATTGAAAGGAGAATCAAACTAGTACGCAAACAGAATACTGGTAGACTGAATATTTGTGAGATGCAACTCAAGTTGACCAGAAGAATGAATATCAGTAGGAGGTTGGAATCAGGAATGACTCATTACGATAAAGAACATCAATTAAGACCACCTCACATATATCTGCAGTTTTTATCTTTTTGGCAAACCATAAATCTTATGTAAAGCATTGAAGGGTAAAGTGGAAAGTTTGACAAATGAGCACATACAGAATTCAGCAAAAAACCATGGTACGACAAAAACAAGTAACCTGGACATAATTGGCAGATATAAGTTTTGATCAATCATTGTCGATGCCTTCAGAATACGAGACATAAAGGGCATATCAAGTGCACAATAGCATAAGTCAAAGCGTCCTTTGCATAGGAGCCACATACTAATAATACTAAAATTCACTTGAGCAACTTGGCCAAACTTTTGATCCTTTCTGACTACGAATCCTCCACAACCCCTAGTGAAGAGATAAGTGAATCACATTTCTCTTTCTTGCTGGAAAGGAGGTTGCTACAATTGATAAATCCCCTGGTGCATATATAACAATTGATAAATCTGTGAGTGATAAACTAGTTTGGAGTCAGATTAGTACAAGTCGTACCTAATAGCTACAGCTGCGGGAGATTATCCCCTACAGTACAGCCATCTGGGTCAACATTCATAACCATGAGAACGATTATAGTTTTCAAGGATTATTGGAAGTGTTCATCCAGTTGACTAAACGATCTAATGCTCCAGTACCCGTGGCCTTGGAGAAACATCGTCGTGACTCCGAATTTCTTCCAAAGCTCAGTTTGAGCAACAACCAAGAACCAACCTTGACCACCCTTTACAAGACCAGACAGAACTGCAGCCACCCATACGTGATACGTGTTTTGGACAAAACTTTACTGAGCAAATCGTTTAAACAACCTAGGATGCACCAACTACTTTTAAGGAATTTGTTGTCAGACATGAGAAAAGACAAAAATTCCTGTATTTCTCTAATTAAGTGTCAGTTCTCGAGAAGAGACGACGAAATTGCATCAAAGCAAAAAATTATTTCAGAAAATACCTATGTGTAACAGGAGCTATGATCTAGATGATAAGATGAATATGGAAGAGAACACATGTGGCTAGCCAGAGCAAACGGTGCCTGGACTTTGTAGGACATACAAACAAGCAATTCTAAAGATGAAAACGTAGCTCTCATCCTTCTTCCTACAGCATAGCCCTCCATAAACCGAGATAATTAAGATCATGTAGTTAAATCCCATCAATTCAGAAGGAAGAAAATACAGGAGGAGGACTAGACACATGGCAGATCTACATAAGTGTGTGAACTGCCTAATTAACACATCCATGGCAGAAACCTCAAACCCTAGATTCAGGAGTCAGGCCTCTGAATTCAACCAATTAGCAAGAGCTCTCTCTCTCTCACACACACACAGAACCGAACAAAATTATATCAACAGAAACACAACCAAGCAGACAATGGAAAGAAAACAAGACAGGACAGAGCACCAAATCTTGGAGAAGACAAGAAGGAAGGAGTAGGGAGAAGACATGGAATCACCTAGGATCTATCCCAATGGAGGAGGAGGAGGCTCTGGTGTCCTTTGCCCAGAGAGAGAGAGATTCTCTTCTGTTGGAGAAGGAGGCTGGGAGGAGAGAGAGGGCGTGTGTTTATGGTCTCGCAGGCTGACGGTGTTTGGCTGTATATCTGCGAGCGGGCTCGTAGGTGCGCGACGTCATGACCGCGGCGTTTTGCCAGGCAGCGCCTTTCCTTTCCCACGCGCGCACGCACCTGGCTCCAGTCGGCTCGCGGCTCGCGGCTCGCAACCGAGCTGGCGTAGATGGCCGACGGCTCTGGTCCTGCATGTGTGGTGCACGTTTGTTTGGTTTTCGTCTCGCGATGGCCCTGTTTGGCGGATTGTTCTCCACTCTCGGGAGTGGTTGCTTTTTTTGAACTGTGACAGGAGGAGGCTGGTAGGTTTGAAGGGGAATTCTGATGGTGATATTTTCAGCATCTGATTTAGTCGGCGAAGCGGAGAATTTTTACCGGAACGGAACTCTTTCACTCGATCCGCGTGGCATGCAAAAGGAGCAGGCATAAACTGCACGTTAGTGTAAAGAGTATATATTCGCGTGATTGACGATAATGATTTGACATTTCGGCAACTTGCTTGATCTCGCTTCTAGTAGTTCTATAACTATCGATCTATTCATAAATATATGATGTTTTGGAGTTTAAATTGAACTTCCCGGACGTTTTATATTTAGGAAGGGAGGGATCACTTCTTTATGAGATGGTGAAGTTGTCGGATCACCACTTTACTGATCAGGGGCTCAACTGCTGGTTCTCACATATGCACACGTCCTAGTGCCCTTTAGGAGTGGGAGAGCCTACGATGATGGGATCACCCAGAATGTGGGAGTGGATGTGCTCGTTCTGGGATAGATCTCCATTGCGGGGTTTATGCACTCGCCCCCAGGCATACTCCAAACAGTAAGGTCTAGTTGGAAAACTGTAGACGTGAATCCCTGCAGCCTAGATAAATAGATCAAGATGAGTCGAAAGGTTGATATTAGGGTTCGAAACTAGTACACTATGTCGATAAAAAGTATAGATATCAAAATTGACAACCGCACAAAAATTCTAAGATAAGATGGCAAATAAAAGAAAAAGATGATTGAAAATTCTAATGAATCGCTCATCCACCTCTCGCTTCCAAGACTCAACCACTCGTCGAAAGTTGGCTCCCCATCTCGAATTTGTTGGGTGTTGCTAAGTAGGTAATAATAGATAAATACAAAGTCAATTGGGATGTGTTGCCCGACCAAGCTTAGATACTTGGTACTTACATCTTCGGAAGTTTGCCTCTGCTCTTAGGCAACATTGGCTGTGGATCAAATGGATTGACGACACAAAACCTGGGAAAGGGCTTGGGAATCCCTTCCAATGACAATGATCGCAAATTTTTCGTGGCGGCCACTATTCTTAAGGTTGGAAATGGAGAAAGTGAAAAAAGATGTACTTTAGCATGGTTGGACAGTCTACGACCGAAGGATGACATTGCTCCTAAATTTTTTGGGGGAGATAAAAAGGAATGATTGCACGGTTAAATAGGGTGCTTGAAAAGGGTTAACCAAAACATTCGACAAGGTTTTGATATTGATCACATCCAACTTTTTTCACCCTTGGGAGATGGTGACGAGTGTTAACTCGACAAATGTCCTAGATGAAGGACTTAGGATCGCGGAGATAGGGCGTCGGATGAACTCGAAGGTAAGGTTAGTCGAAATAGGTGTATATCGAAAGTAAACTTGGGTGTTGAACCTAGCTTGCTTTCAATCTGGCCTACACCGTCCCCTCCTGGCCCCTATATATAGGTGGCCAGGTCTGGAGGATCGGGTAGGGTCCGATACAGATTACAATATCGACATACGGTAAGAACTCGTATCTCGACTATCATTACAATTGGGCCTAGCTTAACAGGCCTCAGGGGTACTCAACTAACGGGCTCTATTAGCTATACCCTTGTCAGATGGTCTTTGCGGTCAACCTCCCCCAAGATGTCCTCACCACATTCGTCAAAAAAATCAAAAGTGATGGCAGATGTCCCACCAAGTCGATTTCAAGGTCTTGGGTGCCTTGAAAATGAAAAATCTTCTTTTGGTTCGTAATGAAAAATATAATTTGGACGACGGGTCGCCTCCAATGTAGAGGTTGGACAAGTTATCAAAATTGCCCGCTTTGCAATTAAATTCAAGAATCAATGGCGCACCTTCTCTACATGTGTTGTTTCATCACAAGATTTGGAAGGAAATCCTCTCTTAGTGTGGTTGACATGACATCCTTCCGATGCATTGGGCTGATGAGATGTATGTCAAGGATTGGTAGACAAAGGTTAGAATTAAGGATAAAGTAAGATTTGGTGCTTCGTCAGGTCCAGATTTTATTAAGTAAAATGACAAAAAAATCGCTTGTTTCAAAAGAATATCAAGTTTCCTAAACTTATACCATGTGTACCGCGATCATGTATGTAGATGTATTCCAATGTGTAGATACATCGGTATCTAAGTCACTTATTTTTGAGACGGAAGGAGTACTTGCGTGCGTCCGCGTTTTCACTAAAGACATCTTACGGTTAATTGTTTTTTCTTCTGAAAAGGGTAAGGTTAGTTGGTTACAAGGCTTTTTATTGTTCCGGTAGAGAGATCCGGTAACTTCCATGCATTTCAATTCTATTTGCTAATGGTTTCTCCTTGTCAAGCTATGATAACGACATGGTTTGCATGCCACGACGTGTCTAGATCTTACATACTGTATACTACCTTGGTTTCAAAATAAGTGACCTAGTTTTATCTATATAGTATCTAGACGCATTTCGATGGTATATGTATCTGTATGTAAAAAGGAGTTAAGTCACTTATTTTTTAACGGAAGAAATACTATATATATAAGGAAGTTTCACACAAACAGTGTCAACTGTGAAACAGTGAAAGCTAAAAACCATGTCAAGTGAATGAAAAAATGGGAACCTAGACATGAACTAGCTAGCTACTCGTCATGACCACATCCCCATTTCCATCCGACCATCCCTTTCAACGAAAAGTAGAGGCTGCAGCGACACGACGATGCGATTGGCTGAAGCATGACGTGCACAAGTTTGCATCTCTCCTTCTGGATCTCTCCAACTAATCACAAAATGGCCGGTCACCTTGAATAGGTTCAGTTTGGTAGCCATAATTATTGAAGAGTGGACCATGTCTGATGCCTATTTGCCTATTATTGTTGCCCGGCGTCTACTTGCAGACTCTGTTTCACTGTATTTTGGAGATGACCGTAGGTTTCATCGGCAGCCATCTCTTGCATCATTACATGCAGATGCACTTATAGTTGTATACATTTGATTTAATTTCAACGACTGCAAGCCTGCACATTGTATTTGAGTTGATTTTTCGATAAAGAGCGATTTATTACTTAATAGTTATTAAGCTTACACCTGGCCTCTGCATAACTAGGATGCATACAGCCACTACAGGAATGGCGCAATACACTGACAGCCAAACGTCGGTGCTGTCGGCGTAGGCCACGGGCCAGGCAGCCCATAAAATTGGTCGTCGGTGTAGAACTGCCGTCGGCGTAAGATAGCTACGCCGACGGCCTTCTCTACACCGACGGCAATGTCCTCGGCATAGCTATTTTCCATTTTACCACATTAATCTTAGAAAAATCATAACTAAATCATTTTAATTCACAAAAATACAAATAATATATCAAAATTTGCAGAAAAATAAGATCTATTCATCTAAACCTTCCAAAATTTAGAACTAATTAATTTAATTTGTTAGGATTTTCAGTTTAGGGATTTAGGGTTTTGATTCAGCTGGAAGTCGGGAAAATTTGAACTAGAGCCGCATCATAGTTTGCCCATGATTTTTCTAAAAAATCATTTTCAGGTTCACAAGTAGAAGTTTTATCAGAGATCCATTAATAGTTCTGTAAAATTCAACCCCTAGCTAAGAAGGTTTATGCTCGCCGTTTTGACCGCATTTTAAATCAAGCCTAACAGATTCAAAAAAAATCAAAAAATATATATAACCTCTGCATTGTGTCATGTTATGTGACCTAGTTATAAGGAAAAAAATTAAACTTGGACTCTTGCAAATATTGTAGAAACCCCTTCTCAAATATGACCTATCATGTATGAAGTTTCATGGTTTTCAAGCCAAATGAGCTAGGTCATGACCCAAATCATGGAATAGTTTATTCAAATGACCCCATATTGTGCACATATGAGCATATTGGGATGGCAAACAAAGTTCATATTGGGAGTTTTCATTTTCTATGCATCAAAAAATCAATTTCTATTTTCTAAGTGTCAAGATTGGGTTTTTTTGTGAAGGAAGTACTGAAAATATATTACAAAATTATACCACCCTAATTTTCAACAATAGTAGGACACATTTTACGTATATATCACCATTTTTTGTGTGTATGAAGCTTTGCATTAACCTTTCACAAAAAAGACAAACTCTTGCTGATTCAACTGGAAGCGAGGTAAATTTGAACTACAACTGTATTATAGTTTTCCCATGATTTTTTCAAAACATCATTTTCAGGCTCACAAGTAGATGTTTTATCATAGATCCATAAATAGTTCTGCAAAATTCAACCCCTAGCTAAGAAGGTTCATGTCCGCTGTTTCGACCGCATTTTGAATCGAGCATAAGAAGTTCAAAAATATTCAAAAAAATGTAAAGCCTTCGCATTATGTCATTTTAGGTTACCTAGTTGTAAGGAAAAAATAATAAATTTGGACTATTGCAAATATTGTAGAAACCCCTTCTCAGAAATGACCTATCATGTACGAAGTTTCATGGCTTTCAAGCCACATGAGCTATGTCATGACCCGAATTATAGAATAGTTTGTTCAAATGACCCCATATTGTGCACATGTGTGCATATTGGGATGCCAAACAAAGTTCATATTGAGAGTTTTCATTTTCTATGCATAAAAAATCAATTTCCATTTTCTAAGTGTCAAAATTGGGTTTTTTTATGAAGGAAGTACTGAAAATATATTAAAAACTAGACCACCATAATTTTAAGCAATATTAAGACACATTTTATGTATATATCACCAATTATTTGTGTGTGTGAAGCTTTGCATTAACCTTCCACAAAAAAGGCAAACTCTTGCCACTTCAGCAGGAAGCGGGGTAAATTTGAACTACAGCTCCATCATGGCTTCCTCATGATTTTTTGAAAAAATCACTTTTAGATACACAACATGTTATTTTATTAGAGATACACAAAGAGTTTTGCAAAATTCGACCCCTAGCTAAGAAGGTTCATGCCCGCCGTTTATCAACGGGGTAAAGCGAGGGTTAACGGGGTAAAGCGGGGGTATGGCATAAGAAAACTATGTAGAACTTGTTTATCAAGTGGAATCGTTAGTATTTGACATAAGAAGACTACGTGTGAAGGTTTTTCCTTTTTTGATTTTTTTTTGAATTGTTTATGATTTTTCAATATAAATCTCATTAGTTCGAGATATCACTGATGATACATTAATTTCAAAAACAAGCATAAGAAATTCAAAAATTAAATAAAACATAAAAACATTACATATGGATATCACATTTGGATTCCTCTCATTTTTCTTATCAATTTAGACATATAATTTATCGAATTTCAATTTACAGATTTGAAGATATAAATTATTCAATATATTTATTAATTATTCATTTTTATTTACTTATTATATAGTTTGGAATTCAATATATTTATTACTTATTTATTGTTGTTTACTTAATATATAGTTTGGAAATTTAAAACCAATGACATGTGATATAGTGGTATAAGGGTTAATAGGATTGATATGGTAGTATTATCAACAAGGTATAATTTGCTTCGTGGACATTCATTCGGATGGAACAGAGAAGTTAAGCGTGCTGAAGGTGGAGTAGTGTGAGGATGGGTGACCGATCGGGAAGTTTGACCAAGACTTAAATTTAACCAAAGATTAAGTGTAATTAGTGTAAAAAATATTCTAATTGAGAGATTAGCGAGTCAAACAATTTAAAGATTCAAAAAAATTCAAACTTTTTTTGAAAAAATTATAAACTATGCCGACGGGGCTACGTCGAGGGCAAAGCCATCGGCATAGACTACGCCGAGGGCAGTAGCTACGCCGATGATCAAATAGAGCTACGCCGAGAGGCATCTACGCCGAGAAGCAGCCCTCGGTGTAGACTACGCCGACGGCAATTGAGCCTACGCCGAGGGCTATTGACCGTCGGCGTATCTTGAAATTCCTGTAGTGAGCCCACAACCAAGATGTATCTTAAAGTATAAAGGCAAAATTACATATCATGGTGAGCAATTGTAATATCGCCTAGCTAGAAGCAGCAATCCGTAAGCTATGCGGCCATCCATATTGGGAAAAAGTATGCCTCGCCGTAGCTTCCATTCGTGCACAGACCTCCATATAAAGGTCGCGATCCTGTGGACGCTGCAGAGACGACCATAAACAGAGTGTACCAATAGCTCTGTACATAACCTGCAAAATGGAAGAGTTTTTATCGTTAAACACTTTATCATTTCTACATAGCCATAGCGACCAAATAAAGGCAATCGCTCCCACCCTAATATGCTTTTTAAACCTACTGTTGATTCCATTAAGCCAATTCCCAAATATATTGGTAATATTGCATGGTGGAATCAAGGTTGAAGCTACTTGGATGACTGGCCATATAGATCTAGCAAAACGACATTGGAAGAATAAGTGTTTAATTGTTTCATCCTGATGACAAAAAACACACTTCTTACTTCCGTGCCAATTCCGCTTTGCAAGATTATCTTTCGTTAAAACAACCCATTTATGTAGGTACCATCCAAATACCTTTATCCTTAATGGAATCTTCAACTTCCAAAGCTTATCATTACTAGATTTATCGATTGGCACATTTGGTAAAATAAGAGCATTGTACATGGAAGCTACTGAAAATTGTCCATTACATGTAGATTCCAACGGAATTCATCATGCCCATCTTGTAGTTGGATGTTTGCCAAACGCTGAAGCAAGGTATTCCAAGCTACAAGTCTTTACCCAGACAAATCCCTTCTAAACGCCACTGAAGGTGGAGAATTCTCCATAACTTTGGCCATAGTATCACCTTTGTGACGCACAATGCTATATAAGGCCGGATACTGTTCCCGAAGACTGGCATTACCAAGCCATTTGTCTTCCCAGAACCGTACCTCGGAACCATCCTTAATGGAAAAAGAACCCAGACCAAAAAAAACTACTTTGCTGCCATGAGTCCAGCCCAAAAATGTGAATCACCAGGTTTCCAAAGAACCTGGGATAAAGCTTTTTGACCAATGTATTTCCTCTTAAGTATCGTTTGCTATGTCCCCTCCTCAGTAAGTAGCTTAAAAAGCCACTTCACCAGTTGACGAGGGTTAACTCGACAAATGTCCTAGATGAAGGACTTAGGATCGGGGAAGTAGGGCGTCGGATGAACTCGAAGGTAAAATCAGTCAAACAAGGTGCTTGTCGAAAGTAACCGTGGTTGTGAACTTGGCTTGCTTTCAATCTGTCCCCCACTGTCCTCTCCTGGCCCCTATATATAGGTGGCCAGGTCTCAAGGAATGGGAGGGGTCCGATACATATTACAACATCGGTATACTATATGAACTCGTATTTCGACTAGGTTTACACTTGGGCCTAGCTTAACGGGCCGTAGGGGTACTCAAGTAACGGGCTCTATTATCTATACCCTTGTCAGTAGCCCCCGAGATTCTACCAGATTTGTAGATTCGGGTTGAATCTCAAATCTTCATATCTTTGACTTGATCAATCTTTCGACTTCTGCTTCTTCCTATACTCAAAAATAAACATCTTTTATTATATTATCTCGCAAGGGGTTTTGATGAACAAGCCTGACAACTCTGACAGATCAAGAGGCCAGTTAACTGTCGGAGCAGATACTTGTTGAAAGGATCGTATGAGCGACTAGAGGGGGGGGGTGAATAGGAGCTACCCAATAATTTTAATTCTTTTCAAGTTAGGGCTAGACAAGAAGGTAAATTCTCTAGATGTGATACTAAGTGAATTTACCTAGAGTGACAAGCAAGCTAGCAATAACAATATAAGTAAAGGCACAAGTAAAGGATAGAGGTCACCGCAATGAAGACACGAAGACACGAGGATGTATTCCCGTAGTTCCTTCCTTGTTACGGGAAGTACGTCTACGTTGGAGAGGTGTGGGGCCACAAAGGCCACCAACGCCACAAAGGCTCACCCTATTCTCCGGTGAACAAGCCACAAAGGCGAGTTCACGCTCCACTAAGCGATGCCCTTGAAGGCGGCACGACACCTTTACACAAAGTATTGGGGCAAGCTCCACAACTCAATTGGAGGCTCCCAATAGGCCCACCAAGCTCTTACACACAAAGTCAAGCTTGGGGGACGGCTTCTTCCGGCTATAAATCCGATGAATCACACAAGTAACAAGCCCCTCAACAAAGAGAGGGGGGAAATCAAATCGCCTTGGTGGAAGTGTAGATCTAGGTCTTCTCCCTCAAATCCCAAAAGGGCTTTGAGTTCTATTGGCTAGGGAGAGAGATCTTGAGCTTTGAAGCTTTGGAACAATGGTGGAGAGAGAGTGGAAGCCGCAGCCTTCTCTTGAGGAAGAAGAAGGCTTTATATACTCCTCCTCGAAATGTAGCCGTTGCTGGTCGACTAGGGCCGGAGTCTCCGGCCAGGAGGGCCGGAGTCTCCGCCCTAAGTGACTCCAGGGCCGGAGTCTCCGGCCAGAGACAGAAGTCTCCGGCCCAACTCCGGCCTGGTCACTGCATAGACCAGCTCCTTAGCAAACCCTAACCCAGCCAGAGAGACCGGAGTCTCCGGCCACTGGGACCGGAGTCTCCGCCCCACCCGGAGTCTCCGGCCAGAGACAAAAGTCTCCGGCCCAACTCCGGGCAGGTCTCTGCTTAGACCAACTGGGAGGATTGCTAGGGCGATACTCCTAGGCCGGAGTCTCCGGCCACCAGGGCCGGAGTCTCCGCCCTAGAAGTAGCAATAGCAGTACTTCGAGGATCCCCTCTCCACCAATTCCACCTTCGCGAAGCACCCTATAAGACCACTAAGCCCTAACTCCACTACAGGACTACGGGCTTCGATCTTTTCTTCCCTTTTTGGGTGAACCTCCGCGAGATCCTGAATTAACCTAGAAAATCTGCATAACTTAAATAGAATGGTTAATTCACCAAATGTTGTTAACAAACACCAAAATACATTTATTAGGGAAATGCCCTTTCAATCTCCCCCTTTTTGGTGTTTGATGACAACATAAGGATTTGCAAGATATAAACACAATAAAATGAAATATATAGGAAAAGCTCCCCCTACTTGTGTGCACAACACCATTTGCATTTGAACATGAGCCACATAAGTAAGAATCATCACTCCCCCTATATATTTCACAATTATACCAATTGCAAGAAATAATATATGAGACTAACCAATAAGCATATAAGTAAGACTAACAATATAGCTCACATTTTAATAGTCTTACTAAGCAACATAAGAACTTAAGTCTCACACACATAACATACCACACACATTTAAACAGTTCAACACTAAGATAGATGAGACACAACATGAAAGTCCACGAAGTTGTGTCTCGACCAAAGCAAAGCAAACGAAGTGCAAATCCAAATAACCACCCCATGCAAATCCCAACGAAGACATCCTAGTAGAGCTACTTCTCCCCCTTTGGCATCGAGACACCAAAAAGGGAAAAGAGCGATGCTACACGCCCATGAGATCACTCGTCGTCTTCATCCTCGGGCTCGTCCTCGGAACCGGCATTGAAGTCCTCATCTCCTTCTTCAATATCATCAGAAGCCATGGGCTTCTTGCCATGACGCACATTGGAGGTGCCAGAGGTGACCTCCTCAAATGCCTGCCAGTCAGTCAGACCCTTGCTCCACTTGCCATAGCTGTGAGTACCGGATGAAGAGGAAGAAGGAGGTGATTCCACATAGCCCGGTTGAGATTTCCGAAAGGCCTTGTGAAGAACAGCTTGATTGTCATTGATGTGCTTCTGAGAGATGTAGCTCTCATATTGCTTATGACGGATGTCCACATTCATGCAAAGCACATTTCTTTGGAACCAATTGAGCTTCTTGTATTCTTGAGAAAACTCATTGGTGGAGCTAGAGCCGGCATTGCTAGCATGCTTCATCCTTGGGCCCCTTCTAGTGGACACACCCTCGGCAAAGGCAACATCATCTTCACCTCTCATTGGAGCAAAAGGTTCCTTGGAGTGACCGGTGGGTTCTTTGCGTTGAAGCTTCACAACCTTGTGATCCACAAGGTTTGCATCGAGAAGAGGAAGGTTGAGTCCTTGAGCACGAATGAGCCTCATGATGAACGGGGCATAGAGAGGAGTCTTCTTGCTGAGAATGCAATCGTTGATTTCCTTGTGAATGAAATCCATCACATCAAGCGGCTCAATAAGTGCGGTCTCTCCTTGGCAATAGACTTCATGAGAGTAGGCCAAGAGATTCACCAAGGCCTTGCGAATAGCATCAAAGTTGCCGGCTTGAGGGGCAATGGAGGCCCGGAATATGCGGAGCAAGATGTTGGACCGTTTGGACAGCCCAAGAGTGCCCCCAATGACAATCTTCTTGTCATCCCCGGTGTAGAGAGGAGCAAGCTTCTTCTTCTCATAGTACTCCCCATCAACATGCATCCTCATGCCACTAGGAGTAGTAGCACCACGGAACTCATACCCAAGGAGAGCAGCAAAGTCCATGAAATTGGAATGACAAACCTCTTCTCCGGTCATCCAAGTCATGGGGATCTCCTCACCCTCTCCAAACACTAAGGTAGCAAAGAACTGTTGGACCAATGTGATGTTGTAGGACTCTTGTATCTTCATGAGTGGATGGAGCCCAAGCTTGCGAGTGATCCACACAGCCTCTCCGAAGTATGCACTGTACTTGGCAAAGTGAGAGAAATCCATCACCGTCTGAGGGCAAACCGGATACTTCTTGAGGGAAGCATAAAATTCCTTCATGATCAGCTCTTGCTCTTTGCGGAAAAAGCAACGGTCACGGGAGTTCCGCGCGAGAGTGTACATATCCCTCTTCCTCATTTCAACAAACTCAGATGCTGATAGCCCTTCCAGAGTCACAAGACTATCAAATTTGACCTTCTTAGCTGCCTCAGCTCGTTCCTCTTCGGCTATCCTTGTCTTGAGCCTCTTAGCATCTCTAGCTTGTTGAGCAATGACCGATCTCTGAGAAAGCTCCCCTGTGGCGGGATTCACAACCAACTTGTCCTTGCTATGGGCTGCCGGCTTCCGAGAACCACCTGCACCTGTGAAAGAGTGAGGAAGATAGCAAGGTTGAGGTGACATGTCCTAGAATCCAAATATAAGCAACTATGCTGTGAAAGAGTGCACATTGGTCTGATCTAGCCGGAGTCTCCGGGGACTCGGGCCGGAGTCTCCGGCCAAAACCGGAGACTTTGCGTCCAGGCCGGAGTCTCCGGCCACAGGGGCCGGAGTCTCCGGCCGGATGCAGGAGCCCGAGCCTAGGAGACCACTTAGACCAAATCGAGTGCAATAACCACAATAAAGTTGCTAAGAAGATGATTGATAGCCACTAGAATGTAGTACACCAATTCAAACTATGGGAAACATGCACATCTCATAGATCTAGATGGAACTAGATGGAGAAGATGAAGAGCACATTTACCGGAGTCCATTGGCGCAAATCGGTCGGTGGGGAGGTTCCCACACCCTCAAGGGACAGATTGGCCGGTGGCACGGCGGATCCCGGGGCTTGGGAGAGCTCCGGGCAGCGATCTTCGAAGAGGGGGCGGCAGGGGGCGAGTGTAGGGCACGGGGGCGAGTGGGGAAGAATGAACCGTTCTTCCCCACCCCGTGCCCTAAGTGACTTTTGAAAACGCCCGGGCCGGAGTCTCCGGTACTTACCCCGGAGTCTCCGGCCCACCGGAGTCTCCGGGCTGTAAGCCCCGGAGTCTCCGGCCCCCCCTCGACCAGATCAATATTTATGGTGTGAAGGACATGTCATTTAGAGATAGGTTTGTTTTAGGATGAGATGGGCTTGGGATGGACACATTGTCACTGTGTGGTACAACATGCTCATGCTTGCAAACATGCAAACAAAATCAAATAAGACCAAACATGAGCATCTTCCCATAAAATTAAGGCAATAAAGTCAAATGGGAAACTCCTCCACTAGGGAGGTTGGTGACCAAAGGGCCACCATGTATGAGTACAAAGGTATGGCACCGCGAAGATATATCTTGGGCCCAAAACCTAGACTCATCAATTAAGCTCAAAAGTGTCACCACTGACACGATAGAACAATACACTTATTATCGGCATTATGGGGGGAGGGATAGCCCAATCAATTAGGACCGCACTCCCCCTATATTCATGCCCACATCTAGAACAACACACACATTAGAGTATGGGAGTAAATGCACCTAGCTCAAGCCACATTGCTTGAATCAATGATATTTAGTTCATGCCTCAATTCCCGGAATCTTGCTTCATCAAGAGGCTTTGTGAATATATCGGCAAGTTGCTCATGAGTGCCAACATAAGATAGATCAATTTCTCCTCGGTTGACATGATCCCGAATGAAATGATGACGAATCTCAATATGCTTCGTCTTATTGTGTTGCACCGGGTTGTGAGCGATCTTGATTGCACTTTCATTATCACACAAAAGAGGCACTTTGTCAAAAATGACACCGTAATCCTTCAAAGTTTGCCTCATCCATAAGAGTTGTGCACAACAACTAGCCGCGGCTACATATTCGGCTTCGGTGGTAGAGAGAGACACACAATTTTGTTTCTTAGATGACCAACACACCAAAGACCTTCCAAGAAATTGGCAAGCCCCGGAGGTTGATTTCCGTTCCACTTTGTCTCCCGCCCAATCCGAATCCGAGTAACCTATAAGATCAAAACTTGCTCCTTTTGGATACCAAAGACCAAAGTTAGGGGTATTTACCAAATATCGAAAGATTCTCTTGACCGCCACTAAGTGGCTTTCCTTTGGTGCGGCTTGAAAACGTGCACAAACTCCCACACTTAACATAATGTCCGGTCTAGATGCACAAAGGTAAAGCAAGGAACCAATCATAGATCTATAGAGTTTTTGATCCACTTCTTTACCATTAGGATCGAGATCAAGATTAACCTTTGTTGGCATGGGAGTCTTTGCACCTTTGACTCCAATCATCTCGAACCTCTTGAGCATGTCTTGGGTATATTTGGCTTGGTTCACAAAAGTCCCTCCCTTCAATTGTTTAACTTCAAATCCAAGGAAGAACTCCAACTCCCCCATCATAGACATCTCAAACTTGTCGGTCATGAGCTTGGCAAACTCATTATTGAAAGCTTTGTTAGTAGAACCAAATATAATATCATCAACATATATTTGGCAAATGAAAAGCTCCCCATTGACCTTCTTAGTAAAAAGAGTGGGATCGATCACCCCAATTTCAAAACCACGATCAACCAACAACTCTTTAAGGTGCTCATACCACGCACGTGGGGCTTGTTTGAGGCCATAGAGTGCCTTATCAAGTTTGTAAACGTGGTTAGGAAACTTAGGGTTTTCGAAGCCCGGGGATTGCTTCACAAAAACCAATTCATTTAAGGGACCGTTGAGAAATGCACTTTTAACATCCATTTGTTGAAGTTTAAAGTTATGATGTGATGCATATGCAAGTAAGATGCGAATGGATTCAAGACGGGCAACGGGAGCGAAAGTTTCACCAAAGTCAATACCCTCGACTTGTGAGAAACCTTGAGCCACCAATCTTGCCTTATTACGAATGACTATGCCATTTGCATCTTGCTTGTTCTTGAAGATCCACTTGGTCCCAATGACATTACGGCAATCTTTAGGCCTTTCTACTAGAGTCCACACATTGTTGCGCTCGAAGTTGTTGAGTTCATCATGCATGGCATCAAGCCAATCCGGATCCTCAAGCGCCTCATAAACTTTCTTGGGTTCTATACAAGAGACAAAAGCATGATGAGAGCAAAAGTTAGAAAGTTGCCTCCTAGTGGAGACACCTTTACGAACACTTCCAACCACATTTTCCAAGGATATGCTTCTTCGTCGTAGAATGGACTCAAGCTTCTTCTCACGGCGAGTGCGAGCCTCAAGAGGAGATTCTTGAGAGACTACTTGATCATCTTCATGATCACTGTTCTGGTCCTCGCCTTGACCAGTAAGTGGATTGCCTTGATCATCAAGTGGACCATAGCCACGGAATTCCGAAGGATCTTCATCAAAGGCTTGATCACCTCCGGAGACTCCGGTATCCATACCCGGAGACTCCGGTATAGGCCGGAGAGTCCGGACCACAGGGGCCGGAGACTCCGGGCAAGATTGCTCGGTGGGATGATCTTGAGGTTGAGGGTGTGCAGCTTGTCTTTGGTCAATGTCCTGTGTGTGTTCAGCAGGTGAAGGCTCCACATGTGTAGAGCATTGTCCTTCTCCTTCGGCCAAAAGGTGTCCCTCAATGGGCCGGAAGAATCCGACACCCATTCTTCTTATGGCTTGGGGAGGAATTTCGTCACCTACATCACGAACACAACTTTGTCCTACAAAGGAACCATTATCCTCATCGAACCTCACATTACAAGTTTCTATAACATGCCCGGTGGACTTGCTATAGATCCTATAGGAATGTGAGTCCGTGGAGTAACCAACAAAGATACCCTCTAATGCTTTAGAATCAAATTTTGACAAACGAACACCTTTCTTGAGGTAGAAACACTTACAACCAAATACCCGGAAGTACATGATGTTAGGCTTTTGCCCGGTAAGAATTTCATATGGAGTCTTGTTCAAGTTCTTGCGGAGATAAAGCCGGTTGGTGGCATGGCATGCGGTATTAATAGCTTCGGCCCAAAAGTTGTATGGAGACTTGAACTCCGCCAACATAGTTCTTGCCGCATCCATGAGAGTACGGTTCTTCCTCTCGGCAACTCCATTTTGTTGCGGGGTGTATGCAGCGGAATATTGATGTTTGATACCCGCATCACTAAGAAACTCATTTAGGGAGTAGTTCTTGAACTCGGTGCCATTGTCACTTCTTATAGTCAATATGGTGGAATTGAATTGACGCTCAACTTCGGTGGCAAAGTCTTTGACGGTTTGTTGGGTCTCACTCTTGAATTCAAAGAAATAAACCCAAGTGTATCTTGAATAGTCATCGACAATTACCAAGCAATATTTCTTGCCACCAAGACTTGCATAAGTGGGAGGTCCAAAGAGATCCATGTGAAGGAGCTCCAAGCACCTCTTGGAAGAGATAATAGTCTTGCTCGGATGACTTGTTTCATGCATCTTTCCTTCAATACATGCCCTACAAACACGATCTTTGGCAAAAGAAACATCCTTTAGTCCGAGTATGTGGCCATTAGTGTAGAGATTTTGCAAAGCTCTCATATTGACGTGGGCTAACCGGCGATGCCAAAGCCATCCCACGTCGGCCTTAGCAATTAGGCATATCGCGGCCGTAGTGGGTTTCTCCGAAAAGTCCACCACATACAAGCCATTTTCGACATACCCAACAAAGGCAACCTTGAGAGACTTACTCCACATGACGACCACAATATCAACATCAAAATATGTGGCATAGCCCATAGTAGCAAGTTGATGAACGGAAAGTAGATTATAACCAATGGTTTCGACAAGCATGACATTCACTAAGGACACGTCCGGAGTGATCACCACCTTACCGAAACCAAGTACCTGAGAGGATGAATTATCACCATATGAGACCGTGACATTTGAAGTATTGGGCTTTAGATCTTCCACAATATTTTTGCTTCCGGTCATGTGGCTTGTGGCACCACTATCAATAATCCATTTTACTCCTCCGGAAGCAATGTCCTACAAGAGATTAATTCTTGGTTTTAGGTCCCCATCTTTGAATGGGTCCTCGTTTGTTAGTCACAAGAATCTTAGGTACCCAAATAGCATATTCAATGAAACCATTATAGGGACCAACATATTTAGCATAGACATCACCATAATAGTCCCTAAGAAGAACATAATGAGGGTTATATTTTCCTGCAAAATTATTGTGAGAAAGGCCGGAGACTCCGGTCTTTGGGGGCGGAGACTCCGGGGTAGACGAACTAACCGGAGACTCCGGAGACCTTGACCCGGAGACTCCGGTCTCCTCGATTTTCTTCTTTCCATTCAACTCCTCCCACTCCTCCTCGGTGTAACAAATGTCAAAGGGGACATGAGGAGTAGGAGCAGCAGCAGGCTTTGTCTTCTTCTTGTTCTTCTTGTTCTTCTTCTTCTTTGAGGACTCGGCCACCAAACAGAGATCCCCTTTCTTTGAGGACTCGGCAACAAAACCGAGGCCCTCCTTTCCCTTGTACAATCTTTGATTGTTCAAGAGATCATTGAGATTCTTCTCTCCTTGAATGCAAGTGGCAAGGCCCTTAGCAAGATCGGCCTTCAACCTATTGTTCTCCTCAATGATATCACTATGATCACAAATAGAGTTAGAAGAACAAGGAACTTCAATAACTTGCATTGGGGGGACTTTAGATTGTTCAATAGTTAGTTGAATTTGAAGTTGTTCACGAATCTTGGTGAGATGAGAGAATTTGCCCTCCAAAGCCTTGTGAGCTTCTTCAAGCTTCTCAAACTTCTCACGAAGATTATTATGACCAACGCCAAATTCAACTTTCTCCTTTTTAAGCAACTTGACCATAGCGAGAGCATGGTCACGTTCTTTAGTGAGTTTTGACAAGATTAGATTATGAGACTCTTCTAGTCCCAACAATTTCTCCTCTAAAGATACTCTCAAGTTTTGCTCTTCTTCGAGCTCAATTGATAGAGAGCCAATATCATCGGCGGCTAATCTTTCCAACTCCTCCTTCTCCTTGATGGTGTCATGGGCATCACCAAGTTCACACATTAGTGCCTCAACATATATCTTGGTTGGCCCCTTCATGTTAGCAAGAAAATCATCACAAGAAACTAGTTCTTTCTTAATCTTAAGACTACTCACATCATCCAAAGAGGTAGTATTGGAATGTGATGATGAAGGAGTAGGTGATGAGGTTACCTCCGAGGCCTTAGCCATAAGACACTTGTGAGTGGTGATGATGGCGTTCTCATTTAGTGAGTTGAAGAGGGATGTAGGTGGTGTGGAGACAATGGCAATTGCGGCCACTTCTCCATTCTCTTCATCAACGGAGTCATCATCCTCGGACTCGGAGTCATACTCCTCATGAACCACCAATACCCTTTCTCCTTTCTTCTTGTTGTCCTTGTTCCCATGTTTCTTGGATGGGTAGAACTTTGATGACCGGCGCTTGGGGACGAGCCGGCCCTCATTGTCCTCCTTGTTCTCATAAGGACATTCGGCGATGAAGTGCTTGATTCCTCCACAATTGTAGCAATGCCTCACTTTAGAGTCACCACCTTTTCTTGGAAAGGATTTGAACTTGGATCCCTTCGTCTTGTGCTTGTTGGCATCCCAAAAGGCATTTGCATTGAGAGCCAAGTGTTCATGGAGTGCAAACTTGAGATCTTCCGGAGACCAACACTCTTCTTCATATATTTCTTCTTCTCCTTCTCCTTGCTTGGACACCACCTTGGCCTTGAGTGCAAGATTGTGAATTCCTTGTCCGGCAAGAACACGGGCTCTTGTTTCTTCCGCGTTCTTCTTCAAGATAGACAAGGCGGTGAACTCGCAAAGAACTTCATTTGAGGTCATACTCCCAAAATCCGGTCTTGAACGGATTATCTCGGATCGCATGGGTTCTCTTGGGTTGATGGAGGTGATGAACATACGCTTGATATAGTCATCACCATTGTCTTTGCACCCAAACCCGGTCAAGGCCGTTGCAAGAGCCAAGATCCTTTGGTATATCTCATCGGGAGTCTCATTATCACGCATAATGAAATCCCTTTCTTCACTTTTGAGCTCATCAAACTTGGAGGACCGAATACTTTCATTCCCAATGAAGAGCATAGTGAGATAGTCCCATACTTCCTTGGCGGTGTTCAAGTTGTTGATGTGTACCGCATGAGTATCCGGTACGGCTTGTTGAAGGAGATGCTTGGCGGTGGCATTGAGTTGCTCATCAACTTCTTCCCTTCCGGTCAAGTTGAGAGGATCATGAGGAGCAAAACCATTTTGTATGACCCTCCACAAATGAGTAGAAGAGCTAGAAATATGAGATTTCATTAGTCCTTGCCATTTAATAAAATTGCGAGAATCAAGCTTGGGAGGAGATCCCATATTATTAATGTGTGGCATAGGATAATGAACCGGCAAAGGTGAGTAAGTGTTAGGGGGTGGAATGTTAGCACCCATTGCCGGACCAACATTTTCCTTAGGAAGGTCACCTTTATTCTCGGCAGAGGTGGAGCCATTGTTAGGTGGCTTCACCTTAGCCAAGGAGAGTTCCACACTAGGAGTGGTGTTTGGGTCGGTGGGCCCGGAAGGTTTTCTTCCAAAATATTCCTCAAACATAGCCTTCATTTCCAATCTCATAGTGGTTTGCATTGTGTCCAAGGACGCCAAATGCTCCTCACGTGAGATTGAAGAGGAAGAGATAGATGGAGGAGTATCTTCGGGAGGAGGTTCTTTACTCTTATCCCCATCCATGGTCGCTCAAACTCTTAGGCGGTTAAGCCCGAATAAGAGACCACGCTCTGATACCAATTGAAAGGATCGTATGAGCGACTAGAGGGGGGGGTGAATAGGAGCTACCCAATAATTTTAATTCTTTTCAAGTTAGGGCTAGACAAGAAGGTAAATTCTCTAGATGTGATACTAAGTGAATTTACCTAGAGTGACAAGCAAGCTAGCAATAACAATATAAGTAAAGGCACAAGTAAAGGATAGAGGTCACCGCAATGAAGACACGAAGACACGAGGATGTATTCCCGTAGTTCCTTCCTTGTTACGGGAAGTACGTCTACGTTGGAGAGGTGTGGGGCCACAAAGGCCACCAACGCCACAAAGGCTCACCCTATTCTCCGGTGAACAAGCCACAAAGGCGAGTTCACGCTCCACTAAGCGATGCCCTTGAAGGCGGCACGACACCTTTACACAAAGTATTGGGGCAAGCTCCACAACTCAATTGGAGGCTCCCAATAGGCCCACCAAGCTCTTACACACAAAGTCAAGCTTGGGGGACGGCTTCTTCCGGCTATAAATCCGATGAATCACACAAGTAACAAGCCCCTCAACAAAGAGAGGGGGGAAATCAAATCGCCTTGGTGGAAGTGTAGATCTAGGTCTTCTCCCTCAAATCCCAAAAGGGCTTTGAGTTCTATTGGCTAGGGAGAGAGATCTTGAGCTTTGAAGCTTTGGAACAATGGTGGAGAGAGAGTGGAAGCCGCAGCCTTCTCTTGAGGAAGAAGAAGGCTTTATATACTCCTCCTCGAAATGTAGCCGTTGCTGGTCGACTAGGGCCGGAGTCTCCGGCCAGGAGGGCCGGAGTCTCCGCCCTAAGTGACTCCAGGGCCGGAGTCTCCGGCCAGAGACAGAAGTCTCCGGCCCAACTCCGGCCTGGTCACTGCATAGACCAGCTCCTTAGCAAACCCTAACCCAGCCAGAGAGACCGGAGTCTCCGGCCACTGGGACCGGAGTCTCCGCCCCACCCGGAGTCTCCGGCCAGAGACAAAAGTCTCCGGCCCAACTCCGGGCAGGTCTCTGCTTAGACCAACTGGGAGGATTGCTAGGGCGATACTCCTAGGCCGGAGTCTCCGGCCACCAGGGCCGGAGTCTCCGCCCTAGAAGTAGCAATAGCAGTACTTCGAGGATCCCCTCTCCACCAATTCCACCTTCGCGAAGCACCCTATAAGACCACTAAGCCCTAACTCCACTACAGGACTACGGGCTTCGATCTTTTCTTCCCTTTTTGGGTGAACCTCCGCGAGATCCTGAATTAACCTAGAAAATCTGCATAACTTAAATAGAATGGTTAATTCACCAAATGTTGTTAACAAACACCAAAATACATTTATTAGGGAAATGCCCTTTCACTTGTCACCTACTTCAAATTCAATCCCCTTGGACTTGAATCCGGAAAACCGGTCAAACCCATTCTTTTGCCGCATTTAGGACTTACCAAGAACGAGTCCCAGTGGTTCTCAGGGTACCCAGTGCGTCCACCAGGATTTTCTTCGCGTCGTAGACACAGATAATTACTAGCAGAGTGCATTCATGTGCGTATACTAGGCCACACAGGACGGATCCTGGGGTCTTAGCTTCATGATATGTTTCAATCATGGCATTCGGGTTTCGTCGCGATGACGCAACTCGAAAATCATATGTTGCAGCCTTGTTTGACTATTGGAATATACAAAATATTCGAGTTGTTCTTTTATAATCTCATAAATAACTCCCGATGGGAGTAATCGATCTTTTATTTTGTCGACAATGACGTCGAAGTTCGTTGTCGACGAAAGGTAGTCGATTGCACCTATTTTATTTGTCGTCAAATAGGTTCATTGTCATCGGGTGCACGACCAGTGCTCCTGATGTAAGTAGCCCCCGAGGCTATGGATGGGTACTTGTAGCCGATCATAGGCTCCAATTTCTTCTTCTTTTTCATCTTTCTTCTTCTCTTCTTGTCGAATTCTTTCTCGAAATTGCCTTTTTATCGGGTGCGCGGCCAGCGCTCCCGATGGGAGTAGCCCCCGAGGCTATAGCCGAAATTTTTCGGGTATAGGCTCAAAATATTCATGTTGTCATAAAAAAAATTCTCCTGCAACAGTCTTGGTACGATTGTGCTTAGGTACTTTTCCAGTTCTTCTGACGATATGAGCCCCTGTGTCCATGACGAGATGCATTGTGCTTCTTGACATACTTCTACACTTTTTCGTCCATACTCCATGTTTCTCCTTACCGCTACACACGTGTCTTGTCCTTGATATGTTGTCACTGTCATATCTTCTGCTCGGGGCAAAATATAGAAGCCCGTAGATGTATTTTGGACCTTTAATTTGTGGAGGCCCATTAAAGTTTACTTATAAATAAAGCACGTTGGCTAGGGAAAAAACTTAACTCTTTCATTACTATCTTCCTCCGTCGCATCGTCTTCGTCTCCCGCATCTCATCTAGGGTTTTCTCTCCCAGTACTTGCCTCCCATGGCCGATGTTGGTGGTTCGCACCTGAACATCGGCGCGCAGGTGGAGAAGCGGGGTCGCGGCCGTCCTCGCGGCAGTAAAATTAAATCTAAAGACCCTGCTACGGTGGCCTCATCGTCCATGCCTGTGAAGAGGCGCCCTGGCCGCCCTGTGGGGAGTAAGAACAAGCCCAAGGTTTCTACTGCTGCACCAGGTCCGAGCGCTCCACCGCATAATGCTTCTCCTCCTCCTCCTCCGCCCAAAATTTATTCCTTCTTCTGCATCGCCGGTGCTCAATGCCGCGAGATTCAGCGGGTGCCGCTGAAATTTACTAAGTTCATGGATGGGCGGGAACTTTGTGAAGCAGTTCTTCGCAAACACTCTGGAGGAGGAACTCCCTATGAAGTGGAGGTCTGGTATGATGGAGACGGTGAGATGTACTTTAGGGGTGGCTGGTCTCATTTTGCAGAAGATCATGACCTCCACCAAGGGTTCTTCATGATCTTCGACTACCACTGTGGTACATCGAAGTTTGATGTGAAGATCTACGACGGTACTCAGTGCCAGAAGGAGTACGAAGCTGAAGTACACTTTCAGTAGATACTCCTTTTATGTAATCTTTTGTTCTAGTTGTCCCTTTGCGTGTTCCATGTAATAAGTACTCGTGATGAACTTTATTTTGTGTCACCTTGTTTATCTATTAATAGACCATGGGAACTAATCGACGTTCCGAGGTATGCTTTTGATTTATCATCGAGTTGCCTTGAACCGTGCTTACTTTTTTGTCGAATATCGGGTTGTGAACAACCTTGTAAGATTTCTCGAATAATCATGGAGGGTCGGAGCCCCCGAGTGGAAAAATAGAAAAATGGAAAAATGCTTATACATATTGTCGAGTTGACCCAAAGAACCCGACCTGTGGCCTCATGTTCTGGGTTCAGAGGGTCATGACTCGAAAGTTCCTATCGTCATACTCCTTCTATGCATAGAACCGCCGTAGTTGTTCTGCATTCCACGGGTTGCTCTCATCTTTTCCTGTTTTCTTGTCTTGTAGTCGATAAGCTCCTCCCGGTATTACTTCTGTTACAATGTAAGGTCCCACCCATGGGGACTCTAATTTGCCATGACCATCCTGCTTGAGTCGTAAGACTAAATCTCCTACCACGAAAGATCGTGGACGAACTCGACTGCTATGGTAGTTTCATAGGTTTTGCTGATATTGCGTGGCTCTGGCGAGTGCTACATCTCTTGCTTCATCGAGTGCATCAACGTCGTCTTGTAGTGCTTCTGTAGAAGTTGTCTCATTGTAAGCCGCGATTCTTGGGGCTTCATGGGTGATTTCGACTGGAAGCACGGCTTCTGCGCCATGGACCAGGAAAAATGGAGTTTCTTGGGTAGCCGCATTGGGTGTTGTTCGAAGACTCCAAAGCACGGAGGGTAGTTCGTCTACCCAGGCGTGTTTGGCTTTTTCTAGGGGTGCTAATAGCCTCTTTTTTATCCCGTTACATATTAAGCCGTTGGCTTTCTTGACTTGTCCATTTGTCTTTGGATGTGCTACAGACGCGAATTTCAGTTTGATTCCCAAACTCTCGCAGTAGCTCTTGAACTCTTTCGATGTGAAGTTTGTCTCATTGTCTGTGATGATGCTGTGCGGTACTCCAAACCGAAATACTATAGACTTGATAAAGTTTATTGCTGCTGTGGAATCTTGGGTTGTTACTGGGGCTGCCTCTACCCATTTAGTAAATTTGTCTACTGCCACCAACATGTAGACATGCCCTCCTGGCCAAGATTTGTGTAATTTCCCTACCATGTCGAGACCCTATTGCGCGAAAGGCCATGATAATGGTATCGGCTGTAGCTCTGCTGCTGGTGCGTGTGGTCGGGACACAAATCGTTGACATGCTTCACACCTTCTGACTATCTCTTTTGCATCTTCAATGGCTGTTAACCAGTAGAACCCTGCACGGAAAGCTTTAGCTGCAATAGCTCTGCTGCTAGCGTGATGGCCACACACTCCTGCGTGGATATCTCTTAATATGTCTTGTCCTTCTTGAGGGGTGATGCATCACTGTAGGACGCCGGTTATGCTTTTCTTGTATAGTTTTCCCTGTAACACGACGAAAGCCTTGGATCGTTGTATTATCCTTTTTGCCTCCACTGTGTCTTCAGGTAGTGCTTTGTTTACCATGTATGCCAAGTATGGCTGCATCCAGGTTTCTTCGATCATCATGATTTCTTCTGGTTCTGCTGCGCTTCCTATGCCAGGCTTGCCAGCCCCCAAGCATGTTGTTGGGTGCTGGCCTTGTTCTTCTGTAGTCGAAGTTTTTCTATTCTTTATTGATCTCTCTATGATTTCTTCCCAAAAGACTCCTAGTGGTATAGGCAGGCATTGGGACCCGATATTTGCTAAATTGTCGGCTTCCTCGTTGCTGGCCCTGCTGACGTGCGAAACTTCACGTCTGTTGAATGTTCCCTCTAGATAGTAGTATAACTTTCTGTATGATGTCATGCTGTCACTGATGGTGTCACACCAGTTCATCACTTGTTGGACGACGAGATTTGAGTCCCCAAATATCTTTAGTCGGGTTGCTCCGCATGCTTTGGCCATTTTCTTTCCATGGAGCAGAGCCTCATATTTGGCTTCATTATTAGAAGCTTGAGGAAAGCTCATCCTTAACACATACTTTAATTTGTCGCCTTGCGGTGATATCAGGACTACTCCTGCCCCTACGCCTTAGACTCTTTTTGATCCATCGAAGTACATTGTCCACACACTTGATAGATCTGGCGGTCCTGTGTTTTTTAACTCTAGCCACTCTGCTGTGAAATCCGGCAACACTTGAGATTTGATTGCCTTTCGCTTTTCGTACGTGATATCCAGGGGTGACAATTCGATTCCCCATAAGGAGACACGTCCTGTTGCTGAAGGGTTGTTCAATATATTGGATAGTGGAGCATCGTTAACCACTATGATTGGATGCACCACGAAATATTGTCGTAGCTTTCTTGCTGTTGTGAATACACTGTATGCAAGTTTTTGATAGTGCGGGTACCTCTGCTTTGTTGGAGATAGTACTTCGCTGAGGAAATATACTGGCCTCTGGACTACATGAGCTTTTCCCTCTTCACTTCTTTTGACTACTAATACTGTGCTTACCACTTGATGTGTTGCTGCAATATACAGTAGCGGCTCTTTTTCATTTGGTGCGACCAACACCGGCGGTGTGGAAAGCACTTTTTTCAATTGTGCGAAAGCTGTATCTGCTTCTTCTGTCCACTCGAATTTGTCGTCTGATTTTTTCATGAGTGCATAGAAAGGAAGCGTTTTTTCTCCCGATCGTGCAACGAATCGACTTAGTGCTGCGACAAGCCCTGCAAGCTTCTGCACGTCGTGCAGTTTTGTTGGTTTCCCCATTGTTAGTATTGCTTGGATCTTCTCTGGGTTTGCTTCTATTCCTCTTGCTGATACCAGAAATCCCAGAAGTTGTCCTACTGACACACCAAAAGAACATTTTGTCGGGTTAAGCTTGAGCTTGTACCTGTTTAGGTTCTCGAAGGTTTCTGCCAAATCACTGATTAAGGATTCTTCTTTTCTTGTGGTGATGACCACGTCGTTGATGTAGACTTGAATGTTGCGTCCTATTTGACTTCCGAGGAAGCTTTGCATCATCCGCTCGTAGGTTGCTCCTGTGTTTTTTAAGCCAAAAGGTATGGTGTGATAAAAGCTGTTTTTTCCTTGTCTTCTTTCTTCAGTTTGATCTGGTTGTAACTAGAATATGCGTCCAGGAAGGAAAGCCTTGCGCACCCCGCTGTTGAGTCTATTATCTGATCAATGCGAGGTAGAGGAAAGGGATCCTTTGGACAGTGCTTGTTGAGAGATGTGTAGTCGACACACACCCTTTGTACGTTTGTATTTTTCTTGGGGACAATGATTGGATTAGATACCCAAGTCGATGCTTTGATTTCTCGGATAAATCCTGAATTCTCTAGCCTGTGTAGCTCGAATGCTATTGCTTTCCTTTTGGGTTCGTCAAATCGTTTCAACGGTTGCTTGACTGGCTTTGCTTTAGGATCCACATTTAGTGCATGCTCGACGAGTTCCCTGGGAACCCCTGGCATGTCTGAAGGACACCAGGCGAAGATTTCCCAGCGCTCACGGAGGAACTCGACAAGCACGCTTTCCTATGCGGGATCCAGGTTTACTGCTATGGAGGTAGTCTTGTTCGGGTCCGTAGGGTGGACCTGGATTTTCTTCGAGTCTTGGGTTGCATCGAAAGCCTGATCTGGCAGGGATCGTCCGACGTCGGGTAGCACGTTGTGGTCAGTTTCGCCCTTCAGCCTTGCGTATTCCGCTGTCATGCCGAAAGTTTGCGCCAGCCTGTTGAATTCTTTGTCACAAGTGTTGGATACTTCGAAGCTGCCTTGTACCGTGATTGTTCCTTTAGGTCCAGGAATTTTGAGTGTGAGATATGTGTAGTGAGGTGCTGCCATGAACTTTGCAAATGCTGGGCGCCCCAGGATTGCATGATACTGTGAAGGCCAGTCCATGACTTCGAACTCTAATTTTTCTCTGCGATAATTGCTACTATTGCCAAAGCAAATGTCGAGTTCTATTTTCCCGAGGGTGTAATTTGCGCCTCGTGGTACTATTCCATGGAAGGAGCAATCTGTCGGCTTTAGGCTTTCCAATGAGATGCACATTGCCTTCAGGGTTCTTGCATATATTAAATTTATGCCGCTTCCTGCATCCATGAATACTCGCCCAACATCGTATCCCCCTATTTGCGCCTTCAGCACCACGGGCGCGTGCCCTGGCCTTGGTACTTTCCTTGGGTGGTCTGCTCTGCTGAACCTGACTGGTTGATCGGACCATTTCAAGTACTCTGTTGTGGCTGGTGGTAATGATATTGCTAGATTTACTTGTCTGGATATGCTCTTCCCCTCTTTCTTGGATTTCGGCACCGGTTGGATCATTGCAGATATATATACTTTTGATTCCAAATGTTTTGCTAGACGCTGCATTTGGTATCCTTGACTTGTACTTTTTCCTCCCTAATGTGCTCCTTTGTTTTGGTCCAAAGCACTTTGCAACCTTAAGAATGTTCCGCAATCCTTCATCTGGTGATTAGAAACTCCCTTCCCATCTAAGTACACATAGTGGATGCGACAGGGACCACGGAGCATGTCCTCCACCGACGGGCCGAAGTACTTAGGTTTTTCTGTTCTACGATTGCCTCCTCCTTGAAACTCCTTGCTTTCATAGCCTTCCTCATCCCTTCTTTCATAACCTGCGGCTATTTGACTTCGCCTTGCGCGGCCATCTTCATTGCGGTACCTTCGCCTTTGCCTGCTTGCTCTGTCAACTTCTGGCGAGCACCCCCTTTTATTGTTGCACGTGTCTTCTCCATCGGCGAATCTATTGGCTACTTCCATTAATTCCGATACTGTCTTAGGCTTTGTTCTCCCTAACTCTTCCACGAGGTCCAAACGGCGATGGCCAGCCGAAAAAGCATCGACTGCCCGCTCATCGGAGACGTCTTCTGCAGAGTTTTTGATTATACTCCACCGCTGTATATAGGAGCGCAGATTTTCATCTTTCCTCTGCATGCATGACTTGACTTCTTCTAGTGACGTTGGGCGTTTATATGTCAAACGGAAATTTCTTGCGTACTGGCTCTCTAGTTCTCCCAACTCCCGATGGAATCATTGGGTAGTGTGTTTAACCAGGACCGCACTGTGCCGGTGAGGTGTAACTGCAGGCTTTGCATTGCCGTTGCTCTTGTTCCTCCGAATATTTGCACTGCTTGCAGGTAGTCTGATAACCACAGCGTGTGTTCTTGTGATCCATCATACTTTTGCTGATCGTGTGGCAGTTTGAATTCTTTGGGTACCCGCATTCTGCGAACCCTTCGGGTAAAGCATAGCACGCCCATCTCTTTTTCGTCGTCTTCATAATTTTCTTCTCTCCACGCGTAGCGCGCGTTGTTTACTCTTGCTTGTGCTATAATATTCCTTGCGTCCTCCCTTCATGCCTTACGCTTTTCGTTGCCTGATGACTCACTTGTTTGGCTTTGCAAGGGTCGGCGCTTAAAACTTTCCCTACACTCCTCCTTGTGATATGTCGCCTTTTCCTCTGAAGGGTGTTTCTTTGGTCTGTCCTCTACCAACCCGAGGCTTCGTATCGCGGCTTGATGCATGTGCTCCTGCGGATCTCCAGGCTCTGGTTGTGTAGTTAGTAGATACGCCTGTGCTGCTACCAATGCTGCCTCTGGTGTTTCTTGTACAAAATCCTCTTCATTATCTGATGGGTGTTCGCTTGCACTTTTTATGCAGCTTTCTTCTCTTGCCCATGCTATTGTCCTCCCGCTATGCTTCGGGTCTCCGTGCCTTTCTCTGCTGGACTCTGACGCGTCGCTGTATTCGTCCTAATATGCTCCGCTTGACACGCTGTTGTTTTCTTGGCTTCTCCTGAACTCGTCTTTTTTCTCCCTGAACTTCTTTCTGTGTTGATGCAATGCATATTGATATCCCATCAGAACTTCCCTTCTTGAATTGGCGGGTAGTTATATTCCGTGGTTGATAGCTGACATGATGATTCTCCACTCCCCGTTGGAGACGTGAATTTTCTCCTTCTCCTTTTTACTGTTGCTTCTTGATTTGTCAACTTGCGCGTCGACTTCTGCATTATCTGCGTGACCGTTCTCTTCCGCTGCTTTGGTGATAATGACACATAATTGATGTATGCTCCTGGAGATGCCACTGCTTCCGGTGGCGAGGTCCCTTTGACTATCGTATGATTTATCCGCTGTTACTTCCTCGTCGGGCTCTTCCCGAGTTCTGTCGAATTCCTCGAGTTTCTTTTGCGTATTTTCTATTGCTGCGAAGCTGACCGGCGAGTTTACCTCGCTGGAAGAGCCCACAGATGATCCAGGCAGTGTGATTGTCTTGGTTTTGCTTGCCGATGGACCCGATTTCGCTAGATCCGAAAGGCGAGTCGAACCCGAAGGTCCGACGTAGAAGCTCAAACTTCCGATCGTCAACTCCATCTTTTGATTTTTGTCGACTTCTAGATTGCTTTTGGCTAAAAGCGAAAAAGCCGTCAAATTGATGATTCCAATGCCCAGAGTCCCCACGGTCGGCGCCAATTGACGAGGGTTAACTCGACAAATGTCCTAGATGAAGGACTTAGGATCGGGGAAGTAGGGCGTCGGATGAACTCAAAGGTAAAATAAGTCAAACAAGGTGCGTGTCAAAAGTAACCGTGGTTGTGAACTTGGCTTGCTTTCATTCTATCCCCCACTTTCCTCTCCTGGCCCCTATATATAGGTGGCCAGGTCTCAAGGAACGGGAGGGGTCCGATACATATTACAACATCCGTATACGACATGAACTCGACTAGGTTTACACTTGGGCCTAGCTTAACGGGCCTCAGGGGTACTCAAGTAACGGGCTCTATTATCTATACCCTTGTCACCAGTAAAGCTGTATTTTTGACCTGAAGGTCATGAATACCAAGCCCACCCTGGTCTTTAGGAGAGCACACGACACTCCATTTAGCCAATCTGTATTTCTTTTTCTCGTTGTCCCCTTGCCAAAAGGATCTAGACCGGTAATAATCCAGTTTATGCAAGACTCCTTTAGGCAAGAGAAAGAATGAAATCATATGTAGTGCCATATTGGATAGTACCGAATTAATGAGTATCAATCTCCCACCCAGGGACAACAATTTACCTTTCCAACTACTAAGACGTTTTTGTAGTCTTTCCTCGACGAGTTTCCATTCGGCAATTGTAAGTCTCCGACAATGAATCGGAATCCCCAAACACCGCATAGGAAATTGTCCCTACCCATAGCCAAATAATTCGGCATATGCATTGACCTTGTCTTGAGCCTCACCAAAACAAAACAATTCACTTTTATGGAAGTTAATTTTTAGACCTGATAGCTGCTCGAAAGCTGAAAGTATAAGTTTCAGATTTTGTGTTTTCTCAAGGTCATGTTCCATAAAAAGGATCGTGTCATCGACATATTGAAGGATGGATAATCCCCCATCAAGAAGATGAGGAATAACTCCTTCAATGAGACCATCATTCTTTGCGCGTTCAATCATAATGGCAAGCATATCAGCCACTATATTAAATAGCATTGGCAATAAGGGGTCACCCTGCCTCAACCCTTTCAACGTCTGGAAGTAATTGCCAACATTGTCATTGACTTTGATTGCAACACTACCTCCCGACTCAAAGGAATTGATCAAACAACGCCACTCATCCGAAAAATCTTTCATTCTGAGTGTTTGTTGGAGAAAAGACCATTTAACTTTATCATAAGCTTTTTCAAAATCTAACTTTAGAATTACCCCATTCAACTTTTTAGAATGTAGTTCATGAACTGTTTCATGCAAGGTGATGCGGGCAGATAACCACCCAGTTGGAAACCCCAAGAGGAAGGTATGATGAGCATAGTAGCAAGTTTTCCCTCAGTAAGAAACCGAGGTTTATCCAACCAGTAGGAAAAAGGCAAACTTCAGAAGGTGATGCCTGCTAGCTTCACGACAACTCCGGACAATTTATAAGGCGCCTCGTCCAGGGCTTTACTTTGCACCAGCAGCAACGTGGAACCTGCACACAACACAACCAAGAACTTTGGTCCCAACTTACGATGAGGTTGTCAATCTCACCGGTTTCTTGTAAACAAAGGATTGAGCGTATCGAGTGGAAAGCAATAGTAGTATGTAAGAAAGTAAATAGTGCGAGTAAAAGTAAACAGTAATAGCAATATAAAGGAAATTGGACCGGGGTCCACAGTTCACTAGTGGTGTCTCTCCATAAGATAAATAACAACATACTGGGTAAACAAATTACAGATGGGCAATTGATAGAATAAAGATAACGTGCATTGATGTCTACGCACGCGTCTGTTCTTGTAGACAGTGTTGGGCCTCCAAGTGCAGAGGTTTGTAGAACAGCAGCAAGTTTCCCTTAAGTGGATCACCCAAGGTTTATCGAACTCAGGGAGGAAGAGGTCAAAGTTATCCCTCTCAAGAAACCCTGCAATTACGATACAGAAAGTCTCTTGTGTCCCCAACACACCCAATACACTTGTCAGATGTATAGGTGCACTAGTTCGGCGAAGAGATAGTGAAATACAAGCGGTAGTGATGATTATAAGTAGTAACTGTGATATGAAATAAGTATCGATGCGAGCAAACATGTAACAAAACAGGAAGTAAACGGTGTGCAATGCTTGGAAACAAGGCCTAGGGATCATACTTTCACTAGTGGACACACTCCCAACAAATATAACATGATTGAACAAATAAACAACTTCTCTTCACTATGGTACTCTGAATTACTCTCCTATTGAATAACACTAATCATTGTGTAGTGGCTACAGAAGCACCCCTTAAAGTTCATCAAGTACTTGACAAACACCACTCATAGAGATATCTAAATAAGATCACAACTCAAGATAAATATTATTGCAACTTAAACCAAGTACTAACACGGTGCATACACTGTCAACATTACACCATGAAAGGAGGAAAAGATCACTTCAATACTATCATAGTGATAATTATTCTCATAATCCATAAGAGATCACAATCGTAGCCTAGACCAAGTACCACCATGATGCACGCATTGTCACCGTTACACCATGGCAGGAGGACTAGATTACTTTAATAATACCACTAGAGTACACATAATATCTGAATAATAACATCTACTTGTTCAACATGATACAAAGCTCACGATCACATAAAGATCACATCATGGGAGAGAGAGGTGAACCACATAGCTACCGGTAGAGCCCTCAGCCCCGGGGATGAACTACTCCCTCCTCATCATAGGAGACAGCAAGGTTGATGGAGATGGCGGTGAGGTCGATGGAGACGGCGGAGACGGCGATGGAGACCGATGGATATGGCTCCGGGGGCACTTCCCCGTCCCGGCAGGGTGCCAGAACAGAGACTTCTGTCCCCCGAAATTCGTCGGTGGTGGCAGCGGAACTACGGAACTCTTTCTGGAAAATTGCCGACTCCCCTAGGGTTTTCCGTCCCGAGGCTTCTTATAGGCGAAGGGGCGTCGTCAGGGGGCAGCCAGGGGCTCCTCACACCAGGGTGGCGCGGCCAGGGCCTGGGCCGCGCCACCTATGTGTGAGGGCGGCCTCTGGCCCCCCTCCGGCTCTCTTTCGGTCTTCGGGAAGCTTCCGGGAAAAATAAGACTTCAGGAACTTGTTTCGTCCAATTCCGAGAATATTTCCTGTGTATCACTTCTGAAACACAAAAATAGCATAAAACAAGGAACTAGCACTGTGGCAACTTGTTAATAGGTTAGTTCCGGAAAATGCATAAAAGTGCCACTAAGTGTAACGAAACAGTAGGCAAATGGTGTAAAAACAAGCATGGAGCATCAAAAATTATAGATACGTTTGAGACGTATCAGCATCCCCAAGCTTAACTCCTGCTCGTCCTCGAGTAGGTAAGTGATAACAAAACAATAATTTTTGAGGTGACATGCACCATCACAAACTTGATCATATAGGTAAAGCATTGAGTGCTGAGATCAAAGAACTTAAAACATGGGCATGAAAGACATAATCTTGACAATAAGAAACTTAGTAATCATGTTATAACATGAAAATGAACACAAACAAAAGATCATGAATAATGCAACAATGAAAGTCAAACGTGTGTTCAAATCATATGTAAAAACATACAAATGGTTTTCAGCTTGTCCTTCATGGAGAGCAAAACATAAATGCATAGGACACCTTCAAGTTTAAGAGGGCGACTAGATACAAATAATTTAAGAACAAGTAAAACCATGATCATGAGTCAATCAATGAAAACTTTGGGACAATGCACATTATACTCAGAATGACAACTATGCTCTCTTAATGGTGCATAAAGATAGAAGGTGGTGACTCAACATAAAAGTAAAAGAAAGGCCCTTCGCAGAGGGAAGCAGTGATTAAACATGTGCTAGAGCTTTTCATTTGTAAAACAGAGAGATAAAAAAATTGGTTTTGAGAGGTGGTTGTCTTTGTCAACGACTGGCAATGGGGTTCTTACTATCTTCCATACAAAAATGAAGCAAGTTTTTGAGAGAGATTGGCACTTTTGTGCTCTTTTATAAAGCTTGGCACTCCTCCCCACCTTTTTTCCTTTCACAAACCATGGCTAACCGATTCCATCGGGTGCCCACCAACATTCACATTCCATGGAGGAGTGCCTTTTTCTTTCTTTTTTTTCTTTTTTTTTCTTTTTGGAATAAGCAATATGGAAGATAGCAAATCCGACCACTACGTCCCCATGAGCTGAAAATAGTGTCACAAAACGAGAAGTATTTTGAAGGTTTTTTCAAAGGTAGCACATGAAAATTTACTTGGAATGGCTTACAAATACCATGCATAGGAATTTATAGTGGACACAATGGCAAACTTGGTTTTTGGGAGTTGGATGTACGAGTAGAGCTCATACTCAGTACAAAATGAGGGCTAGCAAAAGACTGGAAGCGACCAACTAAGAGAGCAATAATGGCCATAATCATGCAAAGCGACAAAGCAACATTAAAAGAAGCATAAGATGGCATCAAAAGTCAAAAACTAAATGATCATAGAGGCTATAGGCAACTTATTTTGAGTCTAACATGTGTGAGCATGCGCCAAGTCAACCCAAATAAAGCATCAAAGGAGAAAACCAAATAAATGCTTCCAAATAATATAAACAACGCATGATTTTTTCAAAGGCTCATTAAGCAATCTCAGTCATTTGAGACAAGTCATGCTACAGCAAAACTACTAAGCATACTATCAAAAAAGATATCAAGCATGACATGAAAAAGCCTAAGCCGCAGTCTACACAAGCTCCTTCTTGTACCACTTTTTTGCATAAAGCTTTTTCTCTTTTCCAACACCATTTGAAACCTTTTTAATCCAACTCTTTTGAGGAAAACCAACATAGACCAGAGGTCCAAATACACCTTGATGCAAAGATAAAACAAAATCTGAACAAAAATCAAGGCGAAAAACAAAAGCTAAATGCAGTAGCAGAAAAAGAGAACACTCGTTGAAACGATAGGAGTGAAAACTAGAGTGTTCTTGGCAAATGAAAAGCGAGTTCATCTCCTCCAAGAGAAACATGATGTGATCTAACCATTTATTGCAGCAAACAAAGCAAAAGAAAACTGAAAACAAAAACAACTGACGCTCCAAGAAAAACGCATAGTGCATGAAGCAATAAAAATATAGTGTCTTGAAAGGTGACCAGATTTTTGCTGATGAAGAAGGGGTGCCTCGGGGGCATCCCCAAGCTTTGACGCTTGTACTTCTTGGATATTTCTTGGGGTGATGCATGGGCATCCCAAGCTTGAGGTTTTGTCCATTCTTCAACTCATCTCATCATTCTCCAATCCCTACACTTGAAAACTTCCTTCATACAAACCTAAACACAAATCTATTAGCAACATTAGTGTAGCATAACATATAATCAACCTCTTTTTTGCTTCAGGTTTCAACTCAAAACCACCACATATATAGCAAATACTACTGTAGCAACTTCTCCAAAAGTTCCATAATCAAAAGAACTCAAAAAGAAAGCGATAAAGCGGCAAACACAAATATTGGCATAAATCTGTCAAAACAGAATAGCTGACAAAGGTCGAATTTTTGAGGGGTTTTCTGTTGCTCAAATCAAAAAGTGTTCAACTAATGAAAGTTTGGATATATCCTGGGGCATATGCACATGAAATCGCAGGTCCAAAAGATATACAGAGAATTTTCACGAATTTTTACGGTGCAGCACCGAAAACAGTTTCAGGACAGCAACATCCCCAAATCTTTCCTCACTCAAATTAGAGGCTTCTCTTGGCACAACAACGAAATAAAAAGGATAAGGAGCGGTTATTACAGTAGTAATAACTTCCAAGACTCAAATAAAAGAAAAAGTACTGAAAATAAACAATGGGTTATCTCCCAAGAGTACTTTTCTTTAACGCCTTTGAGCTAGGCGCAGTAATTTGCAAAGATGCTCATGTGGGCGCCATATAAGAGCTTGAGGCAAAGGCGCCATATAAAAACTTAAAGCAAAAGAGAGCATCAAAAAGCAAATGTGAAAGACATTTATATCTGAACCACTTCCTATGCATAGGAATCTTGTAAGAAAATAAATCAACGAGGCACATAGTACCAAGTATGGATAGATAAAACAAGTGCCACTTCAAGATTTGCAACATAAAGGGGGGAAACTTAATATTGTTGAGATCCATCAAACCATGTTTCCCTCTCTCATAATAACTTTCAGTAGCATCATGAATAGAACTAACAATATAACTATCACATAAAGCATCCCTATCATGAGCCACATGCATAAAAGGATTAATACTCACCATAGGAACAATAGTAGTAGGAGCAGATTCAACAGAATAATTATTCTCATCACCATAATCATCATAAATAGGAGGCATATTGTAATCATAACTAATTTTATCCTCAATAGTAGGTGAACTGAAAATATTGTACCCATCATCATAACCATCATAAACTAGAGGTTTAGTATCATCACAAGCTAAAGAACAGCTATTTCGCAAAGCATATTCTTCAAACATATCATCATAAGAAGGAACATCACATATGGGAGATAAAATATCATCAGAGCAAACTTTCTCCACTGAAGCTGGGGAACTAAAAATATCATGCTTAACAAAACCAGCTTCCCCAAGCTTAGACTTTTCTATTGCATTAGCAACAACGGTGTTCGAAGCATTCATACTAACATCACTATTAGCATGCAAATTAAGCTCCAAAGGTTTTTCAATTTTCTCTTCAAACACTTCATATCTAAACTCAGGAAAAAGACTAAAGAACTCTTTATTTTCCATTAAGCCTAACTAGTGAAAAAAAACAAGAAACAAAAAGATGTAATTGCAGAATCTAAAGGAAATAACTCCGAGCACTCACACAGGAGGATGCGAGTACCTTTTACCTTACCTCCCCGGCAACGGCGCCAGAAAAGAGCTTGATGTCTACGCACGCGTCTGTTCTTGTAGACAGTGTTGGGCCTCCAAGTGCAGAGGTTTGTAGAACAGCAGCAAGTTTCCCTTAAGTGGATCACCCAAGGTTTATCGAACTCAGGGAGGAAGAGGTCAAAGCTATCCCTCTCAAGAAACCCTGCAATTACGATACAGAAAGTCTCTTGTGTCCCCAACACACCCAATACACTTGTCAGATGTATAGGTGCACTAGTTCGGCGAAGAGATAGTGAAATACAAGGGGTAGTGATGATTATAAGTAGTAACTGTGATATGAAATAAGTATCAATGCGAGCAAACATGTAACAAAACAGGAAGTAAACGGTGTGCAATGCTTGGAAACAAAGCCTAGGGATCATACTTTCACTAGTGGACACACTCCCAACAAATATAACATGATTGAACAAATAAACAACTTCTCTTCACTATGGTACTCTGAATTACTCTCCTATTGAATAACACTAATCATTGTGTAGTGGCTACAGAAGCACCCCTTAAAGTTCATCAAGTACTTGACAAACACCACTCATAGAGATATCTAAATCAGATCACAACTCAAGATAAATATTATTGCAACTTAGACCAAGTACTAACACGGTGCACACACTGTCAACATTACACCATGAAAGGAGGAAAAGATCACTTCAATACTATCATAGTGATAATTATTCTCATAATCCATAAGAGATCACAATCGTAGCCTAGACCAAGTACCACCATGATGCACGCATTGTCACCGTTACACCATGGCAGGAGGAATAGATTACTTTAATAATACCACTAGAGTACACATAATATCTGAATAATAACATCTACTTGTTCAACATCTAGCTACTGCTATGGACCCATAGTCCAAGGTAGACTACTCACTCATCGCGCCGGAGGCAAGCATGGCGATGAAGAAGACCTCCGGTGGTGATTCCCCTCTCCGACAGGGTGCCGGGAAGAGCTTCTGGACCCTCCCGATCTCGGGTCAACGACGGCGGTGGATCGCGATGTGTTTCGGGAAAATTGATCGGGTCCTTAGGTTTTTCCCGTCGGGGGGGGGGGTCTTTATAGGCGAAGGGGCAACGTCAGAGGTGGGCCAGGGTGGCCTCACCACCAGGGGGCGCGGGCCAGGGGCTGGCCGCGCCGCCCTATGGTGTGGCCAGCCCATCGCCCCCCTCCATCTCCTCTTTGGACTTCTGGAAGCTTCGGTAAATATTAGGAGGTTCGGCTTTTGTTTCGTCCAATTCTGAGAATATTTCCTGTGTAACTTTTTTGAAACACAAAAACAGCAGAAAACAGGGAACTGGCATTGTGGCATCTTGTTAATAGGTTAGTTCCGGAAAATGCATAAAAACGCCAAGAAGTGTAACAAAACACTAAGCAAATGGTGTAAGAACTGAACGGATCGTATGGGCACCTAGAGGGGGGGGGTGAATAGGTGCTACTCAAATTTTAATTCTTTTTCAATTTAGGCTTGACACAAAGGTAAATTCTCTAGATATGCAACTAAGGTGAATTTATCTATATGACAACAAGCAAGCTAAGCAAGATACAATAAGTAAAGGCAATAAAGGATAGAGGAAACCGAGAGTGGAGCACACGGAGACACGGATGTAATTCCCGTAGTTCCTTCCTTTTTAGGGGAAGTACGTCTATGTTGGAGAGGTGTGGTTGCCACAAAGGCCTAACTAACGCCACAAAGGCTCACCCTATTCTTCGGTGCAAGCTTCCGCCACAAAGGCCTAGCTCACTTTCCACTAAGGGATTCCTCAAGGCGGAACCGGCCTTTACAATCTTGGGGCACACATCCACAACTGAATTGGAGGCTCCCAAGCACCACAAAGCAAACAAACAACAAGTATCAAGATATCAATCACAAAAAAACAAGGTCAAGGGACACAAGGGAACCCAAGACACAAGGGCCCTCAAGCAAATGAGAGGGGAAATCAAATCGCTTCGGTGAGAATGTAGATCAAGGCCTTCTCCTTCGATTCTCCAAAGATCAAGAGCTTTGGTGGGTTGAGGGAGGAGATCTTGTGGATTTGGTGGCTCCAAATGGGGTGTTCTTCTTGTGCAGGACGAGCAGCTTGAGGTTGAAGAAGGGAAGGGGTATTTATAGCCCCTCCCAAAATGTAGCCGTTGCTGACTTGGAGGGGCGGATTATCCGGCCAAAGTATGGGCGGATTATCCGGCCCCCCTGGCCGGAATATCCGGCCCCATATCTGGGTGACGCCGAGCAAAGTCCTTAGCAGAAATTTGGAAGTCTTCGAAGGGGGGGGGGGGATTATCCGGCCCCTGTCCGGAATATCCGGCCCCGTATCTGGGTGATGCCGAGCTAGGTCCTTAGCAGAAATCCTGAAATCTTCGGGGGGGGGGCGGATTATCCGGCCCCCATATCTGGGTGACGCCGAGCTAAGTCCTTAGCCATTTTTCGATGCCTCGCAGGGAGGCGGATTATCCGACCCCTGGCCGGATTATCCGGTCCCATATCTGGGTGACGCCACTCCAGAGACTTGGCCATTTCTTGAGCTGAAAAACCTGCACCACTTAATACACACTTAAAATTCCTAATGTTGTTATCTAACACTCAAAACATGAGGGATACAAAGTATGCACTTTCAAGAACAAGCATGGAGCATCAAGAATTATAGATATGTTTGAGACGTATCAAGCATCCCCAAGCTTAACTCCTGCTCGTCCTCGAGTAGGTAAGTGATAACAAAGAAATAATTTTTGAGGTGACATGCACCAACACAATCTTGATCATTTATGTAAGCATTGAGTGCTAGGATCAAAAGAACTTAAACATGGGCATGAAAGACATAATCTTGATAGAAGAAACTTAGCAACCATATTATAACATGAAAAAGAACACAAACGAAAGATCATGAAAATGAAACAATAAAAGTCAAACGTGTGTTCAAATCATATGGAAAAACATAGCAAATGGCTTTCAGCTTGTCCTTCATGGAATAGCAAAACATAAATGCATAGGACACCTTCAAGTTTAAGAGGGCGACTAGATACAAATAATTTAAGAACAAGTGAAACCAAAATCATGAATCAATCAATGATAAACTTTGGGACTATGCACATTAAACTCAGAATGACAACTATGCTCTCTTAGATGGTGCATAAACGTAGAAGGTGGTGACTCAACATAAAAGTAAAAGAAAAGCCCTTCGCAGAGGGAAGCAATGATTGCAAGTTTTATAAACCTTCAAAAATTATGGTACTTACTAGCTTTGAGCTCTCATTGCCCCCATCATAGGCATCTTGAATGGTTAAAGTTAATGCGAATACAATTATGAAGCATATGCTTGACAAATCATAAGTTGAAAACCTCATGTCCCGTGAAGTACGAATACTCAAATCTCATGCTACTCGACTTAGAGTCCCAAGCAAGCTCTTGTCATTGTAAGTATATGCGTATCATCGAGAACCGCCAACGGGGTACCTCCGTGCCCGATGACATGGAACAAGCCCACATCAAAATGACAAGACAAACAGATAATGAACACCTCAGCATCTCTTATATTTACCATTGGTATAGCTTTTTATTTTGAGATGCGTTGTCGAATGTCCACTATGGGCATGCTGTAAATTTCCACCATGAATTATGCATGGCTTAGATTGGCGGCCCAGGCGTTTCTCTAACACATATAAAAACTCTATGATCCCACAAGATTCCCAACTTGTTTCACATCGTGAGTATCCATAAACAAAAGATCACGATATCAACTCAAATAAGAAGTGTGATGTTGAAAGCTTACCCCGTGACGGCATGGTTTGGCTAATTTCCAACTTACAACTTGCAAGCATAACAACTCAACATAAGAGAGTCACAATGTCAAATTTTTTAGAACGAGAAAAGTAAAGTGTGCCATCAGGTTCGTGAGAGCTTTACTAACCAATTTTCGCATAACACCAAAAAACATTTAATTTGAATGATAGATAAAAGCAAGTCAAATGTACTTTGGAATTGCAAATTGCTAATAGATATGTATGGTGGACACATTGGAATAACTTGGTTTTTGGGAGTTGGATGCACGAGTAGAGCTCATACTCAGTACAAAATGGGGGCTAGCAAAAGACTGGGAGCGACCAACTAAGAGAGCAATAACGGCCATAATCATGCATAGCGACAAAACATCATTAAGAGAAGCATAAAATGGCATCAAAAGTCAAAAACTAAATGATCATAGAGGCTTATGGCGACTTTTTTTGATTCAAACATGTGTAAGCATGCGCCAAGTCAACCCAAATAAAGCATCAATGAAAAAACCAAATTAATGCTTCCAAATAATAAAAACAATGCATGATTTTTTCAAAGGCTCATTAAGCAATCACAGTCATTTGAGACAAGTCATGCTACAGCAAAACCACTAAGCATACTATCAAAATGACATCAAGGACGACATGCCAAAGTCTAAGCCGCAGTCTAAACAAGCTCCTTTGTGTACCACTTTTTTGCATTAAACTTTTTCTCTTTTCCAACACCATTCGAACCTTTTAAAAACAACTTTTTTATGAAAACCAACATGGACCAGAGGTCAAAATACACCTTGATATAAAGATATAATAAGATCTGAACAAAAATTAAGGCAAAAAACGAAAGATAAACGCAGTTCTAGAAAAAGAGAACACTCGTTGAACGATAAGAGTGAGAAATGGAGTGTTCTTGGCAAATGAAAAGCAAGGCAACTTCTCCAAAATAAATTTGTTGGGGTCCAACCATTTATTGCAGCAAACAAAACTAAAGAAAACTGAAAACTAAAGTAAAGACGCTCCAAGAAAAACGCATAATGCATGAAGCAATAAAAATATAGTGTGTTGAAAGGTGACCTGATTTTTGCCGATGAAGAAGGGGTGCCTCGGGGGCTGATACGTCTCAAACGTATCTATAATTTTTGATGCTCCATGCCTGTTTTTACACCATTTGCTTAGTGTTTTGTTACACTTCGTGGCATTTTTATGCATTTTCCGGAACTAACCTAATCAACGAGATGCCACAGTGCCAGTTCCCTGTTTTCTGCTATTTTTGTGTTTCAGAAAAGTTACACAGGAAATATTCTCAGAATTGGACGAAACAAAAGCCGAACATCCAGAAATTCACCGAAGCTTCCAGAGAACCGAAGAGGAGACGGAGTGGGGCCAGGAGGGGCCCACACAACAGGGCGGCGCGGCCCAGGCCCTGGCCGCGCCTCCTATGTGTGAGACCACCTCGGTCCACTTCTGACGATGCCCCTTCGCCTATAAAGACCCCCCGACGGGAAAAACCTAAACACCCGATCACTTTTACAGAAACACATTGCGATCCACCGCCGTCATTGACCCAAGATCGGGAGGGTCCAGAAGCTCTTCCCGGCACCCTGCCGGAGAGTGGAATCGCCACCGGATGTCTTCTTCATCGCCATGCTTGCCTCCGGCGCGATGAGTGAGTAGTCTACCTTGGACTATGGGTCCATAGTAGTAGCTAGTTGGTTGTCTTCTCCACCATGTGCTTCATGTTTAGATCTCGTGAGCTGCCTTACATGATCGAGATCACCGTTATGTAATTCTACATGTTGTGTTTATTGGGATCTGATGAATATTGGTGTTATGATTGAGTTGATGTGCTGAATATTATCTTATGTTATCTCTATGTTGTTTATGATCTTGCATGCTCTCCGTTGTTAGTAGCTATCTTGGCCGAGTAGATACTATTGACTCCAAGAGGGAGTATTTATGCTCGATAGTTGGGTTCATGCCTCTATTTAATCTGGGGGAGTGACAGAAACCTCTAAGGTTGTAGATGTGCTGTTGCCACTAGGGAGAAAACAACATTCTTATGTCCAAGGGCATATGCTTTATTTACATTACACACTTTTCTTAATGCAGTTATCTGTTGTTCGCAACTTAATACTTGTGGGGTTCTCGGATTGATTCCCCAAGGGTGGATTATTAGTCATAGATGCAGTTGGATGGCGGTCTATGTATCTTGTTGTAATGCCCAGAGTAAATCTTATAGTGATCCTCTCGACATAGCACGTTATCTTTATTCTATCAATTGCCCAACTGTAATTTGTTTACCCAGCATGTGTTATTTTATCTTATGGAGAGACACCACTAGTGAACTGTGGACCCCGGTCCTATTTCCGTTATATTGCTATCACTTGTTTACTTTACTCGCACTATTTACTTTACTCGCATATTACTATTGCTTTCCACTCGATATGCTCATACCTTTGTTTCAAGCAAACCGGTGAGATTGATAACCTCATCGTAAGTTGGGAGCAAAGTATTTGGTTGTGTTGTGTGCAGGTTCCACGTTGCTACTAGTTGAAGACATGCTAACATGTTATCGTTAATGGCGCCCTTGTTGGAGTGTCACTAGGCTAGCAAGCATCACCTTCTTGAGTTTGGCTTTTTCCTGGATTCGACATACCTTGGTTTCTTTCTGAGGGAAAAGCTTGCTGCTGTACTCATCATACCTTCCTCTTGGGGTTCCCAACGGGACGGTGAAAAACCATCAACACCGTGCCGCATCAAGACTCTTTTCTGGCGCCGTTGCCGGGGAAAAAGAAGACTTCTGCAAGGGGAGTTTCGCACGCACATCCTTTACTTTGTTTTAAGTTTTGCTTTACTTTATTTTTACTTGCATCGTTTTATCAAAAACACAAAAAAATAGTTTCATTTATAGTTGTTACTTTATTACTTCTAGTTCATTATGTTGTTCCCTAAGTACGTTTTGGAGGACCTCTCAGTAGGTAGTGGTTCTATCATTGGGAAAAGTAACATCGAGGAGTTCTTTAATCATATTAGTATGCATAAAGATGTTGAGGAAAAATCTTTGGCTGAGCTTGCTCCTAGTTATGAAGTTGCTTCTGCTTATTTAGTTCACATGTTAGAAACTAGGTTTGCTAGCCTTAATCCTTTTATGCAACACATGTTTCTTAAGCTTCATGATATTGAAGACCCCAAAAAGAAAGCTTTTATCTTGGAAACTTTGCGCAAAGAATTTAGAGATGTGGCCATTGAAGCTAGGAAAGTTCTTAAGCGTTTTAATAAGCTTGGCTCACATATAAAGGTTGTTAGTACAAACAATGAAGGAACCGAAATACCAATACCCAGCAAACTCTTAGGATTGTATGAAGCTTTTGAAAATAATTTTGATTGGATCTGCCCTGCAAATCTTTTTAGTGATTTGAGTGAACCAAAGCGTGATCACAAGGGGTCTTCAAAAACTTATGTGGATGAAATACAATGCCTTATTGAAAAGACTTCTGCAGTTGATCTTAATGCTTCTTTTGATATTACTTGATTCACATTTTCTGCGCCCAGCTCAAAGGCGTTAAAGAAAAGCACTCTTGGGAGATAACCCAATGTTTTTACTTTCAGTTCTTTTTCTTTTATTTGAGTCTTGGAAGTTATTACTACTGTAATGACCGCTCCTTATCCTTTTTATTTCGTTGTTGTGCCAAGAGAAGCCTCTAATTTAAGTGAGGTAAGATTTGGGGATGTTGCTGTCCTGAAACAGATTTCGGTGCGGCACCGTAAAAATTCGTGAAAATTATCAGTATATCTTTTGGACCTGCGCTTTCTTGTGCATATGCCCCAGGTTATATCCAAACTTTCATTAGTTTTACACTTTTTGATTTGAGCAACATAAAACCCTCTAAAAATTCGACCTTTGTTAGCTATTCTGTTTTGACAGATTTCTGCCAATATTTGTGTTTGCCGCTCGATCGCTTTCTTTTTGAGTTCTTTTGATCACGGAACTTTTTGGGAAGTTGCTACAGTAGTATATGCTTTATATGTGGTGGTTTTGAGTTGAAACCTGAAGCAAAAAGGGTTGATTCATTGCTATGCTTACACTAATGTTGCTAATAGAATTGTGTTTAGTTTTGTATGAAGGAAGTTTTCAAGTGTAGGGATTGGAGAATGATGAGATGAGTTGAAGAATGGACAAAAGCTCAAGCTTGGGGATGCCCACGCACCCCAAGAAATATCCAAGAGGTACAAGCGTCAAAGCTTGGGGATGCCCCAAGGCACCCCTTCTTCATCGGCAAAAATCAGGTTACCTTTCAACACACTATATTTTTATTGCTTCATGCATTATGCGTTTTTCTTGGAGCGTCAGTTATTTTTAGTTTTTAGTTTTGTTTATTTTTGTTTGCTGCAATAAATGGTTGGACCCCAACAAATTCCTTTTGGAGAAGTTGTCTTGCTTTTCATTTGACAAGAACACTCCGTTTTTCACTCTTATCGTTCAACAAGTGTTCTCTTTTTCTAGAACTGCGTTTAGCTTTTGATTTTTGCCTTGATTTGTGTTCAGATCTTGTTATATATTTATATCAAGGTGTATTTTGACCTCTGGTCCATGTTGGTTTTCATCAAAAGAGTTGTTTCAAAAAAGTTCGAATGGTGTTGGAAAGAGAAAAAGCTTTATGCAAAAAAGTGGTACAAAAAGGAGCTTGTGTACACTGCGGCCTAGGCTTTTGCATGTCGTGCTTGATGTCGTTTTGATAGTATGCTTAGTGGTTTTTCTATAGCATGACTTGTCTCAAATGACTGAGATTGCTTAATGAGCCTTTGAAAAAATCATGCGTTGTTTTAATTATTTGGAAGCATTATTTTGGTTTTCTCCTTGATGCTTTATTTGGGTTGACTTGGCGCATGCTCACACATGTTTGACTCATACAAAGTCGCCATAAGCCTCTATGATCATTTAGTTTTTGACTTTTGATGCCATCTTATGCTTCTTTTAATGTTTCTTTGTCGCTATGCATGATTATGGCCGTTATTGCTCTCTTAGTTGGTCGCTGCCAGTCTTTTGCTAGCCCTCATTTTGTACTGAGTATGAGGTCTACTCATGCATCCAACTCCTAAAAACAAAGTTGTTCCAATGTGTCCACCATACATACCTATTAGCAATTTGCTATTCCAAAGTATATTTGACTTGCTTTTATCTATCCTTCCAATTAAACTCTTTTGGTGTTATGCGAAAATTGGTCAGTAAAGCTCTCACGAACCTGATGGCACATTTTACTTTTCTCACTTTAAAATTTTGACATTGTGGCTCTCTTATGTTGAGTTGTTATGCTTGCAAGTTGTAAGTTGGAAATTAGCCCAGCCATGCCGTCATGGGGCAAGCTTTCAACATTGCACTATCTTTCATTTGAGTTGATATCGTGATCTTTTGTTTATGGATACTCGCGATGTGAAATAAGTTGGGAATCTTGCAGGATCATGGAGTTTTTGTATGTGTTAGGGAAACACCTGGGCCGCTAATCTAAGCCATGCATAATTCATGGTGGAAATTTACAGCATGCCCATAGTGAACATTGGACGACGCATCTCACAATAAAAAGCTATACCAATGGTAAATAAAAGAGATGCCGAGGTGTTCATTGTCTGTTTGTCTTGTCATTTTGATGTGGGCTTGTTCCATGTCATCGGGCAGGAGGTACCCCGTTGGCGGTTCTCGATGATACACATATATTTACAATGACAAGAGCTTGCTTGGACTCTAAGTCGAGTAGCATGAGGTTTGGGTATTCGTACTTCACGGGACACGAGGTTTTCAACTTATGATTTGTCAAGCATATGCATCATAAGTGTATTCGCATTAACTTTAACCATTCAAGATGCCTATGATGGGGGCAATGAGAGCTCAAAGCTAGTAAGTACCATAATTTTTGAAGGTTTATAAAACTTGCAATCACTGCTTCCCTCCGCGAAGGGCCTTTCTTTTACTTTTATGTTGAGTCACCACCTTCTATCTTTATGCACCATCTAAGAGAGCATAGTTGTCATTCTGAGTATAATGTGCATTGTCCCAAAGTTTTCATCGATTGATTCATGATGTTGGTTTCACTTGTTCTTAAATTATTTGTATCTAGTCGCCCTCTTAAACTTGAAGGTGTCCTATGCATTTATGTTTTGCTCTCTCATGAAGGACAAGCTGAAAACCATTTGTATGTTTTTCCATATGATTTGAACACACGTTTGACTTCCATTGTTTTATTTTCATGATCTTTCATTTGTGTTCTTTTTCATGTTATAACATGGTTGCTAAGTTTCTTCTATCAAGATTATATCTTTCATGCCCATGTTTTTAAGTTCTTTTGATCCCAGTGCACAACGCTTACATAGATGATCAAGATTGTGTAAGTGCATGTCACCTCAAAAAGTATTTCTTTGTTATCACTTACCTACTCGAGGACAAGAAGGAGTTAAGCTTGGGGATGCTGATACATCTCAAACGTATCTATAATTTTTGATGCTCCATGCTTGTTTTTACACCATTTGCTTAGTGTTTTGTTACACTTCGTGGCGTTTTTATGTATTTTCTAGAACTAACCTATTAACGAGATGCCACAGTGCCAGTTCCCTATTTTCTGTTGTTTCTGTATTTCAGAAAAGTTACACAGGAAATATTCTCGGAATTGGACGAAACAAAAGCCGAACATCCAGAAATTCACCGAAGCTTCCAGAGAACCGAAGAGGAGACGGAGTGGGGCCACGAGGGGCCCACACAACAGGGCGGTGCAGCCCAGGCCCTGGCTGCGCCCCCTATGTGTGAGACCACCTCGGTCCACTTCTGACGATGCCCCTTCGCCTATAAAGACCCCCCGATGGGAAAAACCTAAACACCCAATCACTTTTACAGAAACACATCGCGATCCACCGCCATCGTCGACCCGAGATCGGGAGGGTCCAAAAGCTCTTTCCGGCAGGAGCTCTTCCCGGCACCCTACCGGAGAGGGGAATCACCACCGGAGGTCTTCTTTATCGTTTTGCTTGCCTCCGGCGCGATGAGTGAGTAGTCTACCTTGGACTATGGGTCCATAATAGTAGCTAGTTGGTTGTCTTCTCCACCATGTTCTTCATGTTTAGATCTCGTGAGCTGCCTTACATGATCGAGATCACCGTTATGTAATTCTACATGTTGTGTTTGTTGGGATCCGATGAATATTGGTGTTATGATTGAGTTGATGTGCTGAATATTATCTTATATTATCTCTATGTTGTTTATGATCTTGCATGCTCTCCGTTGTTAGTAGCTATCTTGGCCGAGTAGATACTAGTGACTCCAAGAGGGGGTATTTATGCTCAATAGTTGGGTTCATGCCTCTATTTAATCTGGGGGAGTGATAGAAACCTCTAAGGTTGTAGATGTGTTGTTTCCACTAGGGAGAAAACAACAATCTTATGTCCAAGGGCATATGCTTTGTTTACATTACACACTTTGCTTAATGCAGTTATCTGTTGTTCGCAACTTAATACTTGTGGGGTTCTCGGATTTATTCCCCATGGGTGGATTATTAGTCATAGATGCAGTTGGATGGTGGTCTATGTATCTTGTTGTAATGCCCAGAGTAAATCTCATAGTGATCCTCTCGACATAGCACGTTATCTTTATTCTATCAATTGCCCAACCGTAATTTGTGTACCCAGCATGTGTTATTTTATTTTATGGAGAGACACCACTAGTGAACTGTGGACCCCGGTCCTATTTCCGTAAGCAAGAAAGTAAACAGTGCGAGTAAAAGTAAACAGTAATAGCAATATAAAGGAAATTGGACTGGGGTCCACAGTTCACTAGTGGTGTCTCTCCATAAGATAAATAACAACATGCTGGGTAAACAAATTACAGTTGGGCAATTGATAGAATAAAGATAACGTGCACATGTCATGAGGATCACTATGAGATTTACTCTGGGCATTACAACAAAATACATAGACTGCCATCCAACTGCATCTATGACTAATAATCCACTCGCGGGGATATCGTCCAAACACCCCTCGAGTATTAAGTTGCGAACAACAGATAACTGCATTAAGCAAAGTGTGTTATGTAAACAAAACGAATGTCCTTGGACACAAGAATGTTGTTTTCTCCCTAGTGGCAACAACACAACTACAACCTTAAAGGTTTCTGTCACTCCCCCAGATTAAATAGAGGCATGAACCCAACTATCGAGCATAAATACCCCCTCTTGGAGTCACTAGTATCTACTTGGCCAAGATAGCTACTAACAACAGAGAGCATGCAAGATCATAAACAACATAGAGATAACATAAGATAATATTCAGCACATCAACTTAACATAACACCAATATTCATCGGATCCCAACAAACACAACATGTAGAATTACACAAAGATGATCTCGATTATGTAAGGCAGCTCACGAGATCTAAACATGAAGCACATGGCGGAGAAGACAACCATCCAGCTATTGCTATGGACCCATAGTCCAAGGTAGACTACTCACTCATCGCACCAGAGGCAAGCATGGTGATGAAGAAGACCTCCAGTGGCGATTCCCCTCTCCGGCAGGGTGCCGGAAGAGCTTTTGGACCCTCCCGATCTCGGGTCGACGACGGCGGCGGATCGCGATGTGTTTCTAGAAAATTGATCGGGTCCTTAGGTTTTTCCCGTCAGGAGGGTCTTTATAGGCGAAGGGGCAGCATCAGAGGTGGGCCAGGGTGGCCTCACCACCAGGGGGCGTAGGCCAGGGGCTGGCCGCGTCGCCCTATGGTGTGGCTAGCCCATGGCCCCCTCCGTCTCCTCTTCGGACTTCTGGAAGCTTCGGTAAATATTAGGAGGTCCGGCTTTTGTTTCATCCAATTCCGAGAATATTTCCTATGTAACTTTTCTGAAACACAAAAATAGCAGAAAACAGGGAACTGGCACTGTGGCATCTTGTTAATAGGTTAGTTCCGGAAAATGCATAAAAACGCCACGAAGTGTAACAAAACACTAAGCAAATGGTGTAAGAACAAGCATGGAGCATCAAGAATTATAGATACGTTTGAGACGTATCACAAGGTTACAACTCCATCTAGGATATTCCTCCCTTGCATGAATGCAGTTTGAGACAGACAAACTACATGATCAGCAACTATGTTTAATCATAAGGTGGCCACTTTCGTGAAATTTTTGAAACTAACGTTAAGGAGACAGATTGGCCTGTATTGTTGGATCCTTTCTTCCTCATTAACCTTAGGTAACAAAATAATCTCACCAAAATTAAGACAAAATAAGTCTAGTTGTCCAGCATGAAGACAGCTAAACAAATCTAGAAGGTCGCCTTTGATAAAACTCTGCTGGGAAACCATCCGGACCTGGTGCTTTGTTGTGTTCCATTTGGAAGATAGCCTTTCTTACTTCCTCGTTAGAGTACTCAGCCGTAAGAAAATTATTTTCCTCAACGGAAACCTGGGGTATATCATCTGTTTGGGTCTCATCCAAAAAGAAGTTACCTTCTTCTGGGGCCCCAAACAAATTCTTATAATAACTAGTAATATACTTTTTGAGATTGTCCCGCCCCTCAATCGTACCTTCATCCTAAACAAGAGTATGAATACGCTTTTTCCTATGTCTGCCATTGGCCACACTATGGAAGTAACGAGTATTCGAATCTCCTTCAAGGATAAACTGGCTCTTGGAGCGCTGGTACCATTTGAGTTCCTCCTCCCAGAGTAGGCTAGCTATCTTCGCATTAGACTAATTTTTTAATTTAATCTCTTGCGCGAAAAGGGGGCCAACCTCAGCTAAAGATTCCAGATGATGGAGGAAAGCCACAGCTTCTCTTTTTTAAGAACACCCGTTACATGACGCGTCCAACCACAAAGGTGACTACGTAAGGCACGTATTTTGTAATTCCACCTTTGTATTGGAGACATAGTAGTAACAGGTCTGTCCCATACATTCTTGACCATATCATGAAACCCATCCCGCTGTAACCATCCAAGCTCAAACTTGAATCGATAATTACCAAGCGGTTTATGTGTTCCCATAGTCAAAAGTATAGGAGCATGGTCCGAAAATCCCTCGATACTTTCAAGAGCACGAACAGAAACTATAGGAAATTTAGATTCCCAGTTGGCATCCATTAGCACTCTATCAAGCTTCTCGTGTGTAGGATCCGGAAGGCTGTATGCCCACGTGAATTGTCTTCCAATCATTGTCACTTCTCTCAAATCCAAACTGTCAATGACAGCATTGAATAGAAAGGGCCAATGATCATCAAACCATCCTTTACTTTTTTCGTGACGGAACCTCAACAAATTAAAATCACCCCCAATTAAGATTGGGTGTGGATTATCCTTCCCTTTGCCAGGTTAACCAGATCACGAAGAAAGTCGGCCTTATATTCTTCCTGTGCAGCCCCATAAACAGCAACCAGAGTCCACATGAAATTATCAACTCTATTACGGATATGGAGTTTAATATGATAATCTCCACCCTAACGAGCCATAATTTCCATGGTGTTTGTCTGTACTCCAAGTAGAATGCCCCATGAGCGACCACGGGGTGGCTGGGATGTCCACTCAAAATCTACACCACCGGATAGGCGGTTAAGCAGACATTGAGAGATGTCCCTTCCACCAGTTTCCGAAATAGCCACAAAGTCTAAATTATGATCTCTAATACAATGAGCAACATGTAGATGTTTAGCCAAGTCACGAAGACCTCTGCTATTCGTGAACATACCATTCATTGGGACACAATCTTAGATTTTGAAATTCTGCCCCTCTTGGAGGCCCTAGAATAAGAAGTTGACTTTGATTTACGGCCAGATGCACACAGGTCATATAATGAGCCTGGCATGGTTTCATCAAGTCAATCTCAGAAACAACACCGACCAGACTAGAGAGAAGCTGACCATCTATTGTGGCATTCGCTTCCTCTTCGTCTGGTTCGGAATTCACCACTACATTCTGAGGCTTTGGGCTGACCGTTAAACGGTCATACTCCATACGCCTCAGAACCTTCACGGACAGACAAACCTCATCAACATTCTTCCCTAGTCTAATGCCAACTGCATTTAACTCAGAAGACATAACAGGTGTAGATAATGAAATAAAGGAAGAAGATTTTGAACACATACTGCTGAAGTCGAGGTTCATGGCGGCTTTACGCCACATTGCCTTCAGCATAGTATCCACATCAGTCGCAGAGGATCCATCCTCCGCAACCACATGCCTAGCGTTGCGCCTCGCCGTAGGCACACGTGGCATAGAAGTCGGCGGTGGTGGTGAAGAAGTCGGTGGAGATGGTGAAGAGGCCCGGAAGGGAGATGTCGGCGGTGTATAACACCCAACATCTCACGAAAAAGGCTCCTCCACCACCGGGGATAGTAGTGACGATGAAGAAACTATCCCGGGCACAGACGCAGAAGCAGGAAGCGATACAGGTGGTGGCGATGGCGGAGAAGAACCCCCACCCGTCATAGCAGCAGGGCCAACCAGCGAGTCACCAGTGCCATGGGCCAACAGCATCGGCGAGGAAACTGCCGCTCGGGCAGTCGAAGGCTTGCCCGCTGCCCGTGACAGCGGTGACGGCTTGGACGCCCGCTGTAGGCCAGCAGTCGCGGCCCCGTCCAGCTCGCCTAGCCCAGCACCGGAGCAGGCCTTGCTGGGCACCGAGGAGCAAACCTCCGCACCAGTGACTGGACCCGAGGAAAGGCCCAGCAGCGCGGGTGGGTTGCACCGTTGGCCACCTCCAGCGGAAGGAGCAAGGTGGCCTGGCGCTATCTCCCGTGGCAGAAGCCCATCAGGCGAGGCGGAGGGCGACCGCGGAGGAAGGCCGCGATCAGCTGCAGAAGACGGCTGAGCACCTGTCGAGAGCCTCGTCAAAATGGCCGAAGCAGCCACTCCCTGCGTCGAAGCAGCGATGAGACCAGGAGACCTAGCACGAAATTCCTCCACAATTTCTTTACCCCGCAGCGTCATCGGATTCAGATTAATAGGGGTAATCGCAATAACATGTTGGGTGGCCGCGCCTCCACCCGGACCAGAAGCGCCAGATTTATTATGCAACTATGTTTTAATGAATACCCATTATTCTTCAAAGCTTGACAGAATGTCTATTGAAACTTGTGACCGGAGTTTCTAACATAAGTTGTTACATGATGATTCAAGACAAATTAACAAATTAATTAACATACAAAACAATATAATGCAAATGTTTAGTCTTAGCCAGTGTGTATAATTCCAAGAAAAAAATGCACTGGGCCAAATATTGTAGTGCTCAAGAATCAATTTAAAAATAATAATAGATGTGTCATTTCCCACTGTGTGCTCCTTGACCATTGGAATTGTGTATTCATCACCTGAACCTATCTGTTTCATCTAAATTTAAGCATGGCAAAGACAAACTTTAACCATCGTATGATTTTTATGCATGGCGGAACATATTAGCTCACATGGTCACGGAATATTAACTATTTAACTCCGATATGATTTTATGGAGTATCTCATTTAGTTGAAATGATGCAGATACAACTCTTGCTAAGTGGATGACTAACTCAACTTTGTAGCTATGTGAAATTCGAAACGAACAAAAGTTAATAAATTTATTAACTTGGTTCCACAGAAAAAAATGCTTGTATCTAAAACTCAAATGCATAACAAAATTAAATATAAATTGGAAATTTCATTCTTTTTTCCAAAGATGCATCTGATACTCTATGGCAGCGTATTATGCAGCCCAACCATTGAAACACTCCAATAATCGTGGTGGAGCAAATAATTGCGTGGCCCCTCGTTGTCTTGTGCAAATGGCTCCGAATCGGCTCGGCTACTCGGCTCTGTCTTGGCCGTTCCCGCGTACTACGATCCCCGGCCACACGGCGATCCGCTCCTACTTTTACGTGCCGTTCACGCGCCCGAGGCGCGGGACCCCGCCAATGATACTCCACACCCTCCGGAGACCCACACACAGACAGGGACGCCCGAGCCCACATGTCAGTTACTGTCCCGGAATCTCTCCAATAGGATTCCTCGTAACGAACTCGTGGTGCGGGGGATCCGCGTCCCCGCCACCGCACTCTCTCTCCAGCACCACCGGGTAGAAAACGACAAGGAACAACTAACCGGCGACCTCCGCGGCCTCTCGCCGCCCGACACGCGGTGCGCCGCCATTCGCCTCGATCCACTTGCCGCGCTCGGTCGACCCGGCCGTCGGTGCTGCCGGGTAGACCGGCCACCGGCGAGACGAGAGAAGCGCGGTAGATGTAGGAGCGGACGGGATGGGATTACGGGGCCGGCTCGCCGGAAAGCTAGACAGCGCCGGAGGTCGTTCTCCGCCGTGCGCGTACCAGTTCTTGGTGGGTGCTCTGCTTCATCCACTCGTCCAATAGGAGGAAGGTAAGTGATTTGGGTCAGCACCTACGTAATCAAAGGCGAAAATTCTGGTGCTACCTAGTATAACGAGGCCAATTATTGGTTCTCCTCGTCACAGCTCGGCCAGCCAGGTTTTATTGGTGGATGGCCATGAGCTGATCGAACATGGATCAGTTTGATCATTTGCAAAAAATGGAGGTCTAAATTCTTAACTGCTCCTTTTTTTTATCAGCAAACGATCGACTTAGCTCATCGAACATGGATCAGTCTGATCATTAGCAAAAATGGAGGTCTAATTCTTGACTGATTTGCTAATATTCCTTTTTATCAGCAAACGACTTAGTACTAGACATTGCCCTTTTAGCCTTCACAAGTAAGGTAGAGAGATGTGCTATCAATGTGATGCTAAGAGCATCTCCAACACATGGCACATTGGCACATGATGTACAAGGAAACCAGAAAACAGTTTTAGGGCACGAAATGTAGGGCATCACTTCCGAATGATGTGAAACAGAGCACTAGCAAAAATTCAGATGATGTAACACTTGATGGCTTGGTTCTCATGTCTCACCGTTGCGAAGTGGTCACAACAAGATGTGCAGGAATTCTATATGACATCATGCGCAATGCGGCGGTCACTTTCTGGATGGTGCTATGCCAAGATCTTTGATGCAATTCCTCCTCTTCTCAAAGAACAGGTCACGTAACTTCACCGACTCCACAATGTGTTTGAACAACTCAGTGTCCATCCTAAACTAGCGTCGGAAGTATCGCCTGGGAAACATCGACTTCTCCACAACCACGGGGATGTGTGGCCCCAGAGAAGACCTATATATGGGTGGCTGCCTGCCAAAATTGGTCGAAATCGCATCGGCGACAGATCGAGATTCATGGCACCGACATGGGGGGCATCTAAAGCTGCCGGCGAAGGCGGGGAGGGGCCACAACTCAATCAGGGAGTGGCGGCAGCTTAGTTTCATGGAGATTTGGTCGGCGACACCATGGCGGTGGGGGGTGGTGGCTCGCCGAGGCTGAAGTGCGGCGGAGTTTTCACCAAGCGGTTGGGCTACACGCGTGTGTGACCTTGTTTTGCTGCACGCGGTTGGTCCCCCCAAATACTCAGAAAGGCAAAAAAATCGAGAATACACCCTGGGAGGTGTATTGGTCATATAGAAGAAAGACCAAAGACGGTCGATACAATGCCACGAAGGCTACAGCTCCACTCACCCAACAGAATACAACACCAAGCGGCTTACAACACACCCTCCACAACGACCCGACGATAAAAAGTTCTCCTTGCCAAGTCCCCTACCAAAGGTGAGGAGACGGGGCACTAAGCAACCGAACTGTGTCACGATCAACGTGAGACACCCCCGTAGGACGTCCACGACTCCAAGGCCGTAAGAATCAACGTACCTCCCCCTCATACGCCTAGAAGAGATCTGCGAGAAGTTAGCAGGAACCAACCGGACTTGAGCAAGACGTCGACTAAGTAGCGTCCACCATGATGTACATTGCGCCCTGATGCTCGCATCCTGAGCAGCACCCAACACCGGCAGCTCCTCGCCACCCCGCACTCCAGAACATCGGCCCCTTCACGGGCAACCTTGACGACGTCTTCAAGAAGATCACGACGTCGTGGCGCCGCTGTCGCATGGTCTGGTGTCCCGAACCCTAGGTTTTCCCCCGGCACCCGAGAAGAGGAGAAAACGATATCCGCCATGACCGCCCCCCCAAGGAGGTAACGGCACCCGCAGGCGTCACCGCGGCCAGCATCGGCTGCCACCGAGCAAGGCTTTCATCCCGACACAAAATTTGAAGTCCAAAATACATATAGGACATCTGTTGAATTTGGGGGTGATGTAAAAAAATTGAAGTCCAAAATACATATAGAACATCTGTTGGAGCACTGTTTTTGTCTTTCATGATCTAAAAGTTAGTTAAAGATGTTTTGCATCACCTGTTGGAGATGCTCTAACGCTGTGGAGAGTTAACGAGAGCTGCTAGTAGATCATTAGATGAGTAGGAGAAAACTGTTCTGATTAAGCAGCGGGGTGCTTCTGGCAGAACGATAATGGATACATTTTTCAGAAACCATACTGAAAATTAGGAGCAGATGAAGCCAAGCAGGCAAAATGTTTAGTGCTAGTACGTACATGAAGGCGACACTAGGCTCATGCAGTCTGTTAGCACCCTGATTAGTTAATTGGCCGCACAATCACGAGCTTTGGCCTGCAGCATTGGGAGGATGCAATGGATTCTTCAAGATTCCAAAAGACAACTTGGGAGGAATAAGATAACACCCTACTTGCGAGGGGTGTGACGCACGAAGGAACAGCCATTGGACGGCCACAAAGGTTTCCCTGAATATATAACCTGCCGCTCAATTATCAGTACAGCAACCAGAGGTATTTTGTATTGTACCGAAAGTACATCACGTACTAGAGGATTCCCCACTCTCATATTACATCAATCCAGAGGACCCATCTTCCAATGAGGATTCAGGCCAAGCTTATACTATGTTCTAGGCACTTTGTTTATACGCATAGCATTATATTTGGTGAGGTGGGCGCACCGGCCGAGCTATGCGATTACGAACATGTATATGCAGCTCGTGCACGGGGTATGTTACCCCTGGGGAAACCATCAAGTTGACGGTATTGTGGGTGCAAAGTGACGCAGGGTTGGCAGATATGATTAACTAATTCTTGCAGGGTTTTGCAGACGACCTAATGCACTCCACGTAGCCGAGCAAAGCTGAAGAAAAAGGATGCCGTAGATCCAGCTAGATTGCACGTAATTGGGGACTAAAATATGTCAAGTAGATATACCAAGTGTCGCGAAACCACATCATGTCAAACTACGTACGTACGTTTGTATAACTGTATAAGAATAATGGGCTAGTTTGTCCATTGATATCTGCTGAAAGATGCCGCGTACATTTCTTTGCCCTTTGTAATGCGCAAAAGGGTAGAGTGTTGCTTACAGGAAATTGATATGATTTGGTTTTTATTTGCGAGAGCGGCTCATCAAAGTGTCTATGAGACAGGCGCTAGATTAATCTCCCTGCCGATTAAATCATGTCATCCGTTGTTAGATTTGTTTTCAAACATGTAGCTTTATGATATTAATTGGTCTGTGGTTTGTTTTTTATGAACTCGACTAATCTGCGAGTTGACAATATGGCAGATTTCTCGCATGACCATGTAACTGAAAAGGTGGTTATTTTTGTCTATGAGTGAATAGCCCTTTGTGTTCGGAAAGACTACTTCTAGTAAGGTAAGATTGATTCTTGTAAGGAGATTCAAATGGAGCATTATATACTTAGATGTATAATATTTTTTGTTAGAAAATGGTTTTTAGGTAGTTTGTCTTAGAAATAAGTGTATAGTTTTCGTATGACAGCTGCATATGCTATTGAACATCACGCGAAGAAAATAAAAACGATAAATTCCTTTCTTACGTAAAGTGCAACTAGTAACACAATATTGGTCCAATATGCAATTTACACTTGACTATGATTCTAAAATCAGTGGCATACTAATCCAATTCCCATGTTCGTTTATTCTTTTTCTTAACACAGAAATGTCGACTTCGCCTCTTGTTGCTGCAAAAACGTCCATGATCACCGTCACATCATCGGAAAATTAGATTAATATAAGTAGCCAATAATAGTGAACACTTGGTCAGATCGTGTTTAGTATGGAAAAGAAGATTCCTGATCTCCGCGTCGACTAGAATCCATCCTTCAATAACTACTGGCTGGACCTCTCTTTTTATGAGAAAATTATTGATCCAACTTGAAGTATTTCCTTTTCAAAACAAGCATTGACATCACATTAAAATTGAGAAAATGCAGCTAGCGAGCGTTTTCAGGTCGATGCATCTGTTCACGAGGGTTAACATATTTTATTACGTTCTAGCTTGTAGTCCAAACTTCACCTTTATGATATTCCTCGCTCTAAGCCCTCGACCTCCCTCTAAGTGCCCCCCCCCCCCCCCCGACCTCCGGCTCCGCGAGCTCCCCGCACCCTAAACCCTAAGTTTGCTCCCTCACCTTCGCCGAAGACAGGGCGACGAGCCGCGTCATAGCCGTCTCTGGTGAGGACTGTCCTCACCTCCGTATCTGGCGACACACCTTGCACGCTCACCTCTGTCGCCGGCGCGCAAGGAGGACGACCCACCCGCACCCTCACCTCCTCGTTGACGGGCCGGCCCAGCAACACTGCCTATAAGGGGTACACGGCGCGGGCAATCGGCGCCGCAGAAGGTGGCATATAGGATTTGCCATAAAATGACGTCTTTTTCTAGATTTGGGTATAAATACATAAAACAGTTTGTGAAGGAATACTACCTTTTCTTTTCTTTTGAGATAAACCATCTCGCTTTATTCATTAACAATGTTCAAAATAGACATAGGGATCAGTACAATTTCTGGGGGATCTAACAGCCACAGGTGTCGCCCCGACTCGAGGGATGTAGCTGCTCGGGCTAAGTTGTGAGCCTCGACAACGAATTGCCTCCTTTCATGGATGAAACGGACTGAGGTAAAACTAAGCACAAAATCATTTATCTCTCTAACTACAGTAGCATTTGAACATACTGAACCTGCTGATATGTCTTTGAAAATTCCTTGGCAATCTGAGCTGATGCTAACCTCGCGTATGCCCAAGTCTTCGGCAAGAGCTAGAGCCTCTCGGCAAGCAAGCGTTTCGAGGATAGCTGAATCAGAAATACCGAGATATGCTGATGCTGCTGAACCCATATATAAGCCTGAATGGTTCCTGCATATTGCCCCTACAGCTCTTTTATGACCTGCTCGATTTAGAGCTCCATCGACCATGATTTTGCAATGAACCGGAGGTGGAGCAAGCCAACTATCTGCACGTCTTCCCACTGTCTGACTAGCAACTTGCTGTTTCGGCTTAATAATATGTTCACGATCAGATATTGCAGCCCACAGAAGACTGCACAATCCCATCCGCTACGGCCCTTTCCCTTATCGATCGCCCGTCGTAACCCAGAACCACCTGATGGGCTTCAATTCTTTTGATAAAATTTCAGGGATTTGCTACGCATAATTTTTGCTCATATCCGCACCCGCATCAGTTTTTAGTGGCATGGTATGCAATTATTCAAATTCGATGGATATAGATGAGTATATATATATTGTTCACAGATATGGTAGTGGATATGATATTACTATTATCATGCCATTTTCCGCATCATCCAACCTTCTCAATTAGAATAATTTAATTAAATAGGCCTAACAGTGCATCCCAAATACCCAATTAATGGCCAAATAACCATTATTATATAAAATATATAACCCTAGCGTTCACATCATCACCACATGATTGTACATTTATTTTAGCCTCCTTGTTTTCTCCTACTTAGTCGATTTTATTTCTACATAAGAAACCGCAATAGAACCTTTCTTAAGTATTTTTTTAAGTACGGCCTCTATCTTGGTGTAATGCAATTAAGTATTATGATCTTCACATATGTGAAACTTTGAATGATTTTGCCACTCTATATAATATTTTGTTCGTATTGTTTGGAATGTGAAAAATATGTCTTGTTGCGCAAATTATTCGATGCTCTTTCTCCGTTTTTGGTCAGAATCCACTCCGTTTTTGACTCAACTCCGCATTTGAATCCGCATCCGGTCATTATCAACTCTTGGTTTATGACTTTTAAGGTTCCGGTATATAAGAGCAACTCTAGAAGATTTTATATCCGGCGAAACTACAAAATAACCGCATGTTTGCTATTTCAGTGAAAAAAAGGGAACAGCCATGTGCGGTATACACGCGCGATCCTTAAATTTTTTAAGGGCGTCGGTAAACTTTTCACTCCAACCTGCAAAAATTGAGGGTTGCACGGCCGACCGGAAGGTGCCATGCATATACACAAGCCATTTGGCGAGTAGGAAAATTAGCCCGCGCTTTTCCCCATTCCCCGCCGACATCATCGCCTCGGTGTAGTTCTCCGCTTCCTCGCCCCCTCCGGCCTCACCGCGCCCCCTAGCGCCGCCATGGACTCCTTCGAGCCGCCGCTCATCACTAGCGACCTCACATCGGCCCAATCTACCCCGCCCCCTCCCGTAGCTGGCTCGGCTACCGCCGCCGTCACCGATGAAGAAGAAGGTTGTGGCACCGGCGGGGAGAGCCAAGCCAAGGCCGACGGTGAGAAATACACTGGCAAGGTCGACTGTCACTCTTACGGCCGCGGTGGCTGCTCCGGCCCCCGATATCGCTGATGTCCACCAAGTGTGCATGGAAACGCCGAGGAGGTATGTATTTTCAATCCTCTCCTCTCGAATGGTTTCAGTTTCAACATTGCTAATCCGTATGTAGTCAATCGGCTATTTTGCAATATTTTACGGTAGGTTGAATTTGCATGAGGTTCCTAGCTCATTTTTTGACTTCCTGAACAAAAAATTGGTTGAAATCGGTCAAGCGCTGCTCAAGGATTACGAAAAGGCATGGATGAGTGCAATGGCGAGGAGATGGAGGATTGTTGTTTAATGCCTCGCATCCTACCCAACACAAGAGGACCATGAACTACACCGACATGGAAGAGGCTTGCTTGGCGCGGGCATTGGAGAGTGACGTGGGCATGACCTAGCGGATCCCCACTGTTGGTATACTAGGCCTGGCCCAGCGAGAGGCCTAGGTGGCAGTAGCCGAGGAAGTGAAGCCCAGGAAGTTAAAGGCGGCTCGAAGCCCAGGAAGCCCGTCTAACCCTGGCGTGCAATGCAAGGAAAGAAGAGTCCTAGGGTTTAGATATACTCTGTACCCTAGCCGGAACCGACCTGAGACCTGGCCTGCTATATAAAAGCGAGGAGAGGACGCCACCATGGAGATCAATCTCGCCCATGAGCAAGCTCACCATAGCCATCAAGGCAACATTGTAATCACCTCAAACACCATCAATCAAGATCAGACAGGCAGGAGTAGGTCTTTACCTCCCACGGAGGGGACCAAACCTGGATAAATTTGTGCCTTCTCCTTGTCTGTTCGCCGTTGAATCCACCTACGCATGTTTCCCCTAAAACCCTAGTCCTCAATCCATGGACATTTCCGTGTTCACCCCACGTCAGAGAGTGTTTCAGTCAATGGCTCAATGGCGTGGCCGGCAACGACCAAAGTGGGAAGAGGTATTGGCAAAGGACTGAAGACCAATTTTTCCAATGCATACCTCGACTTTTTTTTCCCCACACCGACACGCACCTATAGATCACTCCAAGGACGTTGGGATGTGATCAAGTCTAATTGTAGCCGTTGGAGTGGATGTAGGGAGCAAGTGAGGAATGCTCCTCCAAGCGGTGTCACCATTCATGACTATGTGAGTTTCTTTTGCATTGTTTCACTTAATTTCTTCTTTATTCCATTCATTTGACATAATTGTGGTATTGCTTCATTCCAAATATTTGTGTTTGTGTCGCATTTCAAATACTTGTGCATTGTTGCCTATGTAGGAAAAATTGCAATTGAAAGATGCAAGCAAATGCCAGCTTCAAAGGGCAAGTCGTTCGTGTTACAAAATTATTGGAAATTGCTAGAGAATAGTGGGAAATGGAAGTTGAGGGAGCAAGAAGCTCCACAAAGAAAAGAAGCAATGGACCAATTGGTTGATGATGATTGTGATGTCGAGGGAGGAAGAAACAAGAACAATCCCAATTATTATAAGAAGGCAAAATAAAAGCTACGGAAGCAAGCCGATGCAACAAGTTTGAAGGACAAAGTGGATAACATGGTGAAATCCAAGGAGAAGTTTGGTGCACAAATCATTGGAGACAAAGTTGATGACATGATGACAGCTTGCCGGCGGTGATGCTCTAGCGGTGGTGATGGCTAAGGCATCGTCGGATTTTCAAAACTATGTCACATATTGTATGTCGCCTATTGTCAGATTATTGTTTAAGAATTGTTTTATTAGTATTTATGGTTTGGGTTACCATGCAGCTCGCGGTTGTTCGGCTGCGGCCCGAGCGGCACCGCAAAACACCTTTACAATGCTCTGTATCAATGTTTTTAAGGGCGCATATATAAGGGATCTCCTAGAGCTGCTCTAAAGGATCTACTCTCTGCTCTGTAACTAGCTCCTTGTGGGACGGGCTATGGAGGGCCGCAGCTTGGAGACGCGCGCTGGAAACCGGTGGCAAGGAAGGTCAATGCGCCCGATCTGTCGACACAGTCACGGTCGCCGACGCCCCGAGCTCTGATCAGGGGAGCTCTTCACACACCAAGGCCAGCGCCGCCGTGGTCCAACCCGCCGCGCCTATCAGCATGAATCAGTTGTACCAGGTTTTCTCTAAATGACGCAGAGATCCCATTACCCAGCACACTGCAGACGGTCGGATTACATGCAGTTTCTATTACTACCATTCACAGAACCAACCCTGATGTACAGACTACAGATCAACTGATGCTATCACAGGCAACATAGCAACCACAAAGACGACTGGATATATAATACAGTGGCAAACAGCCACTGGACAATAAGTGATAGGTCTATGTATAATTATCAGTAGCATATCTGCGTATATATCTGGCTTCATGATTCATGGCAATACAACATGTTTTTGTGGGAGTGTATGATCGTATATATGTTCCACAATGATTATTATACATAGCAGAGTGGCGAACTCCCGGATATTAAATTTCAGTGTGCTGCCAGAGGAAGACCAGCAATGTCCATGAGGCCCTTGACATACTCTTGCCGCACCGGATGGTCCTCCTGAGGCCGGTTGTGCGCGGTCCAGACTGGTTCCCCGATGAAGAGTCTCATAAGCTGAGCTCAAAAGTCATCATAGTGTGTTCGTCAGGATCCAGTTAATATCTGGTAAATCATAGTTTTTTCTATACAAATGCCCGTTGCTTACATTCAGTTTAACAGTACAGCTCTTTACCAGCTGACCTAGTTTATGCATACTACAAGCAGAAATTTTCTGTTTAACTTGAATGCACTATCTAGCTTCGCAGATTTGTATTGTATATCTATGAATGCACTATCTAGCTTGGCAAACTTGTATTATACATCTACTATGAATGGCATACTAGTTGCACATTTTATTCTTTTCCAATTTTTTATCCTCAATAAGTAGCATTACATGAATAATTGTCAACCATCTTGTCTTAAAAGATATGGGCTGTGACTTCCAAAACTTTATTGCTGGTTCTAGAAATGTCCTTAGCACCAAAATCATGTTTTCATTTAGCTTGATTCACAAAAAGATCCTATGAGCCATTTCAATGCAAAATGTGATAGGAATAAATCACTGCATGAACTCTTCAGCAGTAAACACATATAAGATCCCCATCAGTACCTTTACATGGTTGGCGGTGTCAAGGGTGAACCGATGATAAATTCCGGCGGGAAGCACGATCATATCTCCTTCCTTTATCCAAATACGCATCCACTTGTCATCCTTGTTGCGTACATCAAAGTACCCACCACCTTCCAAGCAGTAGCGGATCTCTTCGTCGGCGTGCATGTGCTCTCTGAAGAAGTTCTTCAGCTTTTCCTCATAGTTTTCCAACTTGTCAGGGCATATCTCGAGAAAATCCTTCAGCATGTGATACATGTCACAATATCAGATTAGAATAGCATACAAAAGTTGTGCACAGGTAAAGAGAAGCGAAAAGGGATTTAAGAGTCCGTGGGAGAAGTACAAACCATGTAGCTGTATCCTCTGTCTTTGCGGATTTTTGATAGTTCTTCTTCACTTTCTGACTTCTTTGGATCCAAATGCCAATATAACACACCAATCTCTGGAAAAATAGGATCACTACTGTAAGTTGCTTAGCAAAGCATGTCCGATAGAAGAACTGAGTTCATTGTCTAGACTCTGGATACATTGTTTACTCGCCTTAGTTAGGTAATCACATCATGTACACTTGTTTTAGGCGAAGATAAGATTATGTACTAATTGACATGTATGATAGATAATCCATCCATTTCATTATTCTTGTTGTGGTTTTAGTTCAAATTAGAACTACAGTCACGACAGGAATTATGGAATGGAGGGAGTAGTTGGAATCGACACGGAGTGGAATAAAGAATCTTGTATGTGCATGATATATACTCCATCATGTACACTTCTTGTAGGCCAATTTGCACTTTTAATCAGTGTCTTGTATGTGTCGATTGCTCTACTGCAGGATGCCAGTCACAGACATAAGCCGTTTGCAAGTAGACACAGAGTGGTTTTATTTATTTGTATCAGGTTGATCCTTTTGATTAAAATTGTCCATTTCCCAAAAGGAAAGTAGCGATGCATTGCTCAGGAACCAAAATCTCCAGGAAACAGTTATGCCAACAGCTAATCAGCAATTCTGTAGTCACCACACTAAGCAATCATGCATCAACTTTCTGTTATATGTGAGAACACCTATCGTTTGAGATGCAAATCTCAGGGAACAGATAAAAGTTATCTGTCCAACTGAAAGCATCCTCTTTTTAAGTAGTTGCAGGGTATCATTATCTACAAAATAGTGTTGCATAAGACCATGCATGATGTCCAACAAAGAAAAGCCATGCTCTAGAATCCTAAATATGTTCATTCAAAAGGGGTAATTTTTTTGGCCCACATAAACAGGAGACACACCAAAATTCTAAGAAATTGAGGGGGCAGGTAGAAGTCCTAAGTAGCCAAGAATCATCATTAGCACCTTCGAGCTTGGAGACGGGGAGGAACTCCTTGGGGTTCTTGAGGTCCTCGCCATTCTCCCCCACCATCCATACCTAATAAATCAAGAGCACGAGCAGGTCGCGTTAGAGAAAGGTCGCATCAAATCGAAGATAAATTTATCACGATTCCAAGAGAAGATCAAGACAAGAAAGAAACATGGTCGAATCCTGCCCGCTACCTGAAGAGCCATGTTGAGGGGATTTAATGGGATGGGAACTAGGAAATCCACAGCTTGCTTGGCTTGTGTTCTGCCTGCTTTCAGGGCTAATAAAGAAACGTGGAGGAGTAGGTTGGTTTAGTAGTCAATTCGGAATCCAGATGGTTCTTCTTCGGTTTTTGTCTGGATCTTAGTTACAAGGAACGACTGGTTTATTTTTATTTATTTTTTACGGGCAAGAACTTCTGATTCAGAGCTGATGTCAGACGTGAGGTGCATTTCGTTCCCTTCGTTCCAGATCTCAGCTGTGTGTCCACGAGCTCGGCAGTCCAAGCAGTCTCCACACACTTTTTAAAAAAAATGCAAATAAAACACACTCTTTTTTGCACTGTTTACATTTTCTTCATGTAATACTTCCTCCGTTTACAATTATTTCTTGTTCTAGGTTGAACCACTATCATCCTTAAGGCCGTGGTTTATGAGGAGACATGGATTTGACATATTTTTTAAATACTCGATTCTTGTAATGATATGCAGTCACCTCTCTTTTCCAAGATAGAAAATAGTGAGTCTACATCGGGCGATTTAGACACAATTAACCCAAACTTGAAACTATTTTAAAAAATAAACCATCGGCAAAACTATTTCAAAAAACTAACCCTTTTTTGCGTCGCCAGGAGGGGTGGCGAAGCAGAAGTGCGTGCGTCGCCAGGGGAAGTGGCGAAGCAGATAGTGCGTCGCCACTGGTAGTGGCGAAGCACGAAGGCGTGCGTCGCCACGGTGAGTGGCGAAGCACATTAGGGTTAGTTCATGACCCCGGCCCGTGCCCGACCTCCCCCACCCCTCACTCTCCCTCCCTCACCTCTCCCTCCCTCATCTCTGGCGGCGCCGGCGGCGGGTGGTGTTCTTCCCCCTCACTCTCCCTCCCTCCCTCACCTCTCCCTCCCTCATCCATTGGTGCCCTCTTGATCTTCACTAAGGTATGTTCCTCCAATCCCCCTTCTCTAATCCCCCAATCCCCCTTCTCTAATCCCCCTTCTCTATTTGTATGGTGGTATTTTAGCAAGATTGATAGATGGATTTGTAGGATAATGTCCTCAAGATGAATTTATTTGTATGGTTGATTGAAATGAATGATTCCAATGAATTGATGGATGATTCCAATGGATTGATAGGTAGGGATGGATGAACTAGCAATTTGTGTGATTGTTTTATGTTTTTGTTATTGAAGTAGCAATTATTGATTACTTGTGTGATTGATTTGTGCTTCATCATATGTATGAAATTAGTAGAATTATTGATAGGATGAGTTGTATATTATATGGATTTTGTGCATATATGCTCACATATGATTGATTCCAATGAATTATTGATTTGTGCTTCATCATATGATTGATTTATTATATGGATTTTGTGCATATATGCTTCATCATATGATTCCAATGAATTATTGATTTGTGCTTCATCATATGATTGATTTATTATATGGATTTTGTGCATATATGCTTCATCATATGATTCCAATGAATTATTGATTTGTGCTTCATCATATGATTGATTTATTATATGGATTTTGTGCATATATGCTTCATCATATGATTCATCATATGCTCACATATATGCTCACATTATAGTCGGATTGTTTAGGATGGAGGATTTAAGTAATGAAAGCATTCTCGAGGGTGAAGTTGATGTTAAGCACCGTGCCTATAAGATGTCCGAGAAGAATATGGTAATTATAAAACCAAGTACTCAAATGTAATATTCTTAAGCGTGAATTGGTATGTGACACCATGCATGTATGTTCGTCACCGTGCAGGTTTTTGGACCATTGCGACTGAGGTACAACCAGATGACGTCAACGGCGATGAACTATGATGAGCGGTACACCCCCTACATCCGCAATCTAGGGCTTCTACCGTTCATCCATATGGTCACCCGGACGACACTCAACGTCAATCCTGCCGCGATCACCGCGCTTGTGGACCGGTGGAGGCCGGAGACCCACACCTTTCACCTCCGGACCGGCGAGATGACGATCACGCTGGAGGACATGGCGATGATACTTGCGCTCCCCATCGAGGGGGCTCCTCTTTGCATTGATACATCCTGTGATGATTGGCGCGGGAAGATGCTAGATCTTATTGGGGCGTGCCCCGGGGATACTTTCAACGATAAAGGAGTAAAGTTGAGGGTCCCCGCGGGGGCAACTTTCAAATGGATCTCAGATAACTTCGGTACGTGCCCTGAGGATGCCGATGAGGATCTCGTCAAGATCTACGCCCGCGTGTACGTGTGGTATGTTATCACACGGAGTCTGTTCAATGACACTAGTGGGAAGACCGCGCACTGGCATTGGCTGAAGGCGCTCACCGTCATGGATAAGAAGTGGAGCTGGGGCACTGCTGCATTGGCTTGGTTGTATCGTCAGGTAATGAGTTGTTTTGTCCACTCCGTACATTTGCTCTCCATTTTGGCTACATTCCAGTTATTGATGTTTGCTTTCATACCTTCTGCAGCTTGACGATGCTTGTTGTAGGACAGAGCCACAAGCTTGTATTGCTGGTTCCCTGCTTCTTCTTTCGGTGTGGAGTTGGGAACGGTTCCCTGTTGGACGGCCGAAAGTTGGTCCTCGTAGAGACTGGGACGATGGTGACGACCGCCACCGGTATCCCACGCTTGCTTACTATTGGGACCAGCATTCTGAGTTCACTTCTGACACAGAACAAGCATATCGACAATACACCAACGAGTTTGACAACCTAACCCCTGAGCAGGTAAAATAACTCTATTCCCTCACTCTGAACTTGTCATATATATGATATATGATATTGTGAGCTTGATCTTCTTTGATATGATCTTCTTTGATATATGAACTTGTAAAATAACCTATGCCAATATTTACTCATCACATCATACTTCATAACAATAAAACCCTAACCCTAACCCTAACATAACAAGAAAATCCTAACCCTAACCCTAACATAACAACAAACCCTAACCTCACAAACCCTTACCCTAACCTACCAATCTACACTAAAATACTTCATACACATCATACAAGCCAACATTGACCTAATTAACATTGCAATTTGGGTGAATCAATATTTCTAGGATTTCCAAGATTTGGGGATTCAAAACCAAATATGCAAATTCCAATGGGTCAAATCAATGGGAAATGATGGAGAGTACCTTAGGAGACTTGGGGAAGGAGAAATCCACGGAGAAAAGCTTCGATTTGGGTGGGAGGATTGAGAGGGGAGAGAGAGCCGCCTTTGCTCTGAAAAGATGAGGAAGGAAGTGAGTGAGGAGGCCAGCTCGGGGCTGGGCTCCTAACCCTAAACCTAAAGTGCTTCGCCACTCACGGTGGCGAAGCAGGCCATTGTGCTTCGCCACTAAGAGTGGCGAAGCAGACCATTGTGCTTCGCCACTCAGAGTGGCGAAGCAAGAACACCTGCTTCGCCACCGTGAGTGGCGACGCACATCACTGCTTCGCCACTGCCTGTGGCGACGCAAGAACGCCTGCTTCGCCACCGTGAATGGCGAAGCTAAAAGAGGTTATTTTTTTGAAATAGTTTGGCCGATGGTTTATTATTTGAAATCGTTTCAAGTTTGGGTTATTTTTGTCTAAATCGCCTCTACATCGGCGGACTTTAAAGTCAATGGCCACACCTACAACATGAGCTGCTATCTTGTGAAGTCTAAAGTGGACAACCTTTTATGAAGCCACTTTATGCACCCGAAGGTAAGAAATAACTCTAATTTTATAACGCTTAAGCGGCAGCTAGGAAAGATGTAAAGAGAGCATTTAGAATTTTGTAAGCTTAATTTGCTATTATAAGAGAGTCAGCTAAGTTTTAGGATCAAGAGATCCTTTCTTACATCATAAATGCTTGCGTGATCATGCATACCATGGTTATTGAGAATGAACATGTAAAGAATAAGGTGTATGCCATATATGACTTGATGGGTCAGCCCGTGCGGCCGCAGCAAGGTAGAGCCCGCATCGCACGCTTTCTTCATACATACCATTTTATGCGAGATTTTAATATGCATGATGATCTTTAAAAGGATCTCATCGAGCAGTGGTGGAGTTAGAATGACCAATAAAACCATTAGAATTATCTCTACGTCATATTGTTGTATGTGATAAACTCATTGTTGTTTGTATGTTGATTCATGTGCTTATTGATGAACCATTTGAGAAACTATTTGTATTGCGATATAATATTTAAGTACTATTAGTTTTTTATTTATTTAGATTTGGTTGTGATAAAGTTCCATATTATTTGTTTCATATGTGTATGTAATTGTGGATACAAAATGAAAAATGGTGTGCGGCATCTATGCCCTATTTTCCATCATTTTGTGTGACAATGGTACCCTATTTTGCATCAGCTAGAAAAGCTGTGTTGGCGCCCTGTATCCTAGTTTTTTTGCCCTATAATTTTTAGGGCACCTATTTTGGCTGCCCTATTTTACATCATCTATTAGAGATGCTCTTATTGGCGTCCTCTTGGTTCATTCATTCTATTTGCTGCACTTCCTCTCCGGTGGCGCCGTTGAACGGAGTAGGGAGGAGAGGGGCCGCCGGTTTGTACAACGTAGTGCTAGGTCTAGTTTTTGCGGTCGTGTGCCGGTAGTGGGATTTTTGCTCGGTAGATGGAGCAGAATTCTGGATCTCATCAGCCAGATCGGAGATTAGGGCTCTTCCTTGCTTCGTCGTTGCCCTTCGGGTTAGGGCAACGAGAGGGGCGACTGAGCACCGCTTCTCCAAATAAAGTGGTGGTTGGCGGCTTCTTCTTCTTCACTGCTTCCACGATGCTTCTTCATCCCCTTTTTGGCCGGCTGTGGAGGCGAGGGGAAGAAGGTGGAGCGCTTGGTGGAGTGTGGATCTGGAGGCGGGGGTTGTAAGTCTGCTTTGGTGCGGGAGCGTAGGGCTAGGCGGCGGTCAGCGAAGCCTATCCTCCCATCTTTTCTTCTCTCGGTCGGCCGTGGAGGTGTGGAAGAGAACAAGAAGGGGATAGACATAGCTGCCGGCTCCCTCTTCATCTTTAAGTGCTGCCTCTGCTTTTCGGGTAGCCCTCGTGCTGCTCTTGCCCACCTGGACGCCCATGGCAGCGAGGAGGTGGAAAAGGGCAAGTCGATGGTTACTGAAGCTGTTGGAGGTTTTTGGGAGCTTTTGGAGTTTCGGCTTTCTACGGCATTCTCCAAGCGACGACGATATACTGTCGCCGCCATTCTAGGCCAGATCGGTGGCCGCATCATGCTCGGCGCCGAGATGTGCGCGAACTTCTTCTTCGTAGTGTCGGAGTGGCCTTCAAGTCCCCTGCTCAACCAAGTGGTTCATCCACGGTTGGAATTGGGGTGGCGCCGCCTCGATGTCGTACGCTGTAGGCGGGTTCCAAGGACTTGATTGCATTTTCACAATCATTTTTAGGGTGTTCTGTGTATTTGTGTGGAGCCTTGTTGTAATTTTCTTTTCCGTTTTGAGCCTCTCTGTGAGTGTTTACCCACCGCCAGAATGAAACTCGAGGTCCTTCAAAACCTTATCCGATAAAAAAAAATTACAGCAAAAGACATATCACCTCGGCAGGGCAGACCCCTGTATAGCAGAGTGGAGATAGTGGCCCCCGCTCAATCTTTTGGATTTTAGTATAATCTATTCATATTTAAAAGAAGATATTTCAAAAAATTAAAATTAATACTAGAAAATGCCCCCACACCTATGAATTGCCCCACTGAATTTTCTGGCTGGGTCCCGGGACCCGGGACCGCGCGTGCGTATGGTGCCGGCGAAGGTGGATCAGGGTAGCTGCCCTCCACGCCGCGATATACAACTGCATTCAGTTCCGCTTGTTCCTGTGCCTGCCATGGCGTACTCTGCTATGCATGACATGCGTGCTAGCAGTGTGCAGTGCAGCGCATCGATTCCTTATGTATTCGCTGCTATAGGAATAGGAGCCTAGGTCTACGACACGGCGGGGCATCGACGGCTAGCGGTGAAACAAACACAACAGATGCAAGGTAGACTGCTCATTTTCTGGCATGCAGGACTCGTTTATGTGTTAATCAAATTACTTGATCTGTGTTAATTAACAGATTTCAGATGGCAAACTAATTAATTACTTCATCTGTTCCACATTATCGCTAATTTAGTAGTACTAAATCAGTGACAATTAAGATGGAACGGAGGGAGTACATGCTTAATCACGGTTATGTCACTAGTAGAAAAACGGTCTTTAGTCCCGGTTGGTAAGGGTCTTTAGTCCCGGTTGTACAACCGGGACTAACTAATCGGGACTAAAGGTCCTCCTCTTTAGTCCCGGTTGTGCCACAACCCGGGACTAAAGGTTCTCCACGTGGCTGTCCTGAGCGCTGCGGGTTGGAGAACCCTTTAGTCCCGGTTGGTAACACCAACCGGGACTGAATGTTATTTTGTCATTTTTAAATATTTTCAAAAAAAGTTTCAGATTATTTCGGATTTTCTTGAATTTTTCTATTTTCGGATTTTTGATTTGTTTGACAGTTTCCCCTCTAATCCCTAATCATCACCCCTATTCTTCATGTCAAAGTATATACTCGTGGTCCCACTTCCCGGCCGGTCACCCATCCTCACACTGCTCCACACTCAGCATGCTTAACTTCTCCATTCCTTCTCTACTAGCTTCCAAGACTGCACTCGTGACTTCTTGATAATACTATGCTATGAATTGTATTAACCCTTAGACTTTGATAACATATAATTTTACTTTTTTGAATTCTAAATAATTTCAAAAATAAGCAACAATGAGTAAGTAATAATGAGCATCAATAAATTTCAAATAATCTTTATGCATAATTTAAATATTAATTTTAAACCCAAAATATTCAAAAAAAAAATCAAAAAACTTTAAAAATTCCAAAATTAATAAAAAAACTTCAAAATAACTAAAAAGTGGAATGAACAACTAAAGAAATTAAAAAAACCTTTAAAAAATCATTTTTTTCTCATTTTTCTAACAAAAACTAAAATCTTCCTGCTTTCATATTTCCCTTTGGAATTTTGAGAAAGTAGAATTTGTGCAAACGGCCTACGGCTGTTGAAATCGGATGTAAAATTTTGTGTAGATAATTTTTCATATATTATACGTTTTTTTCGAGTCCGTATGCAAAAGTTAGAGCCGTTTTAATTTGCAACAACCTTTTTTTGCAAAAAAAATCAAATTTAAAATTTTCAAATTTTCCATAAAAGTTAGTTGCATGAGGTACATGCATGTCAAAGGATTTTGAAATTTGAAGTTTTTATCATTTTCATTCATTTATTTTAGACGTTTTTTGAACGCGGGGGGGGGGGGGGGTAGGCATGAGAGGAAAATTGGGGGAGACCCTTTAGTCCGGGTTGGTAACACCAACCGGGACTAAAGGGTGAGGCTTTAGTCCCGGTTGGAGACACCAACCGGGACTAAAGGTCACTAACCCTTTAGTCCCGGTTCGTATTTCCAACCAGGACTAAAGGTCCCATTTGAACCGGGACTAAAGATTCCTGGCCCACATAGTCTTTTGAACCGGGACTAATGCTCACATTAATCCCGGATCAAAACACAACCGGGACTAAAACTCAAATTCGTCCCGGATATTAGGCCTGTTTTCTACTAGTGTGTACGCATTGTTGAAAAATGCAATGTTTTGTGTAAGCTCATGTATGCGGATATTGAACGGAGTTTTGTTGCGTCTAAAGAAAGGCACCGGTCTGCTGAAGTTATTTTGTACTTGCGGAAAAAAATACAAAAGTAGAGATAAATTGATTTAGTAAACTGCAAAGTAGTAAGAAAATAATTAAAAGAACTGGAATATCAATTTATCATAATCCCTTGCCATGTGCCGTAGCATAAATGCATATAAATTACAACCTACTTTAACAAATTCTCTCACTGAAACGCATGTACTCCGTCCGTTTCAAAATATAAGATGTTTTAGGATATTATTGACACACATGTATCTAGATGCTTTTTATTATATAGGTTCACTCATTTTTCTTCTAACCTATACACTAAAAAATGTCTAGATACATGCATGTCAATTATAGGCTAAAACATCTTATATTTTATAACAGAGAGAGTAGAATTTTAAATTTTTATCTTGCATGCCTTGTTTGAATTAGCTGTTCATACTACACAAACTTCACAAAATTTTATAACCATGTAGGCAAATGGTATCTAGTTGTATAACCTCAAACAATATTAGAGACCAAACGGGAAAAATATTCAGTGAAAATTATGAAATTGAGCTATCAATGGCTCAAATTAAAACATAATAACTTGATTGCAGATACTTTAATGTTATTTGTGGGGCTCCTAAATTTCACATAGACTTTAACTTAGGAATTCAATCGCTCAAATTAAAACAACTTTAGGACTTATATCTGTGTTTTTCTTATTACTCTCACTTTTGCCCCTATTGAAAATCATGTCAGATCAATATGGGCAGTGGCGAAGGACGAAAAGAATTTGAGGTAAGGTGAACTTGAGAAATGATGTCAAGACTAAAATAGTTTTCCAGACATTAACGCTATATATGACTCTAACATAATCACTTAGTATAAGAGAAACATGAACATATTTAAATGTAAGCAGCATACCCATAATAACCATAGTTTTCAGAGGCTTGCGGCTACGGCTAAGGCATTTAAAGGCTAAGATGGAAATAGCCATTAATAGCTTCTCACTCACAGGTTGCTGCTACTTAATGTTGTGATATGCGGATAGAAGTATGTTGAGACTATTTATATCTTATATGTGACTAATAATTTGTTATGCTTTAGTGAATTATTGATATATAAACCTATATATGTTGCCAAAATTTTCATTTTTTATTCATTATTTAGTAAAACGGCTAAATGGCATAGTTGTGCTATAGCCTGGCTAAATATAATAGCCGGCTATTTAAAACTTTGATAATAACCCCTAATAACGTAGTATAGAAGTCCTAGACAATGCCAAAGCTCAACCTTATTTCAAAAATCTTCATTCATCGTTCTAGACGTTTGAATATACACCACTCAATATTGCACATCATCAAGTCATCAATAAGCCATCCAAAGGCGAAGCTATGTTAGAGCAAACCCAAACCATAACCACCTACCATTTTGTAATTTATAATAATCAGAACCTTGTATGTATGCCCATTAGCCTATAAATAATCTTCGGTGCTAGCCTACATAAGAATTATGTTAAAATTGGTGTAGCCATTATGGAGATCTTGTTGTGCAACTTGATCTTGATGATCTTTGTTGCTAAGAAAGCCCCTTCAACTATTGTCATGGTTACCGATAAAAGCATGTTAGCTCAATGAGGTGATAAATAGCAGGAAATATGATGCGAGCCTCTCAAATATCAGGACAATCTATTAAGTCTTTAATATCTTGAATATTATATGGGTGACAATTTTATGGTCCAGATATTGTAGTGCGCCCATGCTTACTTTGACGCGGAGATGTCACTAATTTACAAGCACATACACCAGTCTTCCACTAAATTAAGTTTGGAGATGACTTTGCTACAAGCCTTTCATCTTCGAAAAAGGCACGGCCACGCACGGGTTTTGACTGCGTTATTCTAATAGAGGAAGTTTATTATGCCAGAATTGTATACTAATCAGTCAGTCAATGTATACAAGGCAACTTAATTGTGTTTTCTTAAGTACACATGTTAAAGATTAACCAAGTTTATATAAAAATATCAACATTTGTGATGTCCAATAAATATATCATGAAAGCATATTTGACGGTGGATTTGGTGATATTCGTTTAGTATTGTATTGGTGATACTGTTGTTGAATGCATTGTCTTCACATTTCCCTTCTTTTGCACAATACCTTCATTCTCGATATTTGTACTATTAAAACGCGGTGTGTTTCTTATTCCCTCTAGCCACAAAACTCGTGCATATTGTCCATTTCTTACACGGATTAATTGGTGATGCAGCAACAAGAAGCAGCAATGTTGTGGGCACCATCAGAAAATGACATGCCAATTGTGAAGGTTGAGGTACCATACAATCTAAGACTGTTTTAGCAGGCGGGCAAACAAAGGATGGGGTGCCCCGTGCCCATGATCATCGACCCACCTACTCGCAAAACTGCATTGCCACATCCGGCAGCTGCATGAATTTGTCACACAATACGTCAAGTGAGTCTGAGAGCTACTCAGGCTATGAAGAATTTCTTGCAAGTCGACAACAAGTTCCTGTCACAAGTCAAGAGGAGACCATTGTAAAAGGAAGTGGCTGAGTAGATGAGATGTGATGTGAGGCCCACTTAACAGGTGATGTTTTTATTATGTGATCTGCCTTCGCTAGCTGGCCGGAACATGTAATTTGGTGAACTTGTGTAAATTCTCATCATGGAAATTGCTTCGCAAGTTTAATGAAATGAGTAATTTCTCATTGTTGACTAGTAGTATTCGGCAGGAATAGGCTCCTAAATTTCACATAGACTTTAACTTAGGGGTTCAATCGCTCAAACTAAAATAGCTTCAAGACTTATATCAATGTTTTTCTTTTCACTCTCACTTTTGCCCCTCTTGAAAATTTTGTCAGATCAATATGGGTGACAATTTTAGTGTCCAGATATTGTAGTGACTCCATGCTTACCTTGACGCGGACTTGTTGCTAGTTTACAAGCACATCACATCAATCCACTTGGGGCGACGTCGGCCATGGATCCCGCATCAAAGTCGAGGAAGATCCTCCAGAGGAGGAAGAAATGCCATGGAAGAGCACAGCTTCCTGGCCAGGATTTGCTCCATTTGCCTTGAATAGCTTCGGCGTATCGCTGTCGGTGCTAGGGAACTCCAGTGGTAGCAGCTTCCAGAGTGCGCGGCAGAGCGCACACTCAACCATCCTGCCAAGCTCTAGGTAAAGAAACCATCCGCCCCGCTGCACCCTCCCGTCTGTCCCCACGACCACAGGGAGAGGGTGAACGGAGCTTCAGGACCCGTCGAACCCGAGCCCAGCCATTGAGCCTTATTGAGGAGGTTGCAGAGGGGACACTGCAGCTCACTGTCTCTGTCCACCGGAGCTCCGCAAGCCGTCGCCTCTCCTCCATCGTGGATCTGAAGCCGCTCGTGTGCTTCAGCCACACAAACCTCGACGTCAAGACGCCAACCCAACACGAAGGCTGAAAACAAAAACTACCGATGTATATCCTAGTCACTCCGACCGACAAGGCCGCCGGAGGAGGAGGAGAGGGGATCCGGCACGGGCGAGGCGACTCTCATGGTGTTTTTCGAGGGAGAGGAGAGGGGAAAGTGAAATTCAATAAAAATCTTCGCCGGCCGGAGGAAGGGAGTGGAGCCGGCACAGGCGAGGCCACTCTCAAGGTGTTTTTCCGGGGCAGAGGAGAGGGGAAACTAAATTCAATAAAAATCAACCAGTTATATTAGCTAGGAATCCCCCCGGTCAAACACCGAGAAAACACGACGTACAATACAACTGCAGGGCTCATCGCCTCATCACAAACCACCGGGGCCGGTATCGAAAGGGAGAGAGGAAATTGCACATTCCACCATGTTCAACTCCATGAATTGCACAAAACATCACTTGGACAGAATTTTTTGCAGTTTCTACCAGGTGTTGACCTAATCTATTGCAGTTTCCACCACTTGTTCATTTAATCAACTATTTATCTTAGCTAAAAGTAAAACTGAAAAAACATAGAAATGATCATTCATCCATAAATTTTGTATAAGCATGAACTTTTTTGTTAAAGCCTTAAAGGGTATAGTAAAACTGGTTTTGGCTACTAACTGTTGATCCAAATATTTGAACAAATACACTTGGATATTTAATTTATGAACTTCTTGTTATGCGAATGAATGTTTTACGTAGAGCCTGTGTATGAACAGCTTATGTTTAAAAATAGCTACACCACACCGCATGAAGCATATAATACAAAAAAATCACAATTTTTGCAGGTATAATTATTTTCTTATGTTCTCTTTAGTGGTCACACGTATTTCTTAAAATACAATATTTTTTAAGTAAAAATGTTGAAGACAATATAGAACCGAGTCTATTTACATTTCAAAGTGTATAAAAAGCACGTATAAGTTTTAAGTGAACAATTCTCTTTTCAGAAATATTTATATTTTTAAAATGTGCGTACATTAATTGAAATTATGACATGTAGGGATGAGCTGCTGTTAGCAGAGTTAAATAGTTGATTAGATGTCTAAATGGTGAAAATTGCAACAGATTAGACAACCACACGATAAAAAGGTTCAAAGATTATGTCCAAATGGTAGTTTGTGCAACACATTAAGTTGAACATGGTGAAATGTGCAATTCTCTCAAAGGAGAGGAGCATTGCACGTTTGTACCATGCACGGCGCACCGGCCTGCCCTCTTGCGTGGTTGTCCTCCGTTTGCTCTACGACTGGAATGAACGACAGAGGGACAAGTGGGCCCCACAGCATTGCTGTCCTTCTGCACGCCGGTAATAGTGGGACCCACGCCTCCGTGTCGCGGCCTCACGGGCAGGCTTTTGACTCTTCTGTTCTGAAACGGCTTCACGCGGGGATGGGCCCAGGGAGCAGAGGCAGGAGGGGTCGGCGATCCATTCCATGGACTCGCCGTACTGCACCATGCCATCATCCCAAGATATTTCACATCCATCCATCAGTATCCTTGGACAGTCTAGGTCCGTACCCATGTTTTTAAACACACTCCGTACTGATGTTAACTGGAGGACTATTACTCTAGCAGTACAGGTACAGCACAATTCGGGTAGAGTCCGGTAATACAAAAGTGCGGTCTAATTGTACTACTCCCTCCATGCCGGATTATAGGGCAATTACGCATTTTGCAACAAACTTTGATCTTTAATTTTAGTCAAGAAAATATAAGATATATTATATAAAAATTATACCATTGAATTCATATTCAAAAGAACTTTTCAATGGTCAATGGTATAATTTTTATGTTAAATATCTCATATTTTCTTGACTAAAATTAATGGTTAAATTTTGTCTTAAAATATATATTTGCCCAATAATCCGACATGGAGGGAGTATCTGACTGATTTATTTGGAACTGATAATAAACTCAATCTGAGTAAAAATAAGTTGGCACCAAATGGTGTATACAGTGTCTATTTGTACTACTCCGTATATAATATCTTCGCTTACTAATTAAATAATTCCGTTTGACATAATTTGTGTTCCGAATTGTGCAGAAGGCGTAGAAGACTCTAGCTCGCACTAGCTAGTACCATTACTGAATTACCAACAGAAATATTGGTACATTATACACATATAAAGTATATTCACAAAAGCAAAATGCAAAGAAAATTTTAGTACATAATCATGGTGATTTGATCAAATTGGTCTAGATCATTCACCAATTGTCACATAATCCATCAACACCTACTCCATTATTTGAACAATCGTATGTGAAGTTCCTCCATGGATCTTGAGACCCTAGCCATTGTCACAGGGAAGGCCTCCACGACTACCGATAGCGATGGGGTAAGCTCTCCCTCGATGCTTATCCCTCTCCGCTCACGATTCAACTCCTCTTTGTCGGCCCCTTCCTCAGTACCCGCCACTCACCGGTTGGGGGTAGCCACACTGCTATCGTCTAGGGTCTGCAACAACCTCGTAGCGAAGCCGCGACGCGAAAGTTCGTTGTGTCTGACGTGCTCGATCGCGTGCTTGTCGCATCACGGTGGAGTTCACAGTGTGGAACGTTTTCAGACGATGAACAATTAGCAGACCTTATAAAAATGTGTCCCATTGCCTCCTAGAGCATGAAGGTCAAAGTCTAGGGCATTAGACGATGCGTCCAATCAGAGCATGGTTAGATGCATCACAAAGTACTATTACCTTTTAATGTGTAAGTATCAAGAGTGTTGAACCGCAAGAGCAGTAGGTAAGACATTTATTCTCTCAAGCCATATATATTGCTTAACAAGTAACTAACTAATGAAGTAAAGTAAACAAACCAAAGTAAACGAGGAGTTTGCAAGTATGAAAGATAATTCATTGTTTCACTTGATCTTACCCCACTAGCAAGGTCATGGTTTGTGCCAGAGAAATGGTGTCACCGGTCCTCCGAGCCATGCTGCTAGAAGGAGGACGTGATGTCGTTGATGCATCGCTCAACGTCACATGACAGGGCCAATGTCACCATTTGTAACAGCATTTGCAAAGAACTTGAAGGAAAACGAAGCAATGGAACGGAAGGTCATTTTCCCCATTGCTTTACCTTTTGTTCTGGTTGCACTTCTCCATTTCTCTTGGCATGATGCTTTGGTAGATCGAAAGTGTGCGATAACACGAGAAAGAACAAGTGAATGAGTGGAATCGAAAGTGTTTATTGATCAAAGATTCCCTATTTATAAAATGCCAAGCATGGCGGTTGCCGGGCTTTGCGCCTGAATTTTGGACAACTCCAAAACTCTATGTGCTACCACTAGTTAACCTCAAATCAATGCCAACCATTTGATTAGTCTAATTTTGACACTATCTGATGCTAAGAGTTGCATTTTATATCTAAATAAAGTTCAATAGTGGTTCACACACATTAGTGTCGATCATGGCGAATACAAGGCTTTGCGCATGTTTGGATAGACACATCGACGGTTTAAAAAATAGGAGGCTTTTGGGCAATGCCAAACTCTAACTCCTATTTCCTCTCCCATAATATATGATGTTATTACATATAATATAAGAACATATTGGATGTAATATAGCTTCTGACTAGGGTGACGTCCTGCAAAAGCAAGTTTAGGAAAAAATGATATGCTCGGAAGGCTGGATTAAAGCAAACTTTTAGTCTAAACACTTGTCTCGCATCCCGCGCCGCTTACACCCCTACTTCTGACGGAGCGAGTACTCCTTCCTTGCCTAAATATAGTGGATATAGGATTTTTAAGAAGTCCAACGATTTCAACTTTTCAAGTTTGACCAATTTTAGTGAGAAACTTGAAATCTAATGGTATACTATGATGAATCTAATGGTATTGATTTGGTGTTGTAGGTTTTGATATCTTTCCTGTAAACTTGATCAAACTTTTGCATCGTTTGACTTTACATTTTTTTTATGCACTACATGTTAGCAAAGGAGGGAGTAACATTTAACCTAAAATTATCGTTGACTATTTGATTCGACTAATTCCACTAACGCTAATTATTATCCAGTCGTGGTTCACACACACCATTGATTGATGAGACCGGGCGCACGAGGACCGCGTCCACGAGATCCGCGGCGCGCCCAGTCGCCACGTCAGCAGATGCCGCCGTGACCCCTCTCTGCTCCCTCCGTATTCTTTCCACTAGCTCCATCAATTCACCTGCCCCACCGCAGCACACACACCCCTCGTACTTCTCCTAGACTACACTCACCCACTTCCATGTGGGCCCGCTACCTGCATGACCCCACACGTCGGTCTCCCTCACGCTGTAGCCTTCCTCCACCACCGGCATAGGCGATGGTCCCGTCGCCCAGCAGAACAATTTAGGTCGGAACATAGACACACACAACACGCACTTCGAGCTTCTCTTAATTAAAAGCTACAGAAATCCATCGCACCCATTCCTCTCTCGCTCGCTTCCGTCCGTCCGGGAAGGAAGAGAGCCGAGCTAGCGACGGCGAGGCGGCGGCGCGGCAGTCCGAATCGGCCCGCGCAGCTCGGGGGATCTGGGTGGAAGGAAGAATTGGCGGTGGGGCCCGCCCATGCGTAGGTGAGGTGGGGCCCAATTGGCGCTGGAGCAGGAATGGCGGCGGCGGTGGCGATGGGGAGGTGGTGGGCGGTGGTCATCGCCGTCTTGCTGGTGGTTGCGGGGGTGGGGCAGGTCCTCGCCAACACGGAAGGTAAGCTGGCCTGATCTGGTACATGCTTGTTCCGTTTTAGCTTGCTTGGGATGCTGGTCGGTTGGTTTGGGGTATGGTTAGTCATTTTCAGCTGCCTTTATTAGCAAGCTCCAGATGCGCGATTGGTCTATTTTGTCTGCGTAAGGGTAGAAATCTGGTTCCTTTCTTATTTCCAGTGCAAAAGAAATGGGCTTTATTATGAGGAATTGCTATTTTGACTATGGTATTTGATTTGATCCGTGTTTTGCAAGACGGGCGCATTCTTGTAAACGCTAATGATAAGAAATCCTCTGTTGGTTTTTCTAAAAAGAAATCCTCTGTTGCACGACTGCACGATTAAATGATGTGCCGCTCCATGATCCATTTACTGTTTAGGAAACTTTGGTTGCATAATATAGGACCACCAAACCTGTTTCTTCGCATATTATTTTTTTGCTTATAATTGTTGTCGATAAGCTTAATACATACCCATTGTAACTAAATGTTACCTTGCGTCAACAGGTGATGCTTTGTATAACCTGCGGCAAAGCTTGAAGGATGCTAATAATGTATTGCAGAGCTGGGATCCCACCCTGGTTAATCCTTGTACATGGTTCCATGTTACGTGTAACAACGATAACAGTGTAATTAGAGTGTAAGTTGATGGAGAACTCTGATTCGTGCATTGCGAAGTGCTCAAGACTGCTCCTTCTTCATTCTAATTTTTTCTTCTTTTCAGTGATCTTGGAAATGCCCAATTATCTGGTGTACTAGTGTCACAGCTTGGGCAGCTGAAAAATCTCCAATATCTGTAAGTTCTGGATGACATGCACAACATTTTCGAGCTATAAAATGCCATTTAATACATCTTACATCTAAATTCAGTATAAGGGCAATGGTCTGGTGAAAGATCTACATGTCGTTAGCCTGGACCTAGTGTTATTCCTTGACCAATACGTTAGTGCTTGGAGTTTAAAGTAATGAAATACAGAGTTAAGGAAGTCTGTATTGAATTAGGTGGAGCTATGCCTGGTAGTAGGGAAAGCTATAATTACTCTGTTCTCTCATCTCCTTCAAGACCTCGGCCTCAAGGCCTCTTAATACGTGGAAGGTAGTTGGTCCGGAACTAGGGTTGACACCTCTGAAGGCCGTAGTGCACCCGCTTTCTGGTATAATATAAGCTAACTTGCCATTTGATTTACTAAATGTGGGCCTATTTATGTTTCTTTTTCTTCACACAAGTTGAGAATGGTCGCCTGCGCTTATGCCTCCCAAATGCATCGCTGCCCCCTATAAGCATAGCGTCTTGGACAGAGATGGTCTAACTGATCCGATTCATGTATCTCATGACTAGCCATACAGATAAGATCCTTGTGTACAGCAGATATGAACTAAACCTTGAGTGAACCTTCAATTTGTTTGGTTTGATGTCCAGAAACTCCGTATCCTATTTGCACAATGCTTCCATATTTGCTAGCCCATTTGCCCTGAGTATCAGAAATGCTCAAATGTTAGATTTATACACTTAGGCGCACGACAGTTTGAAGACGCCATATCCTTCGTTGCCACATTTTGCGTATATTTTGTGCCTGCTGGAATGTGTTTCCTTACACTGAAAACTGACATTTATTCCTTTTCTTACAGGGAGCTCTACAGCAACAACATTAGTGGGCCAATACCTGCTGAACTGGGCAACCTAACTAGCCTAGTTAGTTTGGATCTGTATCTGAACAAGTTCACTGGAGTTATTCCTGACAGCTTGGGGAATCTGTTGAAGCTTCGCTTCCTGTAAGAATAGGTCTTTTTTGTCTTCGTTTTATTTTGATATTCAGATTCTTTTCAGTTGATCTGTACTTCTGAGTTCTGATGGCTGTTTTAGTCTTGCGTGATCTTTTCTCTTTTTGGGGAATGAGCATGCAATCTATTGTCAAGAATGGGAAATATATTCTCATTGAAAACTGATCCAGATTCTAAAATGCTGCTCCCTCTTCCCCATAATATAAGATGTTAGTACGACCAATATATGAATTAGCAGGTTATAATAGCATCTTACATTACAGGATGGAGGGAGTATTCTTGTACTGCCTTTCTCTGTATGTTGGGATTTTTGGTGTTTGTCACTCCTTTCTGTTACATTATTTTGTTTCTATTTTTAGCACCTTATTCAGATTGAGTGCCAATCGTACCATTCAGTTCGCTATTTTTTTCCAGTATTTTTTTATTCCATTCTGTTTCTAACTTTTATTTGTTACTATGCTTACTTGCAAGGATAGCCGTCTGAACAACAACAGCATGTCAGGTCAAATTCCTAAATCCTTGACCGATATCACTACACTTCAAGTACTGTAAGTTGCATGTCGTTACTCTGTCTTTCTTTTCCATGGAGGTTCATTATGTGTTGGGATGAGTATACATTACAATAATGCAGGGATCTGTCAAACAACAACCTCTCGGGAGCAGTTCCATCCACTGGCTCTTTTTCGCTCTTCACCCCTATAAGGTCTTTTGTCTGGAAAAGATTGAATGTTGTTTAGCCAACTGCATTGCCAGTTCGAATAATCAGTCTTACTTTTCTCTCAGTTTTGCGAATAATCCACTTCTTTGTGGGCCTGGTACTACAAAGCCCTGCCCTGGGGATCCTCCTTTTTCACCACCTCCTCCATACAATCCTCCAACACCACCAAGTCAATCAACAGGTAAATTTCTCAATCTGCTTGTATTTGGTGTCGTATCAGTATTCAATGCAATAGAAAAGATTGCACTCTGGGTGACATGTGCTTGGTTGATTTTTATTCTTTTAGGTGCCTCTAGCACTGGAGCTATCGCTGGTGGTGTTGCTGCTGGTGCAGCTTTGGTGTTTGCCGTTCCTGCCATTGCATTTGCAATGTGGCGCCGACGTAAACCTGAAGAACATTTCTTCGATGTGCCTGGTCAGTCTTTATGTAGTTATACATTTCTTTGATTTGCCACAAATTGTGTGGTCATGTTATCCATGCCACATGTTTTTTTCACATGTCATCCCATTTTTCTTCAGCCGAGGAGGATCCAGAAGTTCATCTTGGTCAGCTTAAGAAGTTCTCATTGCGGGAGCTTCAAGTTGCATCCGATAATTTTAATAATAAGAACATTTTAGGAAGAGGTGGTTTTGGTAAAGTCTACAAGGGTAGGCTTGCAGATGGTACATTGGTAGCAGTGAAAAGACTAAAAGAGGAACGTACTCCTGGTGGTGAGCTTCAGTTCCAAACAGAAGTTGAGATGATTAGCATGGCAGTGCATAGGAACCTTCTTCGACTTCGTGGTTTCTGTATGACACCTACTGAACGTTTACTAGTCTATCCATACATGGCTAATGGGAGTGTTGCATCACGTTTGCGAGGTACTTTGTTCTTTCTTCTGATAACCAATGCATTCCAAATATGGCTTCAACGGCCAATAAACAATTTTATGACTGACATATTTCTGTTTTCATCTATGATGCTTGATTTCATAGAGCGCCAGCCAAATGAACCGCCTCTTGATTGGGATACCAGAAGGCGGATTGCACTTGGATCTGCAAGGGGACTCTCTTACTTGCACGATCATTGTGACCCCAAGATTATCCACCGTGATGTCAAAGCTGCAAATATTCTTTTGGACGAGGACTTCGAGGCAGTTGTGGGTGATTTTGGGCTTGCCAAACTTATGGATTACAAGGATACTCATGTAACAACTGCTGTTCGTGGAACAATTGGACACATTGCTCCTGAGTACCTTTCCACTGGAAAGTCCTCTGAGAAGACTGATGTTTTTGGCTATGGGATCACACTTCTGGAGCTTATTACTGGGCAGAGGGCATTTGATCTGGCTCGCCTTGCAAATGATGACGATGTTATGCTTCTTGACTGGGTAATACTTCTTCTCAGAAGTTAGCGTAAATTTTTATTACGCAGCATCTAATGTTTACATATAATCATGTCTTTCTGCCGTTTGTGAGTTTTTTAAACGATTGTCACCCATGTCCATGTGATCATGAGCTGGCCTTATCCCCCATTAACTTGATATGTAGGGGGTATTCATTGGTGAGTGACGAGCTGGCAGTTCATCCTTCCAGGACAACAGTTAGGTTTAGAATGTGCTAATATGCTGTCAATAGAGACAACCAGTTGTGTCACATGCGTGATGCATTATGTAGGAATGCCAGTTATCAGAACAATGGAATATGCTGCTCTGCTCAGTGTATTAAACAACTGGCTGAATGGATAATTTAACTGCGAATTCTACAGGTGAAAGGACTGTTGAAGGAGAAAAAGGTGGAGATGCTGGTGGACCCGGACTTGGAGCGCAACTACGAAGAGGTCGAGGTGGAGTCACTGATCCAGGTGGCACTGCTCTGCACACAGGGCTCCCCGATGGAGCGCCCCAAGATGTCGGAGGTGGTGAGGATGCTCGAAGGTGATGGCTTGGCGGAGAGATGGGAGGAATGGCAGAAGGTGGAGGTGGTCAGGCAGGAGGCCGAGCTGGCTCCTCTGCGCAATGACTGGATTGTTGACTCCACGTATAACCTCCGTGCCGTGGAACTGTCTGGCCCAAGGTGACAGGCACCATTCTCCGGCATGGGCAAAAACCAACATCCCATTGAGTCTAATTGTTGTTTTGTGTATATGAAAGCTAGCTGGTTTTGCTTAGTAACAACTTTAAAGGATGTAATTCTTTTACCTTTTCCTCACTAGACTAAGAAATTGAGGTAGGCTGCAGTCATTTGTCAAACTTAAAGGCATACACTTTGTGTTGAATTTGGAAGACAACTGTTGTAGCGATCTGATGTACGTGTGCAAAAGTGTGATTCTGCAAACTCTGTTGGAGTATAGTCTTTCATTTCCCAGTTTTTCCATTGATGTCTCGCGGAGTCAGTTTAATTTTTTTTTACCTTTTTGTGCCACGCTGGAAAGGTTTTAGTAGGATTTTATCAAGGTAGGCTCATCTGAACATAGGGATCTGTTGTTCTCGATCAATATTGCCCTCTCGATCTCTTAACAAATCCTCTCTAAATGGCCCAATCTATGAAGATGGAGGTGTCATGGAGCTAATCGACGATCCTTGACTCGAAACTGTCGTCCATGGAATGCAGGCGCCATATAGGGAGGACATCCAAGGAGGTATGGTCGTTGATTAGTTCCGTCACACCTCCATCTGCATAGACTCGCCCATTAGCTAGGGTTTGTTAAGAGATCGACATGGCAATGTTAATCGAGGACACCAGATCCCCAAGTTTATATGAGCCTACCTCGATAAAATCTTGCCAAACACTTTTCAGCATGGCACAAAAATATAAAAAGCCGGTCAAAATCAATGTCAGGGATGATAAGTAGACCAAATTAAATGTTTGGGGGCCAGTTTTAGACTAAAAAAAGTTGAGAGACCAAAGTTAGACTTTGGCAACACTTGAGGGACCAAAAGTGCACTTAGTGGATCACCTCATTAATAAATCACTATGTGCTAACCGTATACCCAATGTGAGACTGGAAACTGGTCATCGAAGTCCTTGAAACCAATGTCGTGTTAGAAACCTTCTGATGAGCTGGTGACTGAAAGAAAGTGTTACAGGGTGCACGAGCTGTGCTATGCTTATATTTACCCTACCATTGTACATTATGTACACCTCTTTATCTATTATACCACATGTACATAGATTTATCATATTCATACACCAACTACTATGCTACATCACCTCGTGGGGTAAAATTGCACATGGGCAAAGCCAAAACTAATGCGGACGATAGGCACAACAGATGCCGATGTCACAAAAAAAGGTCAGCGCTCACTGTTGAGGGTGAGCTCAGGCAGTGCCAGTTATCAATCTCTCCTGTTGGTCTAGCTTCTTCACCTTGAGAAGGCCAAGCAGGATTTGTATCCCAAAGAACGCGCAAACAGAGTATGCGATGGTTGCTGGCATCTGCAGTGGATAATTGGACGTGTTTGTTAATTTTTTTTGTGCAAGTGATTTGCTGAAAGACGAATGCAGTTTCTTCAGATACTTACCCGGATCGAATTTAAGTGCAGAATGGTAGCAAGGTTTACCAAACTGCCTGCAGCGACTCCCTGCATGACAGATAGCAGCATTTTTAATCAGAGAATGACATGGCGCCAAAAAAAAGAAAGCAAAGAACAGAGCATGATATGATCAAGTAGAGCATGCTAAGAGTAATACTGATAAACATTTCCGAGAGCGCAAGGTAAACTAAGTTGCACGCACCCACTATCATTTTTTAACACGGACCTTAAATTTTCATTGTCAGCATAGACTAAGACAAGATAAAGCTTCATTAATTGATTGGACTCACATAACCAATTGTTTTCTGTACAGCAGCAACTCTTTGAAACGATCGTTCTGATTCTAATGCTCTGACGCGAAGCTTCAGATCACCTTGCTCCTGTTATAAACAGAAAACTAAATCATTGAGTTCACTGTTCAATGGCACTAGTAAACAACAGAAATACAGTAAAGAAACGTTATAGATACCAAACGCTCAATGATCTTTGCAAGCTTTTCAACTCTGTCAGGTTGACGGAACACATTGTAGAATGCACGGGACTGTCTGTCCCATCTCTTCCTTGCATCCTGATAAGAGCATTTTAAACTGTCAATTTGGATACCAAGCATTCAAGGACGCGCTATCAATTACATATGTCGAAACTGTAGACCAAAGATTAATAAAACTTGCCTTGACAAGTACTTCAACACCAGCTTCATTAAATCTGAGTAACTCCATGGCATATCTAGAAATTTAAATAGACGTGTCAAGTCAGACCTGGAAAGGCCATGTCGAAATTGTGCCAATTAGAACATGACATGTTACTCATGCAGAAAATACTCACGGTTTAGCAATCTCTGTAATATCAAATCTAGGATCCAGACCTTTCCCAATACCATCAAGTACTGCAAAACAGAGACAGCATAAGGAACCATGAAACTATAACGGCATGTTACAACCATGTTTCTCCACATGTAAACTTATCAGACCTGAGAATGCTCTGACCACAAATGTAAAGGTGGCAGGAAATCGAAATGGTTGATCAGCAGCAATTGCCAGAAGATCCTCTCCTGTAGTTTTTTATTCAAGTCAAAACTAAAAGCAAAAGCAGTAGAATGACATATATGTTGACATGCTTCTTTCTATCACATTCCATAAGATATCGCAGAAATCACTGATCAAATACCTATAGCTGCAAGTCTCTGCTTCTTCTTTTCAAACTTTTCTTCCTTAGATAATTGTTTTTTAAATCCTGGTTCCACGGTTGCCATCTCTCTCTCTTTCCTTTGTGCAGCTAGACGCTCTTCAAAGCTATAAAAGTACATAATAAACAGAATAAAGTGAGGCCAAGCTTCATTGGGCATCTTATTTAACAAAATTTACATGTAACTAATTAGAAGAAGCATCCTTCACATTTAACAAAGTGTACACGTAACTAATTACATGTGACAGCCTACCTATCAAGGAAAAATTGGGCTGTCCTTCTCACGGCTGTCATATCTCCAGTAGGAACAAGGACACCCATTTGAACCATTGCTTGAAGAACCTGCATGAATACACACTTAGATACTTTGCATAAGTTTAAAAGGCCTAATTACACTCAGCAAGTTACCAAGAAAACATTACTTTATCAGGATCCTTTTCATAAACTCCATAAAATACTTCAAGCAACCCTTCACGGATATTAGGACTAATACTGCAAGCAAGAAAAAAAATGAATATTAGATTAACTACATAATTGGGTTTTGTAGGGGATAAAATGATCATATGCAACCTTCCCATCATCCCAAAGTCATAGAAGATAAGCCTCCCACCATTGGCATCATCAACAGCAATGTTCCCAGGATGCTGTAAGGAAAATTAATTTAACCAGCGCCCTGCTGCGTTTAATCGAGGTGCTAAAAGGAGCACAAGACAGTAAATATGATTCGATATCATAAAATTTCTAATCTTGGAGACAATTAATAGCATCATTCAGTAATATGTGCAGTGCAACTAACCGGGTCAGCATGGAAAAATCCATGCGACAAGATCTGCTCAAGGTAGGACTCAACAGCATACCGGCCTAACCTGAAAGGATTGAAACAACCAATGTCAGTTGGAACATCAGACTAAAGCTACGGCTGCCTAGTATTTAGCGCATACCTTTTCCTATCAAGTCCTAACTTATCTATCTGCTGTATCCTATTTATCTTGATTCCTGGGACGTACTCCATTGTTAGGACCTGCAAAGAACACAAAACAAACTTAAGTTTTATTTTCTGTTCTGTGTTGCTTGAGAATGTATTCACAACTTTCAGTGTAGAAGGAACCTGAGGTGTAGTATACTCCCAGTAAATTGACGGAACCTTCACATAATCCATGTTTTTGAAGTTTTCAGAAAACTTTTCAGCATTAAATGCTTCCTTAGTATAGTCAATTTCCTAAAAATAACCATGAGTCGATCAGATAATTAGATTAAAAAACTAAATGTCAACATGAGAAAATGTGTTGACATGAAGAATCAGACCAAGAAATAGCATGATAAATGAGCTAATAATACAGACAAATGTCAACATAAAGATGCTAGCCTCTCAAGCGCACCTCTCACACTAATATGAAAGCCTCAACAGCAGTACATAACTTTGTGATGCCTAGAGAACTCTATCTATTCACCAGATGATCTCAATTTACTTTCATGGAGGAAAGATGTATAAGTGAACAGATTTTTCAGATGGTCCTTTTCTATAACAGCATTGTTTCAAAACCATGAGTTATGATAAGCATGAGATGGTTACAGAATATAGGTTCTGAAACATAAGACAGCTGCACCTCAGTCAAAAGGTGAAATTACCTGATATAATACATTGGCACATTCATCATATATAGCAACCCAGTCTCTCTTGGCGCCATCTGACTTGGGATCCACTTTCTGAAGGTATTCTGCTATTACCTAGAAGAGAATCAGTTGAGTCATTACCTGGTGGTTTCAAAAGAAAGAAATAATAACAGAACGGTACAATATGCTAGGGAAAACTACAGATTAAGTGACTTGCCCTTAAGTTCTTCAGATCAATATCAAACAGCTCTTTCAGACCAGGCCTTTGCACTTTGAGTACAACTTCTTGGCCATTCAGGCTTGCCCGATGAACCTGGCCTGCCAAAAGGGATATTGTTATAGTGTCAAGTTGCTTAACAAAATCAAATATCTTAGCTTTAGTCAATATTCAGAATTACATATCTAGCCTGCAAGATTATTACCGAGGCTAGCAGCTGCTATTGGTTCGAAGTCAAATCGATCAAATATCTCATTTACAGATGCTCCCAGCTCTTCTTCAATAGTTGACACAGCTGTCTCTGAAGGAAATGGGGGAACTTGATCCTGCGAAAGATCAAAAGTTCATAACACTACTTAAGTACAAGGTAGACATAGCAACGCTAATTACAAAAATCTAGAAAATATATGAGAACTTATAACTATCAGTGTATCACACAGGATAAAAGAACACATTTCTCCTCTTTGTCAGACAAGAACTATTTTACTAGGCTGATCTAATGATCAGTGTATATTTAACCATAAATTTGCCACTGGAGGTGTAGCCTCTGTGAAATTTCAATCACTAAGAACGAAGTGCAGATGGCTGAAGATCATAATCTAGTGGTGGAGATCAAGATTAGCTGGCATTAACAGAAGCGGGAGACCAAAAATTTTGAAGGATTGGTAATGACAGATGCGTTCTTAAGAGCCTTAAATGCTTGGTTTTGATCAAACCACCTAAAATAATGGTGTGTCATTTCCAGATAGGGTGATCCATAGCAAGTTTTACGGGGATCTGATAGAGCCACAATGTTAACCCTAGACATAACCTTTGGAAGTTAAATCTAAGTGAATATTTTGTTTACAGATTAACCCATGGTCATAATAACTACTTTTGCTTTAGAACTCACAAACCTTTTTGTAGGAGGATTGAAGCAACAGCTTATGCTATTCTAATAGGAAAGTACAGGTTTTATATAGCAATCTATGACAGATGCAGACTTCCAACTGGCGAATATCCACCGCAGCTGCTATGGATGTGCCCATTTATATTTTAGGAAAGGATCTAAGTGTAGATACAAACCTGCAATTCAGATAACTGATCCACGTATTCTTGCGGAAGAATATCTACTCTGGTGGAGAATTGCTGCCCTATTTTAATAAATGTGGGGCCTAATCTCAAAATACTCTCCTTCAGCCACTTCGCGAGAACTTTCCTCCTCATTTTCCTTTTCTCTTCCGTCATCCCCCCTGTAGAAGTAATTATAGATGTTTAATGAATCTAAACAGTTTTGTAGTTAAATTCTAGGTAATTCCACAACATTACCAAATGCTTTAGGCAAAGAAGTTTGCACGGAATATGTAGGAAACTTCAGGACACCAACGGACACCATCCAGTAAAAAATATGTTCGGTGCATTGACCAAAATGCAATATACGACATATTGTAGAATGAAGATTTTATTGGCCTACATATTTCTCCAAGTTATCACAATATTTTTTTTTTGCAGGGGAAGTTATCACGTGTTATGATCAGATATTGAGGTACCCTTTTATGACATGTAAGTAAAAGTAGGTGCGGTTATACTACATCAAAAACAACAGATTTTCATTCGCAAAACAAAATGAATTTTGCTACTCCCTCCGACCCATATTACCTTTCGCAAATACGGATGTATCCAGCACTAAAATATGTGCTAGATACATCCGTATTTGCAAAAGGTAATATGGTATCATTTCTCCCCACACAAAAAAAAAACGGTATCATCTCCGTTGGTTCAAGCTCTGACCTCGATAAGTGAACTTCTGGTTGTTGAGCCAAACCTTGAATATAAATGAGAAAACAGATCCCCATATTTCCAAAGTTCTTTGAATTGTTGAGTAGGTTTTAAACCGATTCCAGCGACCGCCAGGAACAACAGATACCTGCAAGATTTAGCTGTTCAACCCAAAACGAGAAAACAACAAAAATGACATATGAAAAAAATATTTGGCTGGTTGCAAATGAACAGCAACAGTAACACAGATCATGGAGCCACCAAAATGTGCATGATGGAAAGGCATGCTTCTAGTCAGTTTCACAAGCAATGCCGACTGACAATAAACTAGCCAGCTCGCTTATTTCTTTTGCTCCAACCAAGCAACCAATTATCCACCATGTTGCTCATGTTACTACTACTCCTTTCTGACGACGCTACTACTCCTCTTTTTTTTTTAGATAAAGGGCTTTTATTACTGAGTTCAGCAATTACAACCCGGCCTCTGCATAACACCTTTTCTTCCAATGCCGCTTTGCCAGATCTATATGGTCAATCATCCAAGCTGCTTCCAGCCTGTACCCTCCGACTAGTGTTGCCAATGTTTTCGGGAATTGGCTTCATGGTATCGATCTCAGGTTTAGAACGCTACTTAGGGTGGGAGCGATAGCCGTTATCTGGTCGCTTTGGCTATGTAGAAATGACAAAGTTTTTGATGATAAAAATTGTTCTATTCTGCAGGTTATTTACAGATGTACCGCTACGCTCCGTTTGTGGTCACCTCTTCAGCGGCTGGAGAACAGAGACCTGTTTACGGAGGTCTGTACACGACTGGAGGCTACGGCGAGGGATATTTTTTCCCCACATGGGTGGCCGCATAATCTGAGGATTGGTCCTGCTCCAGTTACTTAGGCGATTTACAATTGCTCGCAACGATATGTATTTTGCCTTTATTTTTGAACCATGAACTGCTACTACTCCTCTTATGTCTGCATTTTACTTCATTCCAGCAAGCCAGAAGAAAACATCGAACGAATACTCCTAGCATTACAGTGATGCCTCAACGAAGTCAAGCTGAGCTCACGCTTAAGCCAAAGCAACACCCATCACAGTCCAGCTCACTACAGGACTGATTACTGAACATTCGCGCATCCGTCATTGTGAATGCGACGACCTAACGATCGCACAGATTGATTCAGACTTATGCGCAGGTGATCCTTAGCAAGCAAGCGAATATTCACCTTGGGCAACTCCTCCCCGTCGCTCCGCTTGAACCACGCGTCCTCCTGGCTGATCTCCTCCACCCTCTTCTTCCTCCTCCTCTCGTCCTCCCCGGGCGCAGGGCCGGACACGACGGAAACGCTGCTCGGCTTCACAGTTGAGCCGTTCCCGTTCGCGCTCCCGTTGCCGTTGCCGTTGCCGTTGGAGGCGAGGTAGGCCTCCACGGCGGCATCGTCGTACCTGCTGGCGCTCCCGTTGAGCCCGAACTTCCTGGCCTCCTCCTCGGTGAGCCCGGACGACGAGGCCTGCTCCTCGAGGACGGATAGGACGAGGCGGGACTTGGGTCGGCGGCGGAAGCGGAGGAGGGGTGGGGAGCGGCGGTGGAAGCGGCGTAGAAGGAGGTGGTCCGGGACGGAGAGCGAGGTGGAGGCGACGAGGGAGGCCGCCGCGGCCGCGACGGACATGGCGGGGCGGGGAGGCTAGGGTTTGGTCGGGGGGGTTGAGCGGAGGTGGAGGCGGAGGAGGAGGGACCGAGGGAGTGGTGTGGTGTGGAGGAGAGAGGGAGGAAGGGGAGAAGCGGGAAGGGGGGAGAGAGGTGGTAACTGGTGGGAGTGGCGCCACATGGTTGGCACGGAGGATCAGGCCATCTGACGTGGGGTGAGGCGATTGGGTGAAGGCGAGGCGGTGGGGCCCATCTGGCGGGGAAGGATCACGTGGAAACTTTTTTCTTTTTGGAGCACACGTGGAAAGGTTTCAGGCCTCTACTTCTTTTTTGTTCCTTCTCTCTCGTGGCCCTCTTGGGTTGTGCGTGTCCTTTTGGTTGGAGCTTTGTGATATTCAATAAAAAGTTGAAGTTGTGTGATGAGGAAATACTAGCTATTCTCTTCGTTTGGAAATATAGATGGTTTAATTTTGTGAAGTTAATATATCTAGACACCTATTAGTGTATAGATTCAAACGAATTTATACACTAAAAGATGTCTAGATATACTCGCTTTACAAAGCTAAAATATCTTATATTTCTAAACGGAGGGAGTAGTAATGTGCCAAATGCCCAGCGGGTGCTGCCAGTGCCAGGCACCTGCTCACACGGATGTTGTTGCTGTAGCAAACTAGCAATCCCCAACTAGTTTATACAGACTACAGTTGTACAAACATACAACACGTCACACCTAATCTTATTGACGTTGATGAAATGCAGGAACATGAGAACTCGCCATCTCCTCCCACTACTATATACAGACCAAAGGTGTACACATATGCAACACAAGTTTGAACCCTGAACTGATGTGCTGAATTTTAGGGACGAACCGAGAAGAATTATGCAAACAAGAATGTCCAGTGAGGATCAGTTAAGAGCTTTGAAGGCATGGGACTGCACGTTAAACAATATATTTAGTTACCTTTAAATAGGGTATGTTCTCAACAACAGCACCACCGGATCCTTGGCGCAATGGTAGCGCGTCTGACTCCAGATCAGAAGGTTGCGTGTTCGATTCACGTAGGGTTCAATACCCTGTAATTGATTACCGGTTCCTTTTTTCCCGCAAAGGTTCCTTTTTTTTTTAGTTCTGATCTTCGGTCTAAACACTATCAGCCATGGGCCGCGAAACCACTCGTAGTACGTGGGCCTTCAGCCTTTTTATTTCACACAATATATTCAGTTCCGCTCCTGGTCTTAACTTTTAAGGCCTCGTTCGGTACAGGCGTTTTTTCTGGGTTCACAGTGTATTTTCTGGACCCAATTTAATCCCCGTTTCTGGCCGCTGCCGCTCCTCCTGAAACAAGCACGACGCTCTGCCTAAGCTTGGCACAAGAAAAAACTGAATCTGATCCCTGCTCACCGAACAACACTTTTAAAAGAGGGATTGGACGGAAATTAACGTAAGAGGGGTTGAGAGGGATTGGGTGAAGAAAGTGTTTTCACCCAAAACACTAGAAATAATACTCCAAAATACACCCTAATACCTTTCTACCGAACAAGGTCTAAACAATATTGAAAAAGCAGTCATTGAGCTAGTTCAACATAATACCAAGTTGTACTAACTCATCCATAACTTTCTCTGATCGGAGGGACTACGTAACTGGTGGGCCCTTCAATTTCGTTTTTCATTCTCTAAAAATCGGATACAAGCGTCCTAATTCCTAAACAGGTAGATAATCCCCGCTTCTCTATTTCTCCAACTTACAACCTATCCACCTAAGCTATCCTACCATGCCATCCTACTCACGGCTACTACATTCATTCATGCATACAATGAGCTGCCCTGTTTGTGCGATGATGCCTTCTCGACTCTTTACCACACCGCTTCCTCTCCCAATTGCCACGACAAAAACAGATACAATGATTATATCACGCGCTCCACTTCTCATGATCAAATCTCCATTGGACTGCTCATCTCCATTCATTCACCCTACGCCCAACAAGGTACACAATCATCTTCAACCGACCAGAAGCTACCATTCCCTCGGCGTCTCCTTTTTTCTAGCACTGACTCCCTTTGCTTCATCTTGCCGCCAAAACACCCGATAGTCACCCTTAAGGAAGACAACACCCTTAGCACTAAGTTGGAGCTTCTTCATGGTAGCCGTGGAGTTTCTCATGACTAGATCCGAGCAAATCGTGATTGTAGTTATTAGAACAAAAGAAGTTATAGGTCACGACTCAAACTCAAAAATTACCTAAAACATCTATGCCGCCTCCGTTCGGACGACCTTCCTGGTTGTTGTGTTGGCCTTGATGTAGAATTGAATGTAGAATTGAATGATGATCTCTCCTACCATGCTTTGATTTTTGTATTTCAGTTGTGAAGATTTACTCCAAGTTTTCAATTTGATTTGTTAGTTGCAAAGTTTGGAGACCGACATTTTCATTTTTTTAAGGTTTACTCCATTGTTTTTAACTTGATTTTTCAGTTGTAAAGACTAAGAATCCACATTTAAATTTCAGAAGACGTAACCAACAGTGTCGTCCGTCCTCACCCCCTTGGCTCCACCCCACATATACGATATCTCTCCTTTCTTGCTCATATCTTCCCTATTTTTTTGTTTGGGATATCCATCAGGCATCTACAATCCATCTTATATTTCCTCTTATATCCACATAATCACAGGCTGAACCGACATTAGGCTCCACTTCTGTCCATTTTCAATTAGTTTGTATTGGGACTCGCTTGATCTTCAGAAGTTTTTATTACTGAAGTTACTTTGATGGCTCACTCAAATAATGTTGAAGCGGAGTGTTTTAGAGGATAAAAACTGGGAGGGCTCCCACTGCAACTTTTAATTAGTTATAAAAGGACTTTATGTACAAAGGTATTACAAAAGACAAAAATATAAAAGATTAAATATTATAATGTTGGTCTTGCAACCAATCTTTAAATTGTTTAGCATCCTAGAAGTAAATTGCCTTCCATCTTTAAAAAGGTGGCTTTTCTTCTAGAAAATCTTGTTATTTCTTGAAATCCATAATCCCGAGGTAGCCAAAATGATAATTTCCATCAAGGAAGGAACACTGAGCTTCAAAAGATTGGGTTACGCCAGGTATCGAATTTGAGTCCGGGGACTTGAGTTTGAAGTAGGTAGCAAGTTTTTGCTCAAGCAATTAACTGGTTTCCTGATTCGTCAGAAGCACCAGGCTAGTTAACCAGAATCCCCATGAAAAAATAAGAGTATGAAGTACTCAATGAAATTAAAGAAAGAGAAGAAGACAAAGATTGATCAAGTCAAAGATTGCAAGTCGAAGATATAAAGATTTGAGATTCAACCAGAATCTACAATTCTGGTAGAATCTCGGGGGCTACTGACAAGGGTATAGCCATTAAGACCCATTATCTTATCACCCTTGGGGCCCGAGAGCTAGGCCCAGACATAGATATAGTCGAAATACAAGATGATATTGTATACATATATTGTAATTTGTATTGAACCCGACCGGATCCTCGAGACCTGGCCACCTATATATAGGGACCAGGAGAGGCCGGCCACAGGCATATTGAGATTGAGCCAATTGATTACTAGCTTATTCTCAACATACATCAAGTTTCGCCTTGTTTGTCTGATCTTTTACCTTCGAGTTCATCAGATGCCCTCTTCCCCGGATCCTAATTCCTTCATCCAGGATATTTGCCGAGTTAACCCTCATCATTGTGTGTGCTGATGCATAGTTTAGATGATGATCGAACAATGTATGGCCATATGCAAGTACAAATTGATGTATGAAAAAATTGTATGTTGAGATCGAGCTATTATGGACATATGTACCGTCTGCTTATATCTATGATCTATTTTATATTAATACTGTATTCTAGATATTATTGTTGAATTACGGATATATTGCTGCAGATATTGTGGCAGGGCGCTTGTTCCATTAGTGGCGTGGAGACCGCACACGCCACTGCTAGAAAATACACCAGTGGCATGCTTCTCCCACGCCACTGATAAAGTTCACTAGTGGCGTGCCTGATACCACGCTGCTAATGACATGTTACTAGTGGCATGCTCGGAACACGCCAGTTTTAATATGGTACTAGTGATGACATACCAGTGGCGTGGCAAATCCACGCCACAACACTAGTAGAGCACTATGTACATCATCACCAACACTTGCTAGTGGACACCTTTCTTAAGTTTGGTCAGATCCTGCCGGCTGCTCGTCAATCCTCTAGGCGCATAATTAGGGATACGTTGGCCGGGGAGTTGAAGTCGTGCTATGGTGGTCCTTTGTCTGGCCGTGACGTGATGACCCACAAGTATAGAGGGTGTATCGTAGTACTTTCGATAAAAAAGAGTGTCGAACCCAACGAGGAGCAGAAGGTGTTGACAAGTGGTTTTGATCAAGGATTCACTGTAAATACTAGCAAACGGGTTTTCAGGGGTATTTGGTAATGCAAGTAAATAAAGTATGAGTAAGTAAAAGACAAGAACAATAATTGCTGCAAGTGGCCCAATCCTTTCTAGAGCAAAGGACAAGCCGGTTGTGTAACTTATGATGACCAAACGTTCTCGAGGACACACATGAGTTTCTGTCAAGTGCTTTCGCTTCATACCGCTAAATAATCTTTACTGGTTTGATAAGTGTTATGGGGGTGAACATGTGCTAGCGCACTACCCTTACTAGGATAAATACACACTTGTGATTATACCCCTTGCAAGCATCCACAAATACAAGAAAGTAATTAAGATAAATCTAACCACAGCCTTAAACTCTAAGATCCTACGCTCCCTGGTGCAATAGTTTCCCAATGGAGGTTTAGGTTTCTGTCACTCCAGCAACCCCACAATTGGTAGCCAAATACACAATGCATCTCACTAGGCCCATAAATGGTGAAGTATCATGTAGTCGACGTTCACATAACACCACTAGTGAAATAGCACCACAACAAATAAATATCAAACCATTAAATATTACTCAACATAATTCCACTACTAACGACTTGACTTCTCCCATGTCCTCGAGAACTAAACGAACTACTCACAAGACATCATATGGATCATGATCAGAGGTGAAATAATGGTAAATAACAATCTAAACATAAACCTTAATTCAATGGTTCCACTCAATAGCATCAACCACAAGAGTAATCAATACCGAGAAAGTTTCCCCTAAGAATTTAACAAGATTCAACTCAAGATGTTACAGCGGGATGGCGTGGTGATGGTGGATATGAAGGTGCTGGTGATGGAGATGATGATGATGATCCCGATGAAGTCCGGTGCGATGGTGATGACGATGGCGATGATCTCCCCTCTCCGGGAAGGAATTTCCCCGGTAGATTTCTGCCTGCCGGTGAGTTTTTCTCTCTCTGGTGTTTTCTGCCCCGCAGAGGCGGCGGTGTCTATCTCTGAGCCCCCCCTTCACTTAGGTTTTTGGGGACGATGAAATACGCGAAGGGGCGAAGGCAGAAGTGGGCCAGGGGGCTCTCACCATAGGTGGGCACGGCCAGGGGCTGGGTCGCGCCCCCTGGTGGTGAGGCTGCCCTGTGGCCCCTCTCGCTTCCTCCTTCTGGCTTCTTCAGTCTTCTGATAAAATATAATTTTCTGGTCTTTTTCTGGAATTTTCCTGATCTTCAAAATATGGTATCTTGATGGTCCTTTTTCCAGCAGAATCCTGACTCCGGCAGCAAATCCTCCAATGATCATCAAACATGTAAAAACAAAGGAAATAACATAAGTATCATTTCTAAATGTGAAATATATCAATGAATAACAGTAAATTATGATACAAAATAGTGATGCAAAATGGACGTATCAACCCCCCCAAGCTTAGACCTCGCTTGTCCCCAAGCGAAAACTAAACTCAATAAACATGACCACAGGTTTATGGAGTGAAGTGTCGATAATCAAAATACGGACAAGAAGCATCACATTCACCAAGGCATAAATTATAATAGACAGCAACTTTCCTTTATATGATATAAACTTGCAATAAGTAAAAGGGAATCACAAATAAAGGTGCACAAGGTAAACTATAATTGGTGGTGACAAACCTTAGTTCTTGGTCAGAGAACAATGAACAAACTATACTAGCTTTTGAATGGAGCCTTTTTAAAACAGAGCTAATATAGCAAAAACCATATGCTCAACGAAACAAACTTTTTGCATTCATAGAAAGCTTTCAAAGATATATTCCTTCAGACAAAAGCATTGTACTAACAAAAGAAGTTAATAAACATGATTAAACGGATCAACATATGGATGAGTGAAACATAACAACTCAAATGCTTGCTTGAGATAGAAGGGAATAGGTTGACTCAACATGAAAGTAAAAGACAGGCCCTTCGCAGAGGGAAGCAGGGATTAAACATGTGCTAGAGCTTTTTATTTGTAAAACAGAGATAAAAGTTGTTTTGAGAGGTGGTTGCTTCTGTCAACGACTAGCAACGGAGTTCTTGATATCTTCCATACTAAATAAGTGAGAGCGGTTCCGAGATGTTTGATTAATTGGCACATTGGTGCTCTTTTATAGCTTGGCACTCCTCCCCACCTTTTCCTTTCTCAAACCATGGCGAACTGATTCCATCGGGTGCCAACCAACTTTCACATACCATGGAGGAGTGCCTTTTTTCTTTTCTTTTTGAGATTACAATGGTCTGACCAGTTCCCTTGCAAAATTAATGACGAGCAGATGAAGCTGCCTAGTCGAGGGGTACTCAATTTAGTATGAAAGATAACAAACCCATCCACTACGTCCTTATGAGCTAAAAACAGTGGCACAAAATGAGAAGTGTTTGAAGGTTTTTGAAAGGTAGCACATGAAAATTTACTTGGAATGGCTTGAAATACCATGCATAGGAATTTATAGTGGACTCGTTGGAAGTAACTTGGTTTTTAGGAGTTAGATGCACGAGAAGTATTTCCTCTCAGTACAGGTCTTTGGCTAGCAAGGCTGGGTAGCAAGCATAAGAGTTGCATGAAACAAACAAACATACATATAATAAGAACAATCATGCAAACTTTCTTGAAGGTACAACGATTTTAACTTTGAGAATAATAATGCTTATAAGCCAAACATGAAGGAAAGCTGAAATGATGTATCTACTAACACTTCTTTCCTTTTCTACTCAAACCTCAAGGTAATGTTGCTACTGACCAAGCTAAGTTTGCCAAAACCAACTAAATTTACTCATGCTCCCAAAGTGATACCAATACTAATCAACAAGACTAATCATATAAGAAACATTGCAAACTAAAATAAGGTGTGCGGAAAGTAAACGATAAAACTTCTCATTAATATTTCATTGCCGCAACTCACACCAAGGGATACATAGATAACCAACTAAGGAGGATACTTCCACACTACAAACTATTCTATAAGATAACTTCTCTATTCATGATATGACTCTACTTGAAAAGTAAATGAGTAAAAGGTGATGATGTGATACCGCGGCACTCCCCCAAGCTTGGAACAAACCAAGGGGATGCCTATACCATGATGAATTACTCCTTTGGCAGTGGTTGTGAGTCTCTATCATCATCGTACTTCCAAGGCAGAGGTCCCCCGTCAAGGAAGGATGTCTTGGTCTCCAATATCCTGAAACTTGCAGCAGCACTCATTTGTTGAAATCTAGCTTCATACTCACAATTTTGGTTCTGCAAGTCGTAGAGTTGTGCTTGTAATTGGTTAGTGGTCTCGTGGAGCGAAAAGATATCCTTCCAGAGTTCCGTAGTCTCCTTCTTGTACTTGGTAACAAGCTCTTGATTAATCTTATGGATGATGTCCACCTCGCGTTCTGCCATCTTCTTGTATTTGAAAACTTCTTGTTCCAGTGCTTCCATCCTGGCTTCGAGGCTCCCTTCTCCCTTAGGAACTTGGACATCTTTGATCTGCAACTCCCCATCTTTGAGCAACAACTCCTTCGGATGCATCTTCAGCTCCCTTATATACGGATTAATGGTATCCGCAAGACGGTTCTCCTCGGATGGACCAGACAAAGACATTGCAACTCAAAGCTGAGAACAATCCCCTGACAGAAACAGCTCGAAACAAAACACGACGAGAAAACGATATACAGACCTCGGGGACTCCGGGGGGTTATATAGGCGAAAATTATACATCGAGACGAAATCACAGGAGGAAACCGGGACGGAAACGAGCTCCGGGGTGGACTCACCACAGGGCGGCGTGGCCTGGGGTGGGCCCACGCCCCCTGGTGGTGAGGAGCCACCGGACTTTGTCTCCTGCCCGTTTTCGTCTTGCGATTTTTCATATTTAGTAAAAACAATAAAAATATTAATGGAAAAGTTTTTCGCGAACCTTTTCTGACTAGAACTGTTACCTATTCGAAAACGAACTCTGCAGGTTCCTGCAAATTGTCCTGGATGAATTCATCTGGAGAAACTGTTTCAATTACATCAACATCTTCATTATAAGAATCTCCAGCAATAAAATGTTTGAGTCTTTGCCCATTCACCACTTGTGTAGTGTCATCTTTCAACGAAGCAATCTTTATCGCACCTGAGCGGTACACTTCCACAATAACATATGGTCCTTCCCATTTAGAGAGTAATTTTCCTGCAAAAAATCTAAGACGAGACCTATACAATAGAACTTTCTCACCAACATGAAATTCTCTTTTAAGAATTCTCTTATCATGCCATTGCTTGACTTTCTCTTTGAAAAGTCTGGCATTCTCATAGGCTTCGTTTCTCCACTCATCTAGAGAACTCAAATCTAACAACCTTTTCTTACCGGCAAGTTTAAAATCCCTATTAAGCTCTTTCACTGCCCAAAAAGCTTTGTGTTCTAATTCTAAAGGCAAGTGACACGCTTTTCCGTAAACCATTTTGTAAGGAGACATGCCCATGGGGTTCTTATAAGCAGTTTTATAAGCCCATAAAGCATCGTTTAACTTGCTAGCCCAGTTTTTCCTAGATCTATTGACAGTCTTCTGCAAGATAGACTTGATCTCTCTATTTGAAAGCTCTACCTGCCTACTAGTTTGGGGATGATAAGCAGAAGCAATTCTATGATTAACATCATATGTAGCAAGAGTTTTTCTAAAACCACCGTGAATAAAATGAGAACCTCCGTCAGTCATAAGATATCTAGGCACACCAAACCTAGGAAAAATAACATCCTTAAGCATTTTTAACGAGGTCTTACCATCGGCACTCTTTGTAGGTATGGCTTCTACCCACTTGGTAACATAATCAACAGCAACAAGTATGTGGGTATAGCCTTTTGAAAGAGGAAAAGGACCCATAAAGTCAAATCCCCAAAAATCAAATGGTTCAATAACAAGAGTGTAACTCATAGGCATTTCATTACGTCTAGAAATATTACCAACTCTTTGACATTCATCGCAAGATAAAATAAACCTTCTAGCATCTTTAAAGAGGGTTGGCCAATAAAAACCTGATTGTAGAACCTTTTGTGTGGTTCTATCCCCAGCATGATGTCTTCCATAAGTGCTTCCATGGCATTTTCTCAATATCTCTTGTTGCTCATATTCTGGTACGCATCTTCGCATAATACCATCCACTCCTTCTTTATATAAATGTGGGTCATCCCAAAAGTAATGCCTCAAATTATAAAAGAATTTTGTTCTTTGCTGAGCTGTAAAGGTTGGAGGCAAATACTTGGAAACAATAAAATTAGCATAATCAGCATACCAAGGAAGGTCTCGTGAAGTTACATTTATTGAAGCCAACTGTTCATTTGGAAAACTATCATTAACAGGAATAGGATCAAAAGAAATGTTTTCCAATCTAGACAAGTTGTCAGCCACAGGATTTTCAGCACCTTTCCTATCTACGATATGCAAATCAAACTCTTGTAAAAGCAACACCCATCTAATAATCCTAGGCTTAGCGTCCTTCTTAGTCATAAGATATCTAATAGCAGCGTGATCAGTATGAATAGTAACTTTAGAATCAACAATATAAGGTCTAAACATATCACATGCAAAAACAACAGCAAGAAACTCTTTCTCAGTAGTAGCAAAATTCTTCTGAGCAGCATCAAGAGTCTTACTAGCATAATGAATAACATTTAACTTATTATCTACGCGCTGTCCAAGAACAGCACCAATAGCAAAATCACTAGCATCACATATAATTTCAAAGGGTAAATTCCAATCAGGTGGTTAAACAATAGGAGCAGTAGTTAAAGCCTTTTAAGAGTTTCAAAAGCTTCCTTACAATCATCATCAAAGACAAATGGTACATCTTTTTGAAGAAGATTAGTAAGAGGATTTGAGATCTTTGATGGGTTCGTAGCATAGAAAACAAAAATTTTCCTACGCAAGAACACATAAACTAGCCAAGAAAACTCTACGAGATGGTAGCAACGATTAACTAACCCTCGAAGTCCGGAAGCGGGGATTACGTTCCCGCACAAACGTTGCCGATGGAGAGTCGAGAAAGACGCACGTAGTCGACGTAGTCGTTCACTTGACGTAGTCGACGTAGTGGTTCACTTGACGATCACGAGATCGTGAACATGGCGCCACAACTGGCAGCGCCCCCGTGCTTGGTCACACGTACAGCTCGACGTTGACTCCTCCACGCCCTCGGTCCAGCAGGGCAGCGGAAGAAGGGATCCGATGGACACTCCACCACACACTTCTCCAAGTGTATGAATCACGAACTAAAAATCCGGCAGAGCTTCGCTAAGCTAAGACGGATATTTGGGTAGCAACTATGCGGGGAAGGGGAGAATCAAGAGTGTGTGAACCATGGAGGATGAGGGGGGGGTTTATAGGGGAGGAGAGGGCAGCTCCCCTAGGGGGTGCGCCGGCCCCTAGGAGGAGGTCCTCCTCCTCATCATTGTGGTAACCCCCCTTTCATGGCTTTCATGGTGGTAACCCCCTCATCAACATGAGGTAACCCCCATTTTAATTTTGCATGACATTCATGCTAATTAAAATTCACACTTATTGATTTAATAAAACATTTTTATTTCTTTAATATTTGTTAATTCATTCAATTAACAAACATTAACAAATACACCCTTGAGTTATTTCGATATCCCAAAACAGTTTCGGTGCTTTTCTGAAACAACCCTCATGTTGTCCTGTAATTCGATCGGAGTATCGTATCCACTCAAAAACGACGGCAAACCTTAAGTGTGTCACCCTACGGTTCGTGAATAAAGTGGACATGATCGAGACTCCTCTCTGATCAATAATCAACAGCGGGATCTGGAAATCCATGATGACTCCCACTTACTAAACGATGAACTAGTGATCGTGTGAACCAATAACGAACATAGTTAATTCCTTTTGTCTCGCGATATTATTACTTGTCCGAGATCCGATCATTTGGTATCAACCATACCTAGTTCGATCTCGTTCCCGACAAGTCTCTTTACTCGTTCCGAGATAATGCATTCATGTGACCTAGTCACATGCTTGCAAGCGATTCTAATGCAATATCACCGAGAAGGGCCCAGAGAATATCTTTCCATCATCCGGATGGACAAATCCCACTCTTGATCCATGAGCCTCAACTAATATTTTCAGAATACCCAAATCAACCTTTATAATCACCCTGTGACGGTGTGACGTTTGATATCATCAAAGCACTCTTCCGGTATCAGTGATTAACATGATCTCATGGTCTGAGGATTAGAACTATTTCGTATGAGTTTGATATAGGAATGAACTTGATGACTTGATCGTATTGCTATTCGTACTATGGGTGTAAGTGTTCATCACATTATTCTTCTAATGATATGACCCCGTTATTAACAACATCCAATGTTCATGATCAGGAAACCTTGATCATCGGTTAATCAACGAGCTAGTATAAAAGAGAGGCTTTACTAGGAACCTTTTAGTTTATTAATCACACAAGTATTAATGTTTCCGATTAATACAATCCTAGCATGAGAAATAAACATTTATCATAAACATGGAATATGATAATAACCACTTTATTATTGCCTCTCGGGCATATTCCCTTCAGTCTCCCACTTGCACTAGAGTCAATAATCTAGCTGATACTTGCGTATATAACACTTATGGCTTTCACGTGTTATCTGTACGCGTTGCATGTGGTTAATCTGATCTCCAGATCTGACACTTTCAGTTCTGTGTGTATTTGCATGTCTTTGCGTCTCTACGCATCACTCATTCTCAAATGAGACAGCTGGGTATAAATTTGGTCCTTAGGTGAGACCTTAGTTCCTTTTAGCTAAAATCATGTTGTCACTATTGTCGCACAATAGATCTTCATAGTAATAGCCATCTTGGAACTACACCTAGTTTGATAACAAACTTCTTGACACAAATGCCCTTTTTTGCTACTTCTAAAGCAGCCATATACTCAACCTTTGTTGTAGAATCCATCACAATGTCTTAACTTTGGAACTCATCCAAATCCATCATGGAACTTCTTTCCATTACATTGTGCCACCTAACGTATAGCTAAAATTGAGATAAACTTAATTTGTATCTTGTGACAAACTTAGTATCAATGTAACACTTTACAATGAATGATGTGTCACTTTGTCATACATAATATATATCTTTAGTCCTTCCAAAGCACATAAGGATATCTCTACTATTGTCCAGTGATCATCTTATGACTTTTATCACTCTGGTATATGCTCATAACATTTAGGGCATAGGACATATCTGGATATGTACATATCATGGTATACATGATCGATCAAATCATTCATGTGGCTTCACTCATCAAGTGTCAAAAACACCTGAATCTTGTTTCAACCTCTTCCATGCGACAAGAACTTTTCTTGTCGTTTCTATATTGAACTTCATTCAATATTTCATCTATGTACTTTGGCACAACCATGTTGGTACCTCGATCTATCTATATAGACATCGAGGCCCAATATTTTCGTTTTGCCTAAGTCTTTCATTGAAATCTAATTTTAATGAAATTCTTAACCTATGTCAATAAAAGATACATAATTTCCAATTAACAATATGTCTTCTACATAATGTACTGAAAATATGTCTCAGCGCTCCCACTTAATTTCTTGCAAATGCAAGCATATTCATCGTATCTGATGAAACTAAACCTTTTAATTATTTCATCACGGTGAATATTCCAACTCCGCGATGCTTACTTCAACCATTGAAGTTTGCATGCCTTTTAGCATCCTTTGAATTTACAAAACCCATTGGACCATGTCATGTACATGTCCTAGGTAACCATTCTATTAGAAGAATGTTGTCTTGTTTGTTCAACTAACATATACCAAACTTGGCATATGTAGTGGTTGCTACAGTAATCCTTCCAGACAAAATATCGCTATGAAAGATCAAATCTCGTCATAGTCAACTCATTGAACACAATCATAAACTCTTTTAACGATGTGTCGACTATTTCAAAGATGTTAAACATCCATGTCTGTCTTTATAGATCCTAACACGTTCATTAGGCTTCATGCCTTTTGAGGGTCTTCCAAGTTTAGAAACTTGATTTCTCGTGTATGGAACTATCACGGATTTTATGGCTTCTAGCCATTTGACGGAGTCAGGGCCCATCATCGCTTCTTTGCATGTAGTCGGTTCATCATTGTCAAACAATAATGATCTATTCTCAAATCTAACTATTTGATTGTTACCCGACTCATACGGTTCAATAGGAACTTAGATATCTGTGACCACAACTTTTGAGGTACTTTATCTATGCGCATTGTGGCCGCCTCCGGGACACTTCCCGGCGCTGCGCTACTCAGCACATATAGCTTAGGTTCAACAACCTAATCAAAGTTCTATTGTCCTGCCACTTGACCTTTTGCGAAAAAATCCTTCTCAAGAAACTTGACGTTTTTCAGCGACAAACACTTTTGTCTTCAGTGTTCTGGAGGAATACCCAACAGTTACTTTGGGATAACCTACAAAGACGTATTTATCCGACTTTTGGTTGTAAACACTTTACATATGCATAGCATACCAAAATTTTAGAAAAGACAACTTGGGTTTTATCCCATGCCATATCTCATATGGTGTCATTTCAATGGATCATGATGGCGCTCTTTTCAGTGTAAAAAGCGGTAGTCTCTAACGCTTTATCCTTAAAATATAATGGCAGTTTTATAGACGACACCTTTGATCCAACGATGTCAAACAAAGTTTGATTTCATCTCTCGAACACTCCATACTCCTATGGTGTTTCGGGAAATACAAGTCTATGGAACGATTCCTCAACTTTGAGGTGTTTGCTAAACTTGTAACTCAAATATATTCCTTTATGATCAAATCATAAATTCTTTATTCTCTTGTTACAATGATTTTCCACTTCATCTTAAAATACTTTGAACAATATTCAAATATTTCATGCTTCTTCCTTATCAAGTAAATATACACATATATCTACTCAAATCCTTGGTTAAAGTAGATGAAGTTCAAAGACCCGCCACACACGGCTACACATAATGAACTATATACATCAACATGTACAATATCCAATAAGTTAGTCGTCCGTTCTTCTTTGGCCTACAAACAGAGTTTTAATCATCTCTAGGAAATTTTCACAAGTGTTAATTGATTCAAAATCAAAAGGACTCCAAAATTCCATCAACATGGAGTTTCTTCATGTTTACTTTCCAATATGATTTAAACGGTGGTGTCACTCATAAGTGATCTTCTAATCATTTGTGTTGAGACACTTTTAGCATCAGTGTTATGGATGTGATTTCTCCAACAAGATAAGCGTTCATCCATCTTTTATGAATGCGGTAATAATTTGAACATCCATTGTTCTCATAATACCAGAACAAAATAACAATTATTCAAACAAATCTTGAAGGCTAGGTTTAATTCCAACGAAAACACAATAACACTTTATTTGTTTTCGATGAGAATCATCCCATATTCATTTGCTAGTTAATCAGGCCATTGTAGTTCTTGTATTGCATTATTCTGTATGGCAGTTCATACCAACCAATTTAGTATCAAATACCCAAGAACCACATTGTTTTTAACAAGCAATGAATACACCCATAACATGTATATCTTCTATATACCTGAGCTGGAGATTTCCAGTCTTTTCTTTTCTGCCAGAATAAATTTTGGATTCTCTTTTAGCAATTCTTTTCCTTCTAGAAGAATCTATCAACATCAATAGTGGCGCCATTCACATGGCACATAGTTCAAGGCATGATTAGTCACACACTAATACCCTTGGACGCACACTTTGAAGTAGATCTCCATTATCAAATATTTGGTGTTCTTCCAAATTTCATTCTTTAGTAATCTTTTAGTGTAGTAAACATTTTACCTACATCTTCCATTCGTCCTATCATGACAACTTTCATGATCAAGCTACTATAGCTCATGAGGATGAATTGTGAGTATAATGTTAGTTCCTAAAACCTTTTTAGGAGATCTGGACGCCTAGCGTCTCCAATCTTCACAAATTCTCATACAATATGAGAACATGTGTCTTACTAAATTATACTCTATCACTTTGCAACCAAACATTGTTTCAGATATCACAATATCTTCCACACATGATAGTTTATGAAACAATTCTTTCAACTCCTAGATAACCTTGATACTAAAAACAACTTTTGAATATCAAGGATTATGGAGGCAAATGTGATATTTAGATACTAACACTGGAATTGTTACTCTTGATTTAATACTACTTATTAAAATTCATCGAGTAAACAAGGTTTGCTAAAAGTTTGCAATAGGACTTTAAACTTTAGATTGACATTCAAACAATACGATACCAGTTCGTAAAGTTAACATCCAGAATTCTATAGTTCTATTATCTCAATTATAGCTAATCGCAAGGTAGTAAACGGATGCGAATGACTACAACAAACTATGCAAATTCACATTGATTTAGTTCATGATAAATTGAGTTCTATAATTCAAAATTACTAAGTGAACTCCTACTTAAAAACAACATCCCTCTTAGTTTTTTTAAGTGATTACACGAACCAAATCCCCTATACCGCAACCGATCATCACGTGCAACGGCATAGTTTCAAAGGCGAACATCACCATGTTCATCATATCAACCATATGACTCATGCTTAACCTTTCGGTTCGTGTTCCGAGGCCATGTCTGTACATGCTAGGCTCGCCAAGTAGAACCATAACATTCGCGTGTGTAAAACTGTCTTACACCCGTCGTATGTGAACGTAGAGTCTGTCACACCCGATCATCACGTGGTGTCTCGAAACAACGAACTTTCTTGACGGTGCATGTTATGGAAGAACACATTTTATCTTGATATTTATTTGAGAGGGATCATCTTATTATGCTACCGCGCGATCAAATCTAAGCAAAATAAGATGCATAAAAGGATAAACATCACATGCATATATAATGTGATATGATATGGTCTTTCACGCATTCGATCTCCATCTTGTGCGTCATGGCATGATCTCCATCATTCCACCGGCGTAGCACCAAGGTCCATGGCGCGCCACCTTGGTTGTCTTCCTCCATTACAATATATCACTTGGATATATATATTCGGCACGCAGGCCATTTAAATGTAAAGACAACCATATGGCTCCTGCCGGTTGTTTATAACTTACAAAAAGGATCATCGCATATAATTTGTAACATAAACAATTTAACCATATCACATCACATGCCCTGCAAAAACAAGTTAGACGCTTCTAATTTGTCTTGCATATTTTACGTGGTTTGGGGCTTTCTAGGAAGAACCGTTCTTACCTACGAACATGTAACCACAACGGTGATAAAAATATTATTAACAACTCTTTATAAAATAGATCATAACTATAGTGGGAGAAACGTGCACCCGCAAAGCCACATATGCCGAAGCATGTCAAGTGTGGGACAAGTCTCGAGAACACGGTCACGTAAGGTTAGTCTCGGGCAGCTTCAATCCCACTATGCCACTATGATCCAAAATACAAAAAATTGCAATAACATGATCATCAGCGCCCACATCCACATGTGTTCTAACCGTGCATACCAACTACGAATAGAGATGGCTCTGATACCACTGATGGGTTCGTAGCATACAAAAAAAAAATTCCTACGCAAGAACACATAAACTAGCCAAGAAAACTCTACGAGATGGTAGCAACGGTTAACTAACCCTCGAAGTCCGGAAGCGGGGATTACGTTCCCGCACAAACGTTGCCGATGGAGAGTCGAGGAAGACGCACGTAGTCGACGTAGTTGTTCACTTGACGTAGTCGACGTAGTGGTTCACTTGACGATCACGAGATCGTGTACACGGCGCCACAACTGGCAGCGCCCCCGTGCTCGGTTACACGTACAGCTCGACGTCGACTCCTCCACGCCCTTGGTCCAGCGGGGCAGCGGAAGAAGGGATCCACTGGACACTCCACCACACACTTCTCCAAGTGTATGAATCACGAATTAAAAATCCGGCAGAGCTTCGCTAAGCTAAGACGGATATTTGGGCAGCAACTATGCGGGGAAGGGGAGAATCAAGAGTGTGTGAACCATGGAGGATGAGGGGGGTTTTATAGGGGAGGAGAGGGCAGCTCCCCTAGGGGGTGCGCCGGCCCCTAGGAGGAGGTCCTCCTCCTCATCATGGTGGTAACACCCCTTTCATGGCTTTCATGGTGGTAACCCCCTCATCAACATGAGGTAACCCCCATTTTAATTTTGCATGACATTCATGCTAATTAAAATTCACACTTATTGATTTAATAAAACATTTTTATTTCTTTAATATTTGTTAATTCATTCAATTAACAAACATTAACAAATACACCCTTGAGTTATTTCGATATCCCGAAACAGTTTCGGTGCTTTTCTGAAACAACCCTCATGCTGTCCTGTAATTCGATCGGAGTATCGTATCCACTCAAAAACGACGGCAAACCTTAAGTGTGTCACCCTACGGTTCATGAATAAAGTGGACATGATCGAGACTCCTCTCTGATCAATAATCAACAGCGGGATCTGGAAATCCATGATGACTCCCACTTACTCAATGATGAACTAGTGATCGTGTGAACCAATAACGAACATAGTTAATTCCTTTTGTCTCGCAATATTATTACTTGTCCGAGATCCGATCATTTGGTATCAACCATACCTAGTTCGATCTCATTCCCGACAAGTCTCTTTACTCGTTCCGTGATAATGCATTCCTGTGACCTAGTCACATGCTTGCAAGCGATTCTAATGCAATATCACCGAGAAGGGCCCAGAGAATATCTTTCCGTCATCCGGATGGACAAATCCCACTCTTGATCCATGAGCCTCAACTAATATTTTCAGAATACCCAAATCAACCTTTATAATCACCCTATGACGGTGTGACATTTGATATCATCAAAGCACTCTTCCAGTATCAGTGATTAACATGATCTCATGGTCTGAGGATTAGAACTATTTCGTATGAGTTTGATATAGCAATGAACTTGATGACTTGATCGTATTGCTATTCGTACTATGGGTGCAAGTGTTCATCATATCATTCTTCTAATGATATGACCCTGTTATTAACAACATCCAATGTTCATGATCAGGAAACCTTGATCATCAGTTAATCAACGCGCTAGTATAAAAGAGAGGCTTTACTAGGAACCTTTTAGTTTATTAATCACACAAGTATTAATGTTTCCGATTAATACAATTCTAGCATGAGAAATAAACATTTATCATAAACATGGAATATGATAATAACCACTTTATTATTGCCTCTCGGGCATATTCCCTTCAATCTTAGAGAAATCTTTAATAAACCTCCTATAGAAACCAGCATGACCAAGAATACTACGAATACCTTTAACATCTCTGGGACAAGGCATCTTCTCAATTGCCTCAACTTTTGCTCTGTCAACTTCAATACCTCTTTCAAAAATTTTATGTCCAAGGACAATTCCTTCATTTACCATAAAGTGGCATTTCTCCCAATTAAGAACAAGATTAGTTTCTTCACACCTCTGCAAAACTTTATCAAGATTGTGCAAACAATTATCAAAAGAAGTTCCATAGACGGAGAAATCGTCCATGAAAACCTCCACAATTTCTTCACAAAAGCCAAGAAAAATAGCAGACATGCATCTTTGAAAAGTAGCAGGAGCATTGCATAAACCAAATGGCATACGTCTATAAGCATAAGTTCCATAAAGACAAGTAAAAGTGGTTTTCTCTTGATCTTCTTTTTTAACAGCAATCTGAGAGAAACCGGAGTAACCATCCAGAAAACAAAAATGAGTCTTCTTAGACAACCTCTCGAACATCTGATCTATAAACGGTAAAGGATAATGATCTTTCTTAGTAACCTTGTTAACTTTTCTATAGTCAATGCACAGCCTATAACCAACTACTACCCTTTGAGGAATAAGCTCGTTATTCTCATTAGGCACAACAATCATACCTCCTTTCTTAGGAACACAATGAACAGGGCTAACCCATCTACTATCAGCAATAGGATAAATAATACCAGCACCAAGGAGCTTCAATACCTCATTTCTTACCACATCCTTCATCTTGGGAATTAAGCGGTGTTGATGTTCTACAACTGGCTTCGCGTCTTCCTCCATATTAATAGCATGCTGACATAAAGTGGGGCAAATCCCTTTTAAATCATCAAGAGTATATCCCATAGCTCCTCGATGTTTCCTCAATATCTCCAATAACCTTTCTTCTTCCTTTCCTGAAAGCTTAGAACTGATAATAACAGGATATATTTTCTTATCATCTATATAGGCATATTTAAGATCATCAGGTAAAGGTTTTAATTCAAAAACAGGATCTTCTTTAGGTGGCAAAGTGCTACCAAGATCCTCCACAAGTAAATTGTGCTTGATCAACGGTTGTTGACAAAGGAAAATATCATCAATCTCTTCTCTTTCCTTCCTGAAAACATCACTTTCATGGTCTTCCATGAATTGCTGCAAAGCATTATTAGGAGCAAGAGCAATAGAAGCAAGCTGTTCAACTCGAAAATTTTCATCAGGCATGTCATTTTCATAAGAAGTCTTAGCAAACTTAGAAAAATTAAACTCATAAGACTCTCCATTAAACTTAGTGAAAATTTTCTCCTTCTTACAGTCTATCACAGCACCACAAGTATTCAAAAAGGGTCTACCAAAAATAATAGGACAAGTTTTACTAGCCTCCTTACCAAGTACTAGAAAATCAGTGGGATATTTAGTCTTACCGCATAGAACTTCCACATCTCGAACAATACCAAGAGGCCAAACAGTCTCTCTGTTAGCAAGCTGAACAACCACATTGATATCTTCTAGTTCACAAGAGCCAATCTCATGCATAATTTCTTTGTAAAGCTCTAAAGGAATGGCACTTGAACTCGCACCAATGTCACATAAACCATAATAGCAGTGATCTCCAATCCTGACAGAAATAACAGGAACACTTGTTTTCCTACGCCTATTAGGATGCGAGATAATGTTAGAAGCATCTTCACAAAAGAGAATATATTCATCCCCTACATCTTTAGTAACAAGGTCCTTCAATATAGCTACAGGAGACTTAATAGTAATTTGCTCATCAGGCTCTACAGCTTTCTTAGTACTTTTATTAGACACACTTACCAAAGTAGAATACTCTTTTACCTTAGCAGGGAAAGGTGTCTTCTCAAAATAAGGTTCAGGCACAATGCTATCAATAGTACAAACTTCAGTAGCTGCAGCAGGAATATGACTAATAGAATCTTTATAAGGCGCATGATATTTGTTCCAATCTTTCTTTGGAACATCAAGATAAGAGGCAAAAGCCTTAAGACAATTAGCCAGTATTTGAGAATCAAGACCATAAGCAATGCTAACACTATGAAAGTCATCGGTTCCCATAAAAGTTTTAATGCATTCATAATCATAATTTATACCTGACTTCCTACATTTGTCGTTTTCCCATCCTTCAGCATTTTCTTGGATACGGCCAAGAAGTTTCCACTTAGCATCTTCTTTCATATGAGTAAATGATCCAAAAACAAGAAGCATCCAAATAATCCTTATCAGGAAGAGCAAGCCTTGCATAAAAATTATCAATAATAATATTATTGGGGAGCTCATGAATGGGACATTTGAGCATTAGTAACTTCAATCTCCCCCACGCTTGGGCAATACTTTCTCCATCATGAGGCCAAAAGTTATATATCCGATTACGATCTTTATGAATTTCACTTGGAGGATAAAACTTGGAATAAAAGAGAGGCACAATTTCCTCCCATGCAATAGATGGACCATCTTTAAGCAGTCGATACCACTCCTCAGCTCTGCCTTTCAGTGATAATGAGAAAAGCTTCCTCTTGACCTGGCTCGGTGAAATACCTGCACACTTGAACAACTCGTATAATTCATGTATAAAAAGTAAGTGATCACCCGGATGGACAGTTCTATCTCCTGAATAGCAGTTATCCATAACACGTTTAACAATTTTCATAGGTATTTTAAAAGGATCTAATTGAGCAGGTGGTGGTGGTGGTTAATCCACATGTGCAGCAGTGGTAGAAGTGTCCCCAAATAGGAAACCAAATGGAGAATTCTCCATAGCAAAAATAAATAAATAAAAAGACAAAAATAAAAATAAAAACAATACTCACAGCGATGGTTACCTTTACCAAATCCACTCTTCAATAACGCTTCACTCCCCGGCAACGGCGCCAGAAAATAGTCTTGATGACCCACAAGTATAGGGGGTGTATCGTAGTACTTTCGATAAATAAGAGTGTCGAACCCAACGAGGAGCAGAAGGTGTTGACAAGTGGTTTTGATCAAGGATTCACTGTAAATACTAGCAAACGGGTTTTCAGGGGTATTTGGTAATACAAGTAAATAAAGTATGAGTAAGTAAAAGACAATAACAATAATTGCTGCAAGTGGTCCAATCCTTTTTAGAGCAAAGGACAAGCCAGTTGTGTAACTTATGATGACCAAACGTTCTCGAGGACACACATGAGTTTCTGTCAAGTGCTTTCGCTTCATACCGCTAAATAATCTTTACTGGTTTGATAAGTGTTATGGGGTGAACCTGTGCTAGCGCACTACCCTTACTAGGATAAATACACACTTGTGATTATACCCCTTGCAAGCATCCACAAATACAAGAAAGTAATTAAGATAAATCTAACCACAACCTTAAACTCTAAGATCCTACGCTCCCTAATGCAATGGTTTCCCAACGGAGATTTAGGTTTCTGTCACTCCAGCAACCCCACAATTGGTAGCCAAATACACAATGCATCTCACTAGGCCCATAAATGGTGAAGTATCATGTAGTCGACGTTCACATGACACCACTAGTGAAATAGCACCACAACAAATAAATATCAAACCATTAAATATTACTCAACATAATTCCACTACTAACGACTTGACTTCTCCCATGTCCTCGAGAACTAAACGAACTACACACAAGACATCATATGGATCATGATCAGAGGTGAAATAATGGTAAATAACAATCTGAACATAAACCTTAATTTAATGGTTCCACTCAATAGCATCAACCACAAGAGTAATCAACACCGGAAAAGTTTCCCCTAAGAATTTCACAAGATTCAACTCAAGATGTTACAGCGGGATGGCATGGTGATGGTGGAGATGAAGGTGCTGGTGCTGGAGATGATGATGATGATCCCGATGAAGTCCGGTGCGATGGTGATGACGATGGCGATGATCTCCCCTCTCCGAGAAGGAATTTCCCCGGCAGATTTCTGCCTGCCGGAGAGCTTTTCTCTCTCTGGTGTTTTCCGCCCCGCAGAGGCGGCAGTGTCTATCTCTGAGCCCCCCCTTCACTTAGGTTTTCGGGGACGATAAAATACGCGAAGGGGCGAAGGCAGAAGTGGGCCAGGGGGCTCTCACCACAGGTGGGCGCGGCCAGGGGCTGGGCCGCGCCCCCTGGTGGTGAGGCTGCCCTGTGGCCCCTCTCGCTTCCTCCTTCTGGCTTCTTCAGTCTTCTGATAAAATATAATTTTCTGGTATTTTTCTGGAATTTTCCTGATCTTCAAAATATGGTATCTTGATGGTCATTTTTCCAGCAGAATCCTGACTCCGGCAGCAAATCCTCCAATGATCATCAAACATGTAAAAATAGAGGAAATAACATAAGTATCATCTCTAAATATAAAATATATCAATGAATAACAGTAAATTATGACACAAAATAGTGATGTAAAATGGACGTATCATGACGCGGCCTGGAGGCTCGACGTCCTGTCTCCTCTCTATTCTTAGCCGTAGTCTACGCAATGCTAGCTCTGTTGTAGGAGTGTGTCGTAGCTAGCTGTTGGTGTTGTCTTGCATGAGCGATGTGTTGTTATAGTCACTAGATGGTCCTAGCGCGCTGTGCCGCGTCGACCTCCTATTATGTCGATAATTATTTACGGCATGTTTTTTTGTTTTATCTGTAGCCTTTTCTTGATTTTTGCACTTTGTTTTTCATGTGTAGTGAGCACATTTGACTTCATGTGAGATGTGCCGACTGTCCTCCAAGCACCACAATCACACACACGCTGCCACTGGAAAGAAAAAAGAAACAGAACTGAATGGAAAATTAATTTAACTTCATCTAAGAGGTGTCAACCGTCCTCCAACTCTGTTTACCCTAAATATAAGTGCATATCAGTATTATAGTTGGCCAACCAATAGGTTTGCTATGTAGACAAACAAGAACGACACGAAAAGAAAATATACCAAGAATAATCATGCATGCATTTATTGGAAGAGAACTCGACGGCGTGACTTTAGAGTGCTCTAAATACAGATCCACTATGGGAAACACTTAAATGAATTGAGCTCTCCCGGGGTCTATTCAGTGCCTGTAATTTTTTATTTATACTATTATATTGCATTTTTTGCTGAGGATTCTAGGCCGAGCTACTGCTCTTGTATTCCGGATTGTCCACAATAACATACTTCATGAACGAACATGGCTCAACACTCAACATTGTACGCTAATTCCTGTCTTTTTAACTGATGTATTTGTAATCGCAAAATTAGATAATATTGTTTCAATGTTTAACTGTAGAGCACATGTCGAGGAATACAAATTAAGCTACATAGATCTGGACTTGAAGGAAAGACTCTTTACACAAAATTGACCTAACTTGTGGTTCTCTGTGTCCTTCGTTTCCTAGGAACCGTGCGAAGAAACAAACGAATAACATGAAAAGCTCTTCTACATAGGATCAGTGCTAGAAGTCCAAAGTACAAAACACTATTCAAGCTAATCAGCTCATTAATCATTCTGCATTTAAATAGCACGAGGCGGCAAGGTTAAGAAAGTAAGCAGCACAGAATTACAGAATCAGTACCACTCAGAGTCACCCACACAAACAAAGTTCGGGAATAAAATCACACACGCACAAGAAATCGGCACCGTGATGGAGTCGGCACCGTGATGGAGGCCTCGCCTCACCGTGGTCTTCTCTATGGCCTGATGTTGGCCTCGCGCGGTCGCCATGCTTACACACAGAGACGACGGAAACGTGTCGGAGCTAGACTGCTCGGGAACAACCAGGATACAGTACCATATATAAAGCTATACAAGTTTTATAGTGATTGGTATTTTTAGAAACCGTTCATCTATCCGATCTAACGGTGCTAAAATAGACGGAATTGGACGGAACAAAACTGACGGAACTGGACGCTGCTAAAAGCGTGAGACCGGAACTAAAATTACATGAGACCAGAACTAAAATTATTGATTTATTCTATTTAATGAATCGCTATTTAGTGGACGACCATTTGTACAATCTCTGTCTAACTCTAAAAATTTTAGAGATATGTCACTCCTTTACTTTTTCTCCAGTAATGAGCACGCAGTTTGCGTCGCCGGACCATCCCTCTCCAATCCATCCTCCAGCGACACCACCGCCGATCCCGCGCCGTGCACCATCTTGGGTGCTCCCGGTTCCCTCTCCACCTCCCTGGCTTACTCCTTCTCTCTGCTGCTCTCTCGCCATGGCCAGCGCAGCGCGCACCATCGCTGACACCCGCCGCTTCCGGTGCTCCTGTCCAGGAGCTCGTCCGCCCGCCTGAAGCATTCTCGCGGCGGCCAAGGCGTTGGCTGCACCGTGCTCAACCGCCTGCCCAACCCCTGCCATGTCCAGCGCAGCACGTGCCGTCGCCAACGCCTGCCCGTTGCAAGATCTCCGTGGAGAGGACAGTGATGGCAACATATTGTAGAACAGATGGAAGTTGGGACTGCTCCTGTTCAAAATGTGATACTAGAAATTTTTCTAGAAGGGAGTATTGCACGTTCTGTGTTTGCTATAGCTCAGCCCGCTACAGAGCAGCTGATGTTGCCCGTTTAAGCCTTCTGAGTTCTGAAGGAACTCGAAACAATCGAATGCAGGATCCTAGCCTATAAAACCTGTCTGCTGCTTCGGTTCACCAATTCCCTTGAACATTATTGATTTGTCGCATCTCCAGTCTTGGATGATGATGATGATGATGTAGAGCTCAACTGTCAAGTTGTAAACTGTGCACTATGATAATACATGTACTGATTTAGTTTTGCTCAGGTTGGTCACTTTGAATTATTGTTGTCACAAGCAAACATTGTCATCACAAGCCGTTTAAACTGAAGGTGTAAATGTGATCCAGAAAAGCTAGATTTGGTTCAGAATCTCTATTGCGATGTGATTGTCATTTGTATGTATGGGCCATGCTTTTTTATCTTGTTCTTCTCTGTCACCAAATATGATGAAGAGTTGCATCCTTAAGTGTACTGCAGCGTAATTCCTGAACATAATCTTAACTAACATATGACAATACTGGACACTTGCAATGTTCTCTTTTCTGTAGGACTTGATTCGTTGTCTTCAAAAGCAATCCAAGTATAATATACATTCCAAACGGTTCCTGATTATATGTAGTTTGACATTAGTTTAACAAGGCAGTGTCAATTCGTGACAAGAAAAGTATTCAATAGTTCTCTGTTCCGCGTTTTTTAAAGGAGGAATTGATGCAAATAGCACTAACAAATGAAAAAAGCTATGGCCATCCTTATATTGTGGAAGTTCCTGTGTGGAGTTCCAACTACTGGCTGCCAAACATATTACATATCGCTGTGTAGACTAGACAGCACATGCATTGAGCTCCCAGACATGAACAGAGCTTGTTTGGTCAGGTGCAGAGGAACCTTGTGACCTGCACCCCACGGTCACAAAGTTGAGACTCTTGTACACTTGGCTCCAGCCACAACCTGTTTAAACATAGAAAAATTCAGAATACAGGAACAGAATGGAGGAACGATATCCCAAATAACAAAGTGTATTTGAGAGGGCTAACAAGAAAATAACAAAGACAAACTGTTCACTTAGTCCATAGGTATCATATATGAACTGCAAAACTTTTTTCAACTTTCAGTAAAGTGACTGACTATTCGACCAGAGGTTCCTCGTGGACACATGCCCCAGGGCAAAATATAAATAGTCTGAGGATGAAAAAATTATGCATGAAGCATCAGGCTACTGAACATTCATGGTTTATATTTGGAAATCCATACGCCTTAAGATCTGATTTTTATTGAAGAAACTCAAGCATTTCTAAGCACTGGCGTCCATCAGGTTTCTATCTTTTAATTGAACAAAAACTAGTTTAGCAGTCCATGCGTTGCAGAAACTTAAACTGATGCTACACAATTAGCACATTTGACTCAATTTTTTTAACTATTATGAAATCTCACTAAACTGAATACATGCACATTGAGCTTTAAATTACACTAAATGTAAAGAGCCATATAAGTTGCTTCTTTTTCAGATACAAAAAAACCAGTTTCTTCTATTTTCTCGTACTACTAAATTTGATTTCGCAAAATGGAATTCTTATGAGTACATGACTATGCATTTTGGACATGACTTAGTCAGTGCCTGCAATATGTACATGTGAATCCATATATTCTAGGCTTCGGCTAAGCTAGTTTTCGTAGCAATAGCAAGCTTAAACATTCACAAATCTGAACCTGTTGCTAATCTGATTGGTTATCTTCATATCACCTTCAATGAAATCATGCAAAGCTGATATGATTTCGTGGAACAAAGTTTCAATAGTGGTCAGACACTTACTGACCTTGAGGAGTGGCGTCCGATCCCGCTAGCGAGCAGGGCGGCGGCCGCCGACTCTGATCCAGCTGTTGTGATTGGCGGCTTCGATCGTGAAAAGAGTGATGGCGTTCCAGCGGACTGGGCTAAGGAGGAGAAGTTCTCGGTTAGCCGGCGGCCAAGATCCCGCAGATTAGAAGGGGGCGGCGTCCGATCATGCTCAAGCAGGTGGATCGGAGGACTTCGGTTGCTGGAGGGGTGGGGTCGTCTTCAGGAGGTAGGCCTTCGAAGGGGAGGGACACGCGGCGGCGGTGCTCCATCGGAAGGTTGATAATGGTGTTCCGGTGGAGGTTCACGGCGGCAGCGCCCTAACTTGGGGTATGTCACCTGGGAAGGTTCAGTTTTCCATTCTTTGATCTGGGAGTGTTGACCGATGGCATGTACGGTTTTCTGGTCGTCGAAGCATTGTACAGATTAGATAAAAGGCATAGGTGGATTTAATCAACGGTTAAAAAAAAAAACTCAATGAAACTGAACGGAACATAAGTTTCGTGCCAATCACCGTAAAAGAGCTCATAAAGCTAACAATAACTCTTCTTCACCCATACTACTGTCAGCTTTCGGTGGAGAACGACAGGCTAGTGCAGCTGCCCTCGTTCTTCAGAAGACTTTGCATCATGGAGAAGCGGTCATATAGTAACTGGATATGATTCAGCATATCGCTTCCAAACAAGGCGATATGGAGAATGATCAGTTACTGTTTGGAAGCTTTGAATAATCCAGTGACGATCTGTTACTGTACAAAAGCTTCGTTGCTGAATCATATCCAGTATTGTGCGACATGGAGAATGATCAGTTACTGTTTGGAAGCAACGGTGGAGAATGATCAGTTACTGGATGTGTTTTAGTAACTGGATATGCAACATGGAGAAGCGGCTATAGATGGATGATCAGCAGTGCTGCATTAATTGGCACCATGCATGGCTAGTGCAGCGCGGTAGTTGGTTAAAAACCCCTGCGCCAAATCTCCGTTGCTTCCAAACAATGCGTGCAGTCAGTGTGGCCTAGCTGCTGCTGATATATTTAGGGCAGTTTAGAAGAGTTCCATGCAACAAAATGCAATTACCAGAAGAGTTTTCTGTCCTTGCTTTCGATGATTCAATGGTTACTAAGAATGATTCAGCATATTGCTTTAAGCCTATCTTCTAATCTTCCAAACAAGTTAAGAATGGAGAAATAGTAGTAAACTCAAAACTGAGCAATTACCATGGATATACAAAGCAAGCTCCATACCAAGCCATGTAAAATTTCGAAAAGTATGCATTAGAGAATCATTAAGTAGCTAGCTTGAGTCACTGAAACTTGGAATAGATGAACTACGCTATAGAGTGAAAGTGGGGAGCAGGCCATGGAAATCTGACCTATATATTTCAGTTGATGAGCCACTGAGCACACCATCCATTCATCCATATGTTGCATGTTTATCTAAAAAAACTGACAACTTATTTGGCTCGAGTTGCAATATTCTACCGCTAATAAATCTAAAGGAAAGGGTGCCCCTAGTCCTAGTGTGAGTAACTGATGTGGATGGTAAGCAAGGAGTTCAGTAGTAGTTAGGTCAAACTTCAAAGAGTTGTGATATCCATGATATGGTAGAAATACACATCGCACAAAAATAGCATGCCATAAATGTACCGGGGACACTAACTTTAAATTTTTGATCTCACACAGTCATCACACGTAACTGTTGTACCAATGTAACGGGAAACAGAGGTATGCTTTAATCAACCTTAAGTGAGCAAAATGAAAACTGAAAAATGGACTGGTTAAATGAATTAGAGTCTTCATAAGCAAACAACGAATATTTACACTTGGTAAGCAATTTTGCAAATAAAATGGGAACTACGTAGCTAAATTATAGCCATACTAGCACAATACCAGCGTGTTGCAGCGGACTAATAAGAAACGCAATATAAGTGTATGATAATAATATACTGCTCCTGCCACATTTCTCAACTTCAAAGGAAGCTTTTGACTAAAGTACCTGTTCCCGTTACATTTCTGAGCAATCGTACCGTATGGTCGGCAAGCTAATCGATGCCAGATGCACCATCATTCCTCCTATGGATCATAGTAAGACTCTCAGTATACGTCGATTTGATCATACGCTTTATCATTCATAGTGTGCGCAGTAACCCTGCACTGTGCTCCCGTGGGAATAGCGTGGACTGTGTGCATCCCTAATTCCATTTGTCAAGTAACTATGCTTCAGTTTGGCTGAATTCTGGTCAGGTTTTCTTATCAGAAAATGTCAACTATGTTGCAATCTTACTCATATCAAATATTACAGAAAAATCAATATGAATAAATTAGTACAAAAAATATGCCAAAGTGGTTTCTATGCATGTTGGCTGACGTAAGACTTGATTGAATTAGTACGAAAAAATATGCCAAAGTGGTTTGTATGCATATTGGCTGACGTAAGACTTGATTGTGAGATGTGTTTTTTGCCGTGTCCAACCAAAACACTGCTACGTGTTATAAGTCCTAAACTCCCAATAGAGTCCTTCATATATACATGATCTTTTTTTTCTTTTGAATCTTGATTTATTTTTATTTTTTGAGATGGTCACGGTAGATATAAATCGGACTATATATTTTTATTTACGTAACTTTTAAATATTTTAATATATGTTTTGTTAATACATACATACTTGTCACGTGTAAACTTGTCACGTCTCTATATTTTGCGTAACTCTTAGATCTAATAAATCTTAACCATCAAAAGTAAAATCAACGGTATATTTATTTTCTAGCCTATGTGGATTAACGTGGTGGCTCTATTTTAGACCCCCGTATTGTGCTTTTAGTATATAGTATAGTAGAAGTAGATTCTATAACGTTGTTTTCTCATTCTAAGCTTAATATATGAAGATTTGTGCGGATATTTTACGGGTTCTCAAAAAAGTTACACGCACGGGCACTCTACAGTAGTACTCCACTGTCCAAACTACCTGCTATAATGACAATCATGCGCATGTGGTCGTGGATGATCACTCGGCCGGGCCACCGCACGTTAGTTCCGCGCAGGGACCAAATGAAACGACGACCCGACGCTAGCTGAAGACGGAACGACTAGCGTGCACCATTTCGACATTATTCACCACGCAGCGCAACCAGAAACGCAGGCTCTTGATGGGCGGGGGAGACGCGCACGCTGCAAAAGCGCCTCACCAACCTGCAAAAAATGCGTCGATTAAATTCGCCGGATCGGAGGCCTACCCAAAAAAGGTTCAGGGGGAGAGCGACGACGACACGTACGTTCGTTCGTTGTGGGGATGACGGTTGACGTGCATGGCTGCTGCTGCTGGCCCATGCGATTAACGAACCCCCGTTAGTTACGAGTTAATGGAAGGTCCGACCGAGTAGTTGAGCGGCGCCAACGGCTAGCCGGTACCGTAATGGTGCCGCCCGCTAACCACCGTTTCCTCATCGAGCTAGTGTTGAGTCCCGCTTCTCGGAAACCCCTGCCATTTGAAAATTCAATGGACAGAAAGCAAAGTTAGTTACCAAAGAAAGCAAGTGATTCTAGCCGCGCCATTGAAAACTAATCCGCCCCTTCTTTGACAAAATCCTCGAGATATGCCTCTAATAGCTGGACCGTAGCTGGACCGTATCGCTCTCGTACTTGCTTTCCTAAAAGCGATTCCTACACGAGGTGGACCCACACCACAGATGGTCGAATTTGACGGCGTCTTCAAGATCTTTTCCTGGCCAGAGATTAAGCCAAGGACCCTAGCTACTTATGATTGAGTTATCTTCCTAATGCATGCATTACGGAAACATAAAGACAAATCGCTAGTGTGTATTCTGGCAGCAAAGACGCATAGAAAACCAACAGATGAGAAAAAGCCCTGCAATTTGGGCCGCTGCTGCCCGATTCTCCTCCTATGCGGGGAGATCACCGATCCTAGACACAAGGGGTGAGAGGAGGTCGCATGGTCGATGGTGAGATTAGCGACGGCGGCGGCGGCACCATCTATGCAGAGAAGGGGAGGTAGATGCAGCAGCGACCTGGCCATGAACGACCTTCGATGCTGCTCCATACTGCGCATCTCAGATCCCCAGAACGGTGGCGGTCGTTGCTTCTTGTGTGGCGCCGCAGCTGCTCCTCCACGACCAGGGGTGGCGCTGCTGCAGGTGAGAGAGGTCTTCGACGGGTCTTCGACAGGTGAGAGAGGCATCCGCCGTCCCACGTGATGCACATGTCCGTCCGGGCACTGCTTGACGTCGCAACGACGGATCTACATGTAGAGGAGGTATTCATTCCGTATATCTATGCCCGGGTGTACCTCTCAGTACCGGCACAGGTACCCAGATCGATTTGTGTGGACAGGAAAACAGGTGCATCTATGCCCGGGTGCCCGTCTATAGCTACTCTCAACTGTACAAATGTACCTCTATGTCAAAATGTAGTGAGTACTAGATCTTCTCAAAGTTAAACAATGTAAACTTTGACCAAGTTTATATAAAAAAGTTATCCACATTTAAGATATCAAATCAACATTATTAGATTCACGTTGAAGTATTTTAATATGCTATACATTCGGGTATTGTAGATCCAGATAATTTTCTTAGTAATCTTGTCAAAGTTACTATCGTTTGCTTTTACGGAAACCAATACACACTATATTATGGCAAGGATGGAGTACTTCAATAATAACTGTCATACTTGACACTCTCACGAAGTGTTTTGGATCATGTGTTGCAATTGGCTTTTATTCGATAACCCGTTTCTCTTCCCTCTTATCCAACTCAACAAAAATATACTCCACCGTTCGAATAAATAAGACTTAGATATTTTAAGAAAGTCAAACTAACTAATTCTGATCAAACTTTTGGGAAAAACTATCAACAACTATAATACTTCCTCTGTTCCTTGATAGGTGTATAGTTTTTTATGAAAAATTTCAGAATATAAGGTGTATAGTTTTTTATTAATTTTAAAAAACAACAAAATTTGCCCTTTTAACCTATGCATTAATATTCGTGCAAAAAAACTATACATCTTATATCAAGCAACGGAGGAAGTATTATGTAGATATTATATGAAATATATTTCATGATGTATCTAATGCTATTGATTTTATGTTGTGTATATTAATGATTTATTTTAATAAGTTGTTCAAATTTAACATTGCTTAAATTTTAGAAAAATATAAGTCTTATTTATTGAAACAGAGGTACTATTATTTAAAATCTCATAGTCTTCTTACATCATTTTATTGTACTTGCTCAAAGAGAAGATGAGTGAAGCCATATGTGTCAACATATTCATGATAATGTCTTAGATAAGACCCTTAAGGCACATCTTGATGACTCAAATAAATTTATTTTCTGTCGAGCAAGCTAATCGCGCAGGGAGTAAATAAGACGCGTGAGATTAAGCCCTTAAAATCTGAGAGATCGAATGCAAAGTAGGAAAAAAAAATACATTTCCCTAAGGTGTAGTCTGTCTGACCCATAGCTTACATATCGCTGAGCAACTTTAGAGCAATTTTAGCAGATCTTCTCATCCCGTCCCGACTCGTATATTAATCGCCGGTATGCGGGTTCACGATGAAAAAACACACCGATCAGAAACGCCATCCGCGACCGACCCGCAAAAAAATTTGGGGGAGCCGCCATCTTCCGCCTTCCGTCCTGATTTTTAGGGGTCTACGAGCGAAACCGAGCCCGACCCCCATCGCGTGCAAGGCTGTGGCGGGACGGAAGTTTCAGCCCGCGCTTTTCCCACTTCCGCGCTGTCCTCGCCGCCGATCTCCTCTCCCCCACTGGCTCCGGCCTTGCCCCGCGCCTCCTACGCTCCCATGGCCGCACCGCAACCGCCGGTGGTCGATGCGCGCCCCCTGACAGCCGAATCGGCGCCGCCCGCGGCAGCCGGATCTCGGGCTGCCGGTTGCACCCCGACCGCGCCCGAAGGCACCTTACCGCAGCTGCCGCTGATGCGAAAAGGAAGCGGATGGGGATGCATGTCGTTCCCCTGGGACCGGTGTCCGCCGCTGTCCGTCCGGTGGCCGGTGCGCCATCGACCCCCCGTCGGTCTGACCGGCTGCGAAGATGCCGCCCATCCCTAAACAATAGGCCAAGAAGCTGGCGGTGAAGGTTGTGGCGATGAAAAGGCCGATGAAGAAGGACTCGTTGGCAGCTATCAATGCGGCGGCTGCTGCCGTGGCGGATGCCGGCGGTGAACACACCCATGAGGTGTTTTTCGCAATGCCGGAGAGGTATACCTTCTCCTTTTTTTTCTCCAGTCCGAATTGTAGTGAGTTTGATTGGTTATGCCGCAACGCTGCGATGGCCCGAAGTCCTTCATGGGCATGCTCAATGAAGCATCAGTCTACATCGACCAAGAGCCGCTTGGTGACTACGAGAATGGCCACATTGGGATTGATGATGCCGAGGATGCCGAGGAGGCCGAGGGGGATGACGATGAGTTGGAGGAGGTGGACGCGGAAACATATGAAGACGCAACCAAGAAAGAGAAACACCAAACAAGGTGGACATCAAACTACACCGAGGTTGAATATGAAGCTTTGATCAAGCCAAGGCATGGGAAAGCATCACCCTTGATGGCGTGATCGGGACCGATCAAACCGGCAAGCGGTATTGACAACAGATTGAGGACAAGTATTGCCATTTCATGCCCCGGCTTGCACATAGGCCATCGAGGACATACCACTCACTACAATGTCGTTGGGATGCGATCAAGGCTTCATGTAGCCAGTGGACCGCTTGCATTGACCAAGTGCGGGCTGCACCTTCGAGTGGATCCACCATAGATGATTACGTAAGTTTGTTTGGCATCATTATTTGTTGCAATTGCTTTTAGATAATTATTCATGCACATTTCAAAATCATGTATTTGCAACATGTAAGACCGAATTTCAATGGTTAGATACAAGGATATGGCGGGATCCAAGGGAAAGATGTTCATCTCAACATTGCTACAAGCTACTTGAGCATAGCGAGAAGTGGAAGATAAGAGACCGGGAAGCACCACCGGCAAAGGGGGCATTGGTTGAGTTGGATGATGATGAAGAGGAGGATGAGCTCGAGGCCAAGAAGAACAAGAAGAGGCCGGATGGTTGCAAGAAAGAGAAAGATAAGCAAAAGAAGCAAGCGGAGTCATCAAGCATTAGAGGCAAAATGGATGATATGATGAAGTCAAGAGAGCATTTGGTTAACAAAACCTTGGAGACCAAAGTGATGTTGATGGATAAGAAGATTCAAGAGAAGCAAATGCGATCGGAGCTACTCCGAGAAGATGAGAAGCTCAAGGCCGCTATCGATGAGAGGAGACCACGAGCCGAAGAGAAGCATGCCATGGCGGAGCTCATCGCCGAGGAGAACAAGACAATGATGATGGATCCATCATTGATGGACACAAAGGAATGATAGAACTTGACACACATGGAGATCTTGCAACGAAGGTGGGAAGCGGCGGCATTGGCTCGTGGTGGTTCTACGGCGACGAGTACCGGCGGTGGTGGTGGAGCCGACGGTGGTGATGCTTGATCTTTGTATGGTGGTGGTGGTGATGGTCTCTTTTTGTGTCACAGAGTAGTAGATGCAACGTGGAATTGATGATTGCATGATGAACGCTTATTTTGATGCAAAACTATTGCATATTTGAGTTTGAATGTTTATTTTCTTGCATATTTTAATCTTTGTGGTTTGCTGTTTGCGAACCAAAAACACGCGGCATGGAATAGCCTGGGCTTGCGTTGCGGATGGAGGGGGGGGGGGGGGGGGGGGGGGGGTCTGCTAGAGTTGGTCTTAGATCTTTCCATACTCGGCTATATTTCCTACAAAAAACAAATGCTCTAAAGAGGGTCAAGCTCAGGCTATTTTCAGCAGGAGAAATCTAACAAGAAGTGTGTTGAATTTAGGCAAATATTCGAACTTTACTACATTTTGCTACAACCCGAAATCATCGATGCCTTTGCGTGGTTCCAGTCCAACTCCAAATCAATTCAATCGCTATCCAGTCGTGTCGTTAGGTTTTAGGCTGGTGCTCCTGATCCTGCACTGCACACATAGTGCGAAACCGCGAACGGTTTGGTCTTGCCATTATGGAGCCCAAATGGATAGGTAGCGAGCCTCTGAATCTGATCTTCGCTGATTCCCGCCGACGTCGTAAACCGGCGAATGTTCTGCTTTAAATACTCCCTCCCTTCTTCCCGCTTCCCCGTCAAGTAATCATCCACGCCCCCCCCCCCCCCCCCCCCCCCCCCTGGAGATCTCCCACAATGGTCGCGGCGGAGGATCCCGAATCTTTCTTTGCGACCGCGCCGCCGCTGCGCGACGCCGACGCCGTCGCCGCCAGCCTGCAAGAGTTCATCGCCCGCAACTCCAACGACGCAGGTAGGTAGTTAATTGACCCCACTGTGCGTTGCCAGTCTTCTGTGTGGTCGCTGCGACTCATGCGAGTCTTTCGGTCGAACACCCGACGTGCGTGCCTGACGGCTGACGGTACGACGGTGCAGGGAGCGGCGGCGGGCGGCCTATCGTGTGCGTGACGTCGGGCGGGACGACGGTGCCTCTGGAGCAGCGGTGCGTGCGGTACATCGACAACTTCAGCTCCGGCCACCGCGGTGCTGCGTCCACCGAGTAAACCGCCCATCTGTTCTTGTTCTGCTCCTGTCGCTTTTGGTTTGTTGCTGTCTAGTACTTGTGTGACTGTCAGGATGGCAAAGGTCAAATAGCATTTTACACTGTTCGGCCACACCCACCACGCACTCAACTAACATCACTCTGGGCTTGCAATAAGATTATTTGTTTTTGGATTAGAAGTACATTGCATCCATATGCACATGTTCGATGAGAATGTCCATGTGCACTAGGACCCAGTTGATAGCGTGCTTCAAAGTTCAGTTCACACGTTTTTAATTATCATTTAGAACAAGAAGGATTTAGCTTCAAAGTTCAGTTCAGTTCAGTTCAGTTCATCCAATTTATAGTTTCTATTGTACCTCTTGAATGGTAAGTCTTGGCTCTGCTTTGCTGACTGGCAATGCCTCTTTACCTGGAACAACAAGTCTAGATAAACCTATGTTGGTTTGAACATGTGACTTTTGTGTTGTGTAAAAGCAAGAACATGACCGGAACCATCAGAGTTTCTTATGTCTGAAATGCTTGATGTATGTGTAATGATGTATTTTTCTTTTGATATAATATAGGTATTTCTTGAAGGCTGGTTATGCTGTTATCTTCGTCCATAGACGGTAAGCTACCAGGCAAATAACTGCCTACCACAAAAGCGACGGAACTGGTTTATTCTCTTTCAGTTATGTGAATTTTTCTGTGTCTACACACAGCAAATTGTTTTTACTGGCCAACTTGGGGGTTAATGTCAACTGTGAATAATATGTAGTTTGCTGCTACCTATTTGCTGTGCAGAGGGAGTTGCCAGCCTTACTGTAGGTTCATGCCTGACGATTCATTCCTCAACTTCTTAGATGTCAACGAAGAATCAAAGGTTCAAGGTTGGTAATTACATGTCCAGTGCAGATAGGAAAACTAGTTTTACCTCCTAGATTATTCTCTTACTGTATTGTTATTCTATTATTCAGTGGCCAGGTCCCATGAAACAGTGGTAAAGAAATCAATTGGGGACTATTCCAAGGTGAAGTATGACACATGCATAATGTATTGCTTATCAACGTCGGCGCACTAGATTTACAAAAGGGTACTGACAGATGAATTTCCTGCAGGCTATGGAATGTGGCTCTCTGCTGAAACTCCCATTCACCACAATATTTGAATACCTTCAGGTTTTGTAGCTTTGATTACTTCCTAGAATCACAAATTAGTGAGACAAAAATTGGAAAGCATGACACTGTATTGTGTTGCAGTTACTGAGGATGGTGGCTACATCCGTGAGCTCCGTCGGGCTACGCGGGATGTTCTATCTTGCTGCAGCAGTCTCTGACTTCTATGTTCCTTGGGATAGCTTGGTATGATTTAAGAAGTCCGAATACACATGTTCTGAATATGTTAAACGCCACCGTAGAAGGATAAGCTTTGTTGCAAATGCCTTGCATAACAAACAGGAAATGATTGTTCTGCAGGCAAAACATAAGATTCAGTCAGCGGGAGGCCCTCTTGAGATGAGGCTCAGTCAGGTTCCCAAAATGCTTTCTGTATTGCGGAACCAATGGGCTCCCTTGGCATTCTGTATATCTTTCAAGGTTAGGTTGTTGATATAATGGAAGAGCAAAATTATTCTATACCTAAGAACTTCTAGGCTTGTGCGAATTCTCTCAATTATTTGTTCTAACTGTGTCAATTATTGACAGCTGGAGACAGATTCAGACATTCTTGTCCACAAAGCAGATATGGCTCTGAACAAGTACAAGATGAACATTGTTGTGGCCAATTTGCTGGCAACATACAAAGACGAAGTCATTATTGTGACAAATGGAGAAAATAACACTATCCGAAGGTGCAATACTGATGAAGATTTGGAAGAGCAGATAATCATACTCCTAGCAGAGAAGCATTCGAAGTATATTTATGGATCGCAAATGGGTGAGACCAGGGTCCAGACTGAATTGTAACAAGTCTTTACCACAAGTTATTTGGCTTAAATCACCACATTATTTGATTATCAGTATCTGGGTATTGAAATAGAAAGAAATTCCAGTTGTAATGTAGGCAATCACTATACCTGTGATCTGTAACGATGCTGATGAGTGTGTAAACCGCATCAACATATTTTTATTTTCTTCTTTTATATTTCCAAAATTATGGATAGGTGAAGCTTAATGGGCCGTCACCTACTAATAGCTTTCAGATCCAAACAGATAATTGTATGTTAATTTATGATTGTCGAATACAGCAACGTTTATGTATTGGGTTAAGTGCACTTTTGGTTCCTCAAGTGTTGCAAAAGTGCAACTTTGGTCCCTCAGCTCTTTTTTGGTCTAAATCTTCCCTCAAATACTTAATTAAGTCTAATTACCATCCCTAACAGAGATTTAAGGATTTTTTTTTGACCTTTTTAGGCCATGATGGATAATTTTTTGCCATATTTAATCCATGTAGGCTCATCAGACTGGGATCGGTTCCCGTTGATCAACAATCAATGAGCGGTAGTTATTCGGCGGAAGTGTGGCTAAACTAATTGGCGAGCCGACGTCCTTGAAAATTCGTCATGTATGGTGTTTATTCCCTTTCCTGTACTCCCCCTCCGCAAACATTTACGCTAACCCTGCCGAGGGTCAAAGCTGCCATCGCAAATGTCAGGCATGACGGACACGGGTACAACTCATTTGAAATTCAAGACGGCCTCCGCCTTCCTACCAATGTAGTCGGCTTCGCCGTGTGTCATACACCGCCGCATCGTGGTGTCAGCCGCCACCGCTGTCTTGTGTTCGGCACTAGGTAGGGTCCGTACGAGTAACAGATACCGATCATGATTACGCCATCGAACGCTACTAATTCTAACTACATGATGGGTCTCCAATGAGCCTATCTCGTTAAGACCCATCCAAAAACTATCCAAGGTGGACATAAAAATGTCAAAACCCGATAAAAAAATTGTTAAACCGTATTCAGGGACTATAATTAGACCTAATTAAGTGTTTGAGGGCAGGTTTAGACCAAAAAAGAGTTGAGGAACCAAAGTTGCACTTCTGTAGCACTTAAGGGACCAAAAATGCACTTAACCCGTATGTATTTAAGTTGTCATATATGGGAGGTTTGTTTTGCCTTCTGGCTTTAAAAAAAGAGGCATGTTTTTACAGATTGTGTTTTGACTTGTTGACCATTATTGGTTTGCAGCATCTTTGTTTGCTGAGATATTCCTTAACGTACATAAAAAGTAGAGCTGCTTCTGAAAACGAAATTTTACAGCGGTAGCTAGGAGTACTCAGGTAATTCATATCTGCAAGAGTTAGGATGGGACGCATTTGATCTGAGCCGTGTAAGATATTATGTACTGTATCTAGTTTTATAATTATCCATCCAATTGTATGGACAAATATTATACATTTCCTTGATCACTCCTATACTTGTAGCCTAAAAAATGTGCTTATTGTCTCTTAATTACACACAAATTGGGTATTACGTAATGATAGTTTTATTTTGTGCTCCAAATTATCAGTGACACATGCGTGGGCGTTATGTGAAAATTTGAATTAAAATTTTAGCTTGAGATAAACCTCTAGGATGATGGATGTATGTGGAATTGAATATTTTCTATAATATGTTTGATTAACATTTTCTTGATTTTTTGAAAAAGCATCATCACATGTTTTATACAGCTCTCTTCCACGTCAACAATATTTAAGGTAAGAAAGTATGTAAACGCTAAAAAAATATGTACTCTTAAATTCTAGGGAACAAATTTTATTTTATCTTGCACATACAAGCTTTGCAGTTGCAGGTACATGGTTATTAGTTGGAATGAAACCCAAATTTGCAAGTTTCACTCTAAACAGTTAGCGTGAAATTGCAGTATTGACAGTGTGCAATTTAGTAAGACATGGCTATACTCGCTAGTTTGAGGGTGATTGGTTGATCCAAAGATATAAAAATGGCTAAAATTTAAGAAAATACATATTGCTATCGGCCTTCCAGAAAATATAATATGCAAACATATACTCACCTAAAAGATTGATTGTGGCAAAAAAAAAAGATTGATTGTGGCCAAAACTCAGCCGCATAATACATGCACATATACCGCTATCACATTCACACACTCACCCAGCGTAAACTGTCTACAGTCTACTGAGAACCCTCTTCAGAGCTTCAAAGTTGATAGAGTTGACACATATGCCTCACTGTCGACATGAACATTGCTTCCCACTAAAGGAATATTATACATAATGCCACATATGCCTCACTATCGACATAGACATTGCTTCCCACTAAATGGACATTATGTCTAATACCACATATGCCTCACTATCGATATGAACATTGCTTCCCACTAAATGAATATTATGTCTAATACCACATATGCCTCACTATCCATATGAACCTTGCTTTCCACTAAAGGAATATTATGCCCAATTCCACATATGCCTCATTATCGATATGAACATTGCTTCCCACTAAAGGAATATTATGTCTAATGCCACATATGCCTCACTATCGACATGAACATTGCTTCCCCTAAAGGAATATTATATCTTAATGGGACGTACATGTTGTCAAAGTTGTGTTCTAATTCCCAGTGGGCTGGTAGGAAATCACGAGGACGTGGCTCGTAAGTTGATGCCATTTTTTGATTCACAAAAAAAAGTTGATCCCATGTTTAACTGAAAATTGGACTTCAGGAGTAGAAAGCTACATAATATAACATGTGAAAACTACTCCCTCCTACCAAAATGTATTGTGTTTAATTTTTAGTCAAAGTTAAACTTTATAAAGTTTGATCGAATATCTGACAAAAAAAATATCAATATGAACAATATGAAATGTATACAGTGTGAAAATACTTTTCACCATCATTCTAATATATTGTTTGATAGAAGTTTAACTTTGACCAGATATTATATGCAACATATTATTGGAAGAAGGGAGTATTTTAGAAAAATGCATCAGTGTTAATTTTTCTTCTCCAACTCCTGCAGCATAACCAGACCCCACTTGATCATCAACCAGCTTCTAGAGTTCCAGAGCCTCAAACACATCTATTAAATTTCCGCGGTTTATTATATTCATTGCCCCATGTTGCAGGAGCGAAGGGGTGGAAATGGAGATAGTCGATTAGTCGTCGAATCGTGGACTCGCCCGTCGCGCAGCGCCGCTCCGGAGGCCCAGAAGCCAGAGTAAATGGCAAAAAACTATCATAATTATGACAATCATGACAGAAAACTACCATAACGATTCGTTTTGTCACATGACTACCACTATTGGGGCTTACTCGTGACGCGGATCACTGATTTTTCAGTTTAGTGAAGTTAACATGTTTTCTGACTAGTCGGGTCCACATCTCAGGTCTACGTGGCAAGAGTTGACTGACCAGACATGGACAATGCAGGGCCCACATAGTCTTTTTTTTTGCTTTTTCTTTTTTCTTTTTTCCTCACAGTACACCTGCTGCATGAGGTTGGCGGGGAGGACGCCGCCGGCGCACCTACGGGTCGGCCTCCGCAGAGGTCGCCTCCACCGCGCTGCTCTCTCACCTCGTGGTGCTCCGGCGTACCAGGGAGCCTGCAGTCGATGTCGTCCGCCTCTAGCCGTCATGCTCCGCCGCTGCGCCGTCTTCTTCTCTGGCACCGATGGAACACCATCAGCGAGCTCCGGTGACGTTCCTCGCCGCGCTCCCTCTGCCCAATAGCCGTCGATGACCCGCTAGTCCGCGAGGTCCATGGAGGTCGTCGGCGAGTTGGGTCCTCCGGTGGAGCCAGATCGCCGCAGCAGGCACCTGGGAGCGTCGCCGGGAAGCTGATGACCGATGGGAGCACCTGGGTTGCCTTCCCCTTCCTGCATCGAAGCCGGCGAGCTTCCCCAGTCCATCCGAAACCAGCGCCCCTCCCGAGATTCATCGAATCGATCCCCGCTGCCAGTGCTCCCTCACCGGCGGCTGCCATCCACCAAATCTTGCCAGCGAGACCAGCGCGAGGAGCGACGACATGGGGAAGGGTGGAGGCGATGGGGGTGGAGGAGGAGAGCCAACAGGTCGGCGGTGCCCTGCCTCGCCGGAGGAAGCCGCCCTTCCTCGCCGGAGGAGGAGGAGCGCAGCGCTCGCCTAAGAGCGGCGGCAGTGGATTCGGGTTGGTGGTCGGAGGAAGAAGAAAGACCTTGTCATGTTTCCCTTTTTCTTTTATAGAAATATAATTTATTTCCACGCTCATACCCGACAGTGGGTTCCACCAGTCAGAAACTTGATTAAAACAAGCTAATTCGAAAATCAGTGCTCCGTGTCACGAGTAGTCTCGAATAGTGATAGTCATATGACAAAATGAACCGTTATGGTAGTTTTTTGTCGTGATTGTCACAATTATGATAGTTTTTTGTCATTTTCTCTATAAGCCAGGACCAACGCTCGCGCTCACGAGCAGGTCAAAACAATACACCGCGCGTGCTGTGCTTCCGGCACGCTTCCCCTTTTCCGCGCGTGCGCACCCGAAATAGCTACGAGCTCCAGAGAGCGGAGTTGCGTTGACCCGCGGTGCAAGTACGTCACGCGTGACATGCTTCCGTCCCTTTCCCGTGCCCGCCAAGTTGCATGGCACCCCGATCATTCTCCACCGCTCCCGCTTTCGCCACCACCGCCACTGTCCCAATCGCTTCACCTTGCGTGCCAAGTCTAATCCCCTAAACTAGACTGGACTACTACCTCCGGCGCCTCGATCAGAGCCTATATAACCCACCAGGCACGCGACTCAACCCTCCACAAGTCCCAAAGCATCCGGAAGCAATATCATATCCTAGCTACCTACGGAGTACTCAACCAGCAGGCAGCAGTAGAAGAAGAATCGAGAGAGCTGAGATGGCGTCCATGATGGGAGGAGACTTCGTGGAGGCCTACGTGCTCAGGAACGCCTACAAGGAGAAGATGCGGCGCATGGACAAAGCGGCGGCGGCGGCGGCGTCGGTGGAGGGGAAGAACGGCAAGGAGGGCGCCCACGGCGCTGCCGGAGAGAAGAAGGCGGCTGGTACGAGCGGCAAGGGAGGGTTCTTTGGGCTCATGAAGAAGAAGGTGCACCCCAAAGCGGCTCCGCCCTCTTCCTCCTCTTCTTGATCGTTATGACTCTGATCTCGTGTTCGGGATGCCACTAAGAGGCCCTGCAAGTATATACATATGTAGGACTAATGTGTGTCTAAGCTTGTTCTTGCGATCAGCTTCTCCTGGGAGCAGTGTGTGAGCCACTGGCTGGCTGTAACTTGGTTATTTTGTTAATTGGTCAATCGAATTGAAGAAAATGAAGTGAAAAAGTTTACTGCTTGAATTGAGCTGCTCTCCGTTTTCACTTCTCTGCACCGTCAGATTTCAGGCTTTCAATACAGAGTACAGACATAGTGGATGTTCTGTTCCCGTTCTTCTGGGCGAAGTGTTTCACTTCAGATGCTTAAACTGTTCGTTATATCATTAACTGAAAAACTGAAACAGCGACCTCCCTCATGGTTTAAGCTTGGCAGTGAACAAAGGTCGCGTAAATTGCCGGAACGGAATGAGCGGCTCAATTTGATCCTATAACTTCACTAATAAGGCTGGTGCCAACGCGAGCGATAGGCGGGGCGATATCGCCCGCGCCGGGGCGAGAGGCAGGCGAGAGCGGGGCGGGAGGGCAGCGGCGGGCGCCGGCTCCGTCGCCCGGCGGGAGCGGGTGGTACCGCCCGGCCGTCGCCCGCGCTGGCGGGGCGGGAGCGGGCGAGAGGGGGGCGGGAGCGGGGCGACGCGCTGGCGCGGTGGGGCGATAGGCGGGGCGAAGAGGATTAGAATTTATTTTTTATTTATTATGTAATTTTTAAAATTTATTATGCAATTTTTTTAATTATTACGTAATCGGTAACATTTTGAGTTGAATAAAATAATTTTCTTGCATTATTTTGAATGTCTAAAAAAAATCGAGTCAAATAACTTAATCTGAAAAAGAAATGGTGATGTGGACGAGAGAGAAGTGAGAGTGGCACTATAGCCCGTGCACTGGCACCGTGGGGTGAGAGTGGGGTGAGAGTAGGGTGAGAGTGAGGGTAAAAGCTGACGTGACGAGGCTATAGTGGGGTGATGCATTGGTACCAGCCTAAGTCGCTACATGAGTTGATGCTCTGTTAGTGTGGCAGAGGAGCCAGCTACTACCTTACTGCCCCTTTCTTGATCGTTACAACTTACCTTTTTCAAGCAAAAGCAGAAACGTCTTGTCTTGCTCTCAGTTGGCATGAGGCGATATCTAAGGGTATCTCTAGCGGGCCAACACTCCGGCCAACGCAAACGGTCCGTTCTGGTCTATTTGTGTCGAGACTCGACAGAAAATAGGTCATGGTCTGGTCCGTCTGGCAGGCGCGCGGAGCGGGCACACGCATCCTGTCTGCGCTGTTTTTTTATTGTTTCAAATTTAAATGCGAATAAAAATATGCGTGAATTGAAATAAACTTGCATTGATTTAAATGAAATTTACAATGCAATTTTTTTAAAAAAAAACTTAAAACTACACCGCCAGCTACTCCTCGTCGTCGTCGAAGACGAGGTCAACGACGACCTCCTGTTGGGGCTGTGGCGGCGGGTTGATGACCAGCCCTGCGGGTGGTCACGACGACGTTGGCGACGCGAAACGCTGAACAGTGGCGGCACCTTCTGCCCCTCGTACACCGCTAGGAGCGGCGCGTACGGGGGCAGTGGTAGAGGAGGTGGCAGCGACGCCATGTGCTGTGCCACCATGCCCGTGGGTGTGAGGGCCTCTTGGAGGCCAGGGAAGCGCGCATCCTCGTCGGCCTTGGACGCCTCCAAGACCAGTTGGAGGAGAGCCTCCTCGTCGTAGCCGCCGACCACGACAGCCTGGTATTCCGGGGATAGATCCCCAACGCCCGCTGGCAGGGCGGTGTCCTCCATGGCCATGTCGGCCTCCTCCTTGACGATGTGGTAGTCCTCGTCGTCCTCGTCTTCCTCGTCGGGGAGGGGGGGAACTCGGCGATGTCATAGGACTCCCACGGCTAGAAGTCGTCATGTGGCGGGTGGTGCGGCGGCACGCAGTGTGCTCCTACGCGAGGAAATCGTACCAGAACTGGCGGTTTTGGTACTTACGATCAAGCCGCAACGCCTCGGGGAGGTTCTGGATGCGGCGCCGTATCTCCGCATCTAGCTTCGGCCCCGCCGATGGCGGCGGCGGAACCGGCACACTGGCACGGTTGAGGTGCCAGCCGTGGGGGAGGCATACGTCGTGGTGGTCGACGCTCTGGTTGGCCGCCCAGAGCGCCTCGCACTCCTCGAGCGGCACGTAGCACCGATCGCGTTGCCGCGAGGGAGAGGGAGACGCGTCGACGGGTGCCCCCGCCCCGTGTAACCCTCCGGCCGCGGCGCAGGAGGCAGTTGGCGTAGGAACGCCGGTGGTGGGCGAGCCGTCGACGGTGGCGGGGACAGAGGCCTGCTGCTCCGGCGCGTGCCACGGCTCGACAATGTCTCGTGGTCGTTCTTCGTTGGGCGGCCACCGCCCACGCAGCGCCTAGAGGCTTCGCCATCAATACCGGCGCAAAAGCTCAGACGTCGTCACGTCGGTCAACGACCAGCGCCAAAGCTTCTGCGTTGGCATTGATGCCGTTGCGTGTTTCAGCGTCGCGCCTAGTGTAGGCGTCAGCCTGCCAGCAGCATCAAGTTATATCTGGGTCGTTGCTATGCGGGCCCACGGCATAAGCGGAAGGACAGGCGCGTCGTCCGTCCACATCCGCATCGACGCAAACCTGGTGCAAATTTAAATCAGAGATGGGTCGAGCCAGACGCGTCGGTCTGCATGTGTCGCACCGCTGGGAGGACGCTAGCGACGCGCCGTTCTAATCGGACCGGTTCGAATACGCGCGGACAACCCTAACCATAATGACAACGATATGAATACGAACAAACACTAGTTGTGGCAGGTCGTTACCGGCTAGAACATAGAAAGATGATGACCTGCTGTTGTATCCTTATCAGATAATGGCATATACCCACCAATATTATTCTTTTTCATAGTATCAGCTAAACACATACAGCCAGAGTTGCAGGGCCGTAGGGAACCTAAATTAAACAGCTCAGGGTATAAAAATACGACGGATCTAGATACACATGTAATCTGTACACTAAAAACATCTTAAAATATATACGGCAGATAAATAAAATCAAAATAACTACTCTCTAATTTGGTATCAGAGCCGATCCTTGCGGTAACATGGGCGTGTGCGGATCAGGTGTGCGGACATGTGGCCCATCGTGACACATGGGTCGGCACTGAACGTATGGACGTGTCCAATAAGGAAAGTTCCTGACCTGGGGTTGACCGACGGGGACCTTGGTCTTCTAAGGGGGTGAGTGTGTGATATCCTGGCCTAGAGTTTAATTGGATTGATAGGATACTCATATCAACAAGGTATATCTTCTTTTCCCTCCAGGTTAAGCGTATTTGGCCTAAAGCGATTTGAGGATGGGTGATCGACCGGGAAGTTGATTTCGAATGCGTACGAGTGAGAATAAAGTACGCAGAAAAGACCATTAATACATGTCTCTAACACGATGTATCTAGATACTAATGCTAAAAACAAGAATTAGTGATCAGACGAAGTAATTTAAAACGGAGTAAGTAGTAAAGAGTAATCTAGCACGCATTCTATCTCCAACCCATCGTCACGTCACGCGTGACCTTTACATACTACTAGCAATTAGTTAATATGTGCCATATGCGAAGCAAGGAATTTCTTTTCAACTGACATCGCGTTTGACTTTCCAGCATAGCATTCGAAGGCTACATGTGTCCATCGATTGTCATGCACCAGCCGACGCTTCCTTCTTCAGATATGACACACTGCAGCTAAGCAGATGCCGGTACAAGACAATGCTGACAAAAATTATATTTGTACTGTACATTTTTTTGTTTGATAAAGAGTATATATTAATATTGAAAAAATAAAAATTATACTTGGGCTCTGCAACAATATAGTGTCTAGCTAATAGCATTACAGATGCACACATAAAAAATTACAGAAAAGAAATGTCTCCTTACGATCACTAGTGGGAAAAGGCTTATAGATAGATGTTTTACTAGTGGAGCACATTAATCAATATGCTCCACTAGTATTTACTAATGGCGCATTATCAAATATGCTCCACTAGTATTTACTAGTGGCGCATTATCAAATATGCTCCACTGATAATTTTGTTACTAGTGGCGCATTCTTCTAGAAATGCGCCACCAATACGTCTGTGGGACCCACCAGAAGGGTGATCGACAAAATATCTTGGATTATCAATGGCGCATTTACAATATGCGCCACGCATATTTTACCCTTTAGTGGCGCATATTATGCATAATGCGCCACTGATAAGTCTGTGGGACCCACCTAGGCCCCACTGGCCTGACCCCTGCCAGTATGCACCACGCATAACTTGTGGGGCCCACACCTCTGAAAAGGTGACAGACTTATCAGTGACGCATATTGTTCAATATGCGCCACTGATAAGGTCGGCCAGATCTATAAGTTGGCAGCCCCACCACTACCATTTCATTCTTCTCCATCCAACATCAAACTAGATCTAGGTCGTCCTCCTCCTCCCCACCACCTCAATTTCTCCATTCTTGCCTCTATTCTTGGTGTTTAAACCTACTTTGCTCCATAGTTTTGAGAGGGGAAGCCTCTCTAAGTTATAGATCTCCTAAGCCAACTAGGTGAGTTGTTGGAGGACATGCATATGGATGTTTTATGTGGCCGGTGGATGTCTCGCGTGCGTTGTACACACATGCATGCTTGTGTGTGGTGCATGAATGTTTACAGGTGACGAAGAAGCAAGAGCATGTTGCTTGCTACGGCGTGGTGCATGGATGTTTGCTGAAATGTTGATTAACTTCCGTTTCGGCAAATTTTTGCACTACCCATACGTCCTATTTTTAGGAAAGGTCATGCCGAATTTTTCCGGCGACCATGTATGCATGCATGTGTGTATGTGTGTGTGTGAGCACATGATGATGTGTGATTCTAAGGTACTCTCTTTTCTCTATACCGCGCAGGCAACCATGGTCAGACACATGAGCGAAGGTCAAGTGGCTAGATACAAGGAACGCGCGGTGGCCGACATGAGGATGAACAAGAGGACCCACATAAGATGTCCGTGTCAAACATGCAAACTCGGGAGCTTACTCGACCCTGATTCCGCAGACCTGGAGAGTCACCTGCTCACGCGTGGTTTCATGCCCGGCTATGATTCTGAAGATGACGAGGACGTCAACAATGGTATTTCTGAAGACGAGGGCGTACAAGATGATCATCATGAAGGAGATGGCGACGGCGGACATGATGATGATCATCACGAAGGAGATGGTGGCGGCGGACATGATGATGATCATCACGAAGGAGATGGCGGCGACGGACATGATGATGATGGAGAAGACGCGGCGTCGACAGGCACACAATCACGACTAACCTCAGCCTTGCAGGACCCACATGTTCAGGAACTGCTCCTCAAGGAGACGAGCAATGCGAAAGCTGCTGCTAGAGAGAAAGCCAAGCTGGAGCAGATGGAGATTGACGGAAAAACTCCGTTGTTTCCTGGGTGCCGACCCGAGGATACACGCTTGAGCGTCACGCTCAAGGCTCTGGAGATGAAGGCGGAAAGCAAATGGACCGACGTAAGCATCAATAAAAACATGAGATTCTGGCAAAAACGTCTTCCCAAAGGAAACACGTGTCCAACTAATATCGAGGAGGCCAAGAAAATCGTGTGCCCTCTGGACATGCCATACGTTAAGTACCACGCCTGCATCAATGATTGCACACTTTATCGGGATGAGTACGCGGAGAGAACCACATGTCCGGTGTGCAGCCAAGGACGATTCAAGATTGGGAACAAGAAAGTACCTCGGAAAGTGGTATGGTACTTTCCTATCATTCCCCGTGTGCATCGGTATTTCGTAGACCCTAAGGAAGCAAAGCTCATGCGATGGCACGCGGATAGGAAGAAGACCGAAGATGATCCGCATAAGGGCAAGATCCTGACACACCCTTCGGACGCTAGCTAGTGGAACGCACTTGACATCGACTTCCATGAGTTCGGGGCCGATCCAAGGAACATCAGGCTTGGTATGAGCACCGATGGACTCAATCCGTTTGGCAACCAGAGTAGCACGCACAGTACCTGGCCCGTGTTTGTATGGCCGTACAACCTCCCTCCATGGTTGTGCACCAAGCAGAGATATGTACACATGTGTATTCTGATTCAGGGGCCAAAACAGCCAGGTGTTGATACGTCTCAAACGTATCTATAATTTTTGATGCTCCATGCTTGTTTTTACACCATTTGCCTATTGTTTCGTTACACTTAGTGGCACTTTTATGCATTTTCCGGAACTAACCTATTAACAAAGTGCCACAGTGCCAGTTCCCTGTTTTCTGTTGTTTTTGTGTTTCAGAGTGATACACAGGAAATATTCTCGGAATTGGACGAAACCACATCCTGAAGTCTTATTTTACCCGGAAGCTTCCAGAGATCCGAAGAGGAGTAGGAGGGGGGCCACCAGGGGCCCACACACAGGGGTGGCGCGGCCAGCCCCTGGCCCGCGCCACCACCGTGTGAGGCCACCTGGCCCCACCTCTGACGACGCCCCTTCGCCTATAAAGACCCCCCGACAGAAAAAACCTAGGGACCCGATCAGATTTCCAGAAACACATCGCGATCCGCCGCCGCCGTCGACCCGAAGATCGGGAGGGTCCAGAAGCTCTTCCCGGCACTGTGCCGGAGAGGGTAATCGCCACCGGAGGTCTTCTTCATCGCCATGCTTGCCTCCGGAGCGATGAGTGAGTAGTCTACCTTGGACTATGGGTCCATAGCAGTAGCTAGGTGGTTGTCTCCTCCACCATGTGCTTCATGTTTAGATCTCATGAGCTGCCCTACATGATTGAGATCACCGTTATGTAATTCTACATGTTTGGTTTGTTGGGATCCGATGAATATTGATGTTTATGATTAAGTTGCTGTACTGAATATTATCTTTTGTTATCTCTATGTTGTTTATGATCTTGCATGCTCTCCGTTGTTAGTAGCTATCTTGGCCGAGTAGTTGCTAGTGACTCCAAGAGGGGGTATTTATGCTCGATAGTGGGTTCATGCCTCTATTTCACCTGGGGGAGTGACAGAAACCTCTAAGGTGGTAGATGTGCTGTTGCTACTAGGGAGAAAACAACATTCATATGCTCAAGGGCATATGCTTTGTTTACATTACACACTTTTCTTAATACAATTATCTGTTGTTCGCAACTTAATACTTCTAGGGTGTTCGGATTGATATCCCCGGGAGTGGATTATTAGTCATAGATGCAGTTGGATGGCGGTCTATGTATTTTGTTGTAATGCCCAGAGTAAATCTCATAGTGATCTTCTTGACATATCACGTTATCTTTATTCTATCAATTGCCCAACTGTAATTTGTTTACCCAGCATGTGTTATTTTATCTATGGAGAGACACCACTAGTGAACTGTGGACCCCGGTCCTATTTCCATCATATTGCTATCACCTGTTTACTTTACTCGTACTGTTTACTTTACTCGCATACTATATTGTTTTCCACTCGATACGCTCATAACCTTTGTTTCAAGCAAACCGGTGAGATTGACAACCTCATCGCAAGTTGGGAACAAAGTATTTGTTTGTGTGTGTGCAGGTTCTGCATAACCTTCAGTCATCATTGTCTCTCCTCTCCTGATCGATAAACCTTGGTATCTTAACTGAGGGAAAACTCGCCACTATATTCATCATACCTTCCTCTTGGGGTTCCCAACGGGCTGGTTATCCACCACGCACAAGGACAGTCTGCTCCCACATCAACTATCCACCACCACACGCAGCAGGTGTCGACATGCATTTGTATCTTGGGCTATTGAAAGAAGAGCTAGCCACGCTGTGGGATACACCTCCTCGTACGTGGGATGCATACTCAGAAGATTATTTCCCTTTGAGAGTCGCGTTGTTCACAATGGTGCAGGACTATCCAGGTTACAGTTACGTCTCTGGCCAGGTGAACGACGGACACAACGCATGTGTCAGGTGCATGGATAAGACCCCGCATCTCCAGCTACCAAGGGATCCAGGTTCCTTTAAGACCGTGTTCCAACGGACTCGAATGTGGCTTCGAATGGATCACCCGTGGAGAAAGCGCGGAGACCTGTTCAACGGTAAAGAAGAGCTTGAAAAAGCCTGATACGTCTCAAACGTATCTATAATTTTTGATGCTCCATGCTTATTTTTACACCATTTGCCTATTGTTTTGTTACACTTAGTGGCACTTTTATACATTTTCCGGAACTAACCTATTAACGAAGTGCCACAGTGCCAGTTTCCTGTTTTCTGTTGTTTTTGTGTTTCAGAAGTGATACACAGGAAATATTCTCGGAATTGGACGAAACAAGTTCCTGAAGTCATATTTTACCCGGAAGCTTCCAGACATCCAAAGAAGTGTCAGAGGGGGGCCACCAGGGCCCCACACAAGGGGGCGGCGCGGCCCAGCCCCTGGCCGCGCCACCCCTGTGTGAGGGCGCCTGGTCCCTCTTCTGACATCGCCCCTGCGCCTATAAGTACCCCCCGACGAGAAAAACCTAAGGCCCCGATCAGTTTTCCAGAATACATTGCGATCCGCCGCCGCCGTCGACCCGAAGATCGGGAGGGTCCAGAAGCTCTTCCCGGCACCCTGCCAGAGAGGGGAATCGCCACCGGAGGTCTTCTTCATCGCCATGCTTGCCTCCGGAGCGATGAGTGAGTAGTCTACCTTGGACTACGGGTCCATAGCAGTAGCTAGATGGTTGTCTTCTCCACCATGTGCTTCATGTTTAGATCTCATGAGCTGCCCTACATGATTGAGATCACCGTTATGTAATTCTATGATGTTGGTTTGTTGGGATCTGATGAATATTGGTGTTTATGATTAAGTTGCTGTACTGAATTATATCTTTTGTTATCTCTATGTTGTTTATGATCTTGCATGCTCTCCGTTGTTAGTAGCTATCTTGGCCGAGTAGTTGCTAGTGACTCCAAGAGGGGGTATTTATGCTCGATAGTGGGTTCATGTCTCTATTTCACCTGGGGGAGTGATGTAAACCTCTAAGGTGGTAGATGTGCTGTTGCTACTAGGGAGAAAACAACATTCATATGCTCAAGGGCATATGCTTTGTTTACATTACACACTTTGCTTAATGCAATTATCTGTTGTTCGCAACTTAATACTTCTAGGGTGTTCGGATGATATCCCCGGGGGTGGATTATTAGTCATAGATGCAGTTGGATGGCGGTCTATGTATTTTGTTGTAATGCCCAGAGTAAATCTCATAGTGATCTTCTTGACATATCACGTTATCTTTATTCTATCAATTGCCCAACTGTAATTTGTTTACCCAGCATGTTATTCTATCTATGGAGAGACACCACTAGTGAACTGTGGACCCCGGTCCTATTTTAATCATATTGCAATCACCTGTTTACTTTTCCCGCACTGTTTACTTTACTCGCATACTTTACTTTTTTCCACTCGATACACTCATAACCTTTGTTTCAAGCAAACCGGTGAGATTGACAACCTCATCGCAAGTTGGGAACAAAGTATTTGTTTGTGTGTGTGCAGGTTCCACAACACCTTCAGTCGTCATCGTCTCCCTTCTCCTGTTCGATAAACCTTGGTTTCTTAATTGCGGGAAAACTTGCTGCTGCACTCATCATACCTTCCTCTTGGGGTTCCCAACGGGCTGGTCATTCACCACGCACAAGGACTGTCTGTTGCCACATTCACTTGGAGCATCAGCTATTTTTCCGGCGCCGTTGCCGGGGAAGAGAGAAGACTTCTGCGAGGGGAGTTCTTTGCACACACATTCTTTACTTTGTTATTTGTTTTGCTTTACTTTATTTATTTTACCTGCATTGCTTTTTATATCAAAAACCCAAAAAAATTAGAATCCTTGGTAGTTGTTATTTCTTTACTTTAGTTTATCATGTTGTTCCCTGAGTTCGTTCTGGAGGACCTCTCTGTAGGGAGTGGTTCGATTATTGGCAAAAGTAACATTGAGGAGTTCTTTAATCACATTAGTATGCATAAGGAAGTTGAGAAAAAGTCTTTGGTTGAGTTAGCTCCTAGTTATGAAGTTGCTTCTGCTCATTTAGTTCACATGTTAGAAGCTAGGTTTGCTAGTCTTAATTCTTCTATGCAATACATGTTCCTTAAGCTTCATAAAATTGAGGATCCCGAAAAGAAAGCTTTTATCTTAGAAACCTTGCGCACAGAATTTAGAGATGTTGCAATTGAGGCTAGGAAAGTTTTTAAGAAGTTTAATAAGCTTGGCTCGCCTGTTAAGGTTGTTGGTACGCCTGATGATTTTAAAACACCAATACCTTATGAACTTATAGGAATTCATAAAGCTTGGGAAAAGAATTCTAGTTGGATTTGCCCTGAAAATCTTTTCGATGAAAATAGTGTGCCAAAGCGTGATCGTAAAGGAGTTTCAAAAACTCAGTTGAACACATTTTCCTTCATTGTTGAAAAGATCGCTGCTGTTGATCTTAATGCTTCATCACTTGATATTACTTGATTCGCAATTTTCTGCGCCTAGCTCAAAGGCGTTAAAGAAAAGCACTCTTGGGAGATAACCCATTGTTTACTTTTCAGTACTTTTTCTTTTATTTGAGTCTTGGAAGTCATTACTACTGTAATGACCGCTCCTTATCTTGTTTATTTCATTTTTGTGCCAAGATAAGCCTCTAATTTGAGTGAGGTAAAGATTTGGGGTTATTGCTGTCCTGAAACTGTTTTCGGTGCTGCACCGTAAAAATTCGTGAAAATTCTCTGTTTATCTTTTGGACCTGCGATTTCTTGTTCATATGCCCCAGGTTATATCCAAACTTTTCTTAGTTGAACACTTTTTGATTTGAGCAACGGAAAATCCCTCAAAAATTCGTCCTTTGTCAGCTGTCCAGTTTTGACAGATTTCTGCCAATATTTGTTTTTGCCACTTTATCGCTTTCTTTTGAGTTCTTTTTGATCATGGAACTCTTGTGGAAGTCGCTACAGTAGTATATACTTTATATATGGTGGTTTTGGGTTGAAACCTGAAGCTAAAAGAGGTTGAATAAATTTTATGCTTACACTAATGTTGCTAATAGAATTGTGTTTAGTTTTGTATGAAGGAAGTTTTCAAGTGTAGGGATTGGAGAATGATGAGATGAGTTGAAGAATGGACAAAAGCTCAAGATTGGGGATGCCCATGCATCACCCCAAGAAATATCCAAGAAGTACAAGCGTCAAAGCTTGGGGATGCCCCCGAGGCACCCCTTCTTCATCGGCAAAAATCAGGTCACCTTTCAAAACACTATATTTTTATTGCTTCATGCACTATGTGTTTTTCTTGGAGCGTCAGTTTTTTTAGTTTTCTTAGTTTGTTTAGTTTGTTTGTTTGCTGCAATAAATGGTTGGACCCCAACAAATTTCCTTTGGAGGAGATGTACTCGTTTTCATTTGCAAAGAACGCTCTAGTTTTCACTCTTATTAAAAATCGAGTGTTCTACTTTTTCTGCTACTGCTTTTGGTTTTTGTTTTCGCCTTGATTTGCGTTCAGATCTTGTCATATCTTTTCATCAAGGTGTATTTTTGCCTCTGATCTTTATTGGTTTTCATCAAAAGAGGTGTTTATAAAAATTTCAAATGGTGTTGGAAAAGAGAAAAAGCTTTGTGCAAAATAGTGGTACAAGAAGGAGCTTGTGTAGACTGCGGCTTAGGCTTTTTCATGTCATGCTTGATGTCTTTTTGATAGTATGCTTAGTGGTTTTGCTGTAGCATGACTTGTCTCAAATAACTGAGATTGCTTAATGAGCCTTTGAAAAAATCATGCGTTGTTTTTATTGTATGGAAGCATTATTTTGGTTTTCTCCTTGATGCTTTATTTGGGTTGACTTGGCGCATGCTCACACATGTTAGACTCTTACAAAGTCGCCATTAGCCTTTATGATCATTTAGTTTTTGACTTTTGATGCCATCGTATGCTTCTTTTAATGTCGCTTTGCATGATTATGGCCATTATTGCTCTCTTAGTTGGTCGCTCCTAGTCTTTTGCTAGCCCTCACCTTGTACTGAGTATGAGCTCTACTCGTGCATCCAACTCCTAAAAGCCAAGTTTGCCATTGTGTCCACTATAAATTCCTATGCATGGTATTTGTAAGCCATTCCAAAGTAAAATTTTCGTGTGCTACCTTTCAAAAACCTTCAAAATACTTCTCGTTTTGTGACACTGTTTTCAGCTCATGGGGACGTAGTGGTCGGATTTGCTATCTTCCATATTGCTTATTCCAAAAAGAAAAAAAAATAAAGAAAGAAAAAAGGCACTCCTCCAAAGAATGTGAATGTTGGTGGGCACCCGATGGAATCGGTTAGCCATGGTATGTGAAAGGAAAAGGTGGGGAGGAGTGCCAAGTTTTATAAAAAGAGCACAAGAGTGCCAATCTCTCTCTCAAAAACTTGCTTTATTTTTGTATGGAAGATAGTAAGAACCCCATTGCCAGTCGTTGACAAATACAACCACCTCTCAAAATCAAGTTTTATCTCTCTGTTTTACAAATGAAAAGTGCTAGCACATGTTTAAATCACTGCTTCCCTCTGCGAAGGGCCTTTCTTTTACTTTTATGTTGAGTCACCACCTTCTTTCTTTATGCACCATTAAGAGAGCATAGTTGTCATTCTTAGTGTGATATGCATTGTCCCAAAGTTCATTGATTGACTCATATTGTTGGTTTCACTTGTTCTTAAGTTATTTGTATCTAGTCGCCCTCTTAAACTTTGAGGTGTCCTATGCATTTATGTTTTGCTCTCTTTGAAGGACAAGCTGAAAACCATTTGTATGTTTTTCCTTATGATTTGAACACACGTTTGACTTTCATTGTTTCATTATCATGATCTTTTGTTTGTGTTCATTTACATGTTTACAACATGGTTGCTAAGTTTCTTATTGTCATGATTATATCTTTCATGCCCATGTTTTAAGTTCTATTGATCCCAGCTCACCAATGCTTACATATATGATCAAGATTGTGTAGGTGCATGTCACCTCAAAAATTATTCTTTTGTTATCACTTACCTACTCGAGGACGAGCAGGAGTTAAGCTTGGGGATGCTTGATACGTCTCAAACGTATCTATAATTTTTGATGCTCCATGCTTGTTTTTACACCATTTGCCTATTGTTTCGTTACACTTAGTGGCACTTTTATACATTTTCCGGAACTAACCTATTAACGAAGTGCCACAGTGCCAGTTTCCTGTTTTCTGCTGTTTTTGTGTTTCAGAAGTGATACACAGGAAATATTCTCGGAATTGGACGAAACAAGTTCTTAAAGTCATATTTTACCCGGAAGCTTCCAGACATCCGAAGAAGTGTCGGAGGGGGGCCACCAGGGCCCCACACAAGGGGGCGGCGCGGCCCAGCCCCTGGCCGCGCCACCCCTGTGTGAGGGCGCCTGGTCCCTCTTCTGACATCGCCCCTTCGCCTATAAGTACCCCCCGACGAGAAAAACCTAAGGCCCCGATCAGTTTTCCAGAATACATCGCGATCCGCCGCCGCCGTCGACCCAAAGATCGGGAGGGTCCAGAAGCTCTTCCCGGCACCCTGCCGGAGAGGGGAATCGCCACCGGAGGTCTTCTTCATCGCCATGCTTGCCTCCGGAGCGATGAGTGAGTAGTATACCTTGGACTACGGGTCCATAGCAGTAGCTAGATGGTTGTCTTCTCCACCATGTGCTTCATGTTTAGATCTCATGAGCTGCCCTACATGATTGAGATCACCGTTATGTAATTCTATGATGTTGGTTTGTTGGGATCCGATGAATATTGGTGTTTATGATTAAGTTGCTGTACTGAATTATATCTTTTGTTATCTCTATGTTGTTTATGATCTTGCATGCTCTTCGTTGTTAGTAGCTATCTTGGCCGAGTAGTTGCTAGTGACTCCAAGAGGGGGTATTTATGCTCGATAGTGGGTTCATGTCTCTATTTCACCTGGGGGAGTGACAGAAACCTCTAAGGTGGTAGATGTGCTGTTGCTACTAGGGTGAAAACAACATTCATATACTCAAGGGCATATGCTTTGTTTACATTACACACTTTGCTTAATGCAATTATCTGTTGTTCGCAACTTAATACTTCTAGGGTGTTCGGATGATATCCCCGGGGGTGGATTATTAGTCATAGATGCAGTTGGATGGCGGTCTATGTATTTTGTTGTAATGCCCAGAGTAAATCTCATAGTGATCTTCTTGACATATCACGTTATCTTTATTCTATCAATTGCCCAACTGTAATTTGTTTACCCAGCATGTTATTCTATCTATGGAGAGACACCACTAGTGAACTGTGGACCCCGGTCCTATTTTAATCATATTGCAATCACCTATTTACTTTTCCCGCACTGTTTACTTTACTCGCATACTTTACTTTTTTCCACTCGATACACTCATAACCTTTGTTTCAAGCAAACCGGTGAGATTGACAACCTCATCGCAAGTTGGGAACAAAGTATTTGTGTGTGTGTGTGCAGGTTCCACAACACCTTCAGTCGTCATCGTCTCCCTTCTCCTGTTCGATAAACCTTGGTTTCTTAACTGAGGGAAAACTTGCTGCTGCACTCATCATACCTTCCTCTTGGGGTTCCCAACGGGCTGGTCATTCACCACGCATAAGGACTGTCTGTTGCCACATTCACTTGGAGCATCAAAGCCCCACGTCCAAGGAGCGGTGAAGTAATCGACGACATGCTGGAAAACTGGGAAGAGTGCCCTTTGCCGGGAAAGAAGCGTCCGAGGACAAAGCCGCTGCATGGTGTGTGGAAAGCGAGGTCTGTTTTCTGGGACCTGCCGTACTGGAAATACCTCCACACGCCCCATAGCCTTGATGTCATGCACATCACGAAGAACGTATGTGAGAGTCTGCTGGCCACTATCGTCAACATGCCGGATAGGACCAAGGACGGGCCGAAGGCAAGACACGACCTAGAATTCCTTGGCATCAAGAAAGAACTTCATGGTCCGCCCGATAACAATGATGATGATGATGAGATGATGGACGAAGATACTCAGGGTCCCCGCAAGAGGGCTAAGAGGAGGGATGTGGTGTTTCCCGCTGCCTGCTTCACTTTAAGTGAGAAGGAGCTCGAGCAGTTTTTTATGTGCCTCCTAGGAGTTAAAGTTTCTCATGGTTACTCCGGGAACATAGGCAGATATCTGGATGAAGCAAAGAAGAGGTTCAGCGGGATGAAGTCTCACGACTGTCACGTGTTGATGACACAGATACTTCCCGTTGCGATCCGAGGGATAATGGACGAGCACGTCCGTGAGACGTTGTTTGGCCTCTGCAACTTCTTCGACGTCATCTCGAGGAAATCTATCGGCTTGAAGCAGCTCGACGCGCTGCAAGAAGAGATCGTCGTGATACTGTGCGAGCTTGAGATTTACTTCCCGCCCGTGTTCTTTGATATCATGGTGCATCTGCTCATCCATCTCGTGGATGACATCATTCATCTCGGTCCGACATTCCTGCACAACATGATGCCGTTTGAAAGGCTGAATGGTGTTATCAAAGGATTCGTTCGCAATAGGTCCCATCCAGATGGAAGCATCGCCAAGGGCTTTCTGACCTACGAGTGTGTCTCGTTTTGCCAGAATTATCTACGCACCGAGGAGGACGACACAGACGACCCTGTTGGTCTGCCCAAAAGGATGCACCTCGGTAGGCTTGTCGGATATGGTCACCGCAAGGGTTTTCGCGCCTTGCATGTCGGCGCGAAGGGTCGACGCCCCGACTTTGTCCGGGAACACCTCGTCGCGCTACAGCACATCGAATTGGTTGACCCTTGGGTGGAGGAGCACAAAAGCTTTGTAGAGCAGAAGTTCATTGACCTAGGTCGGCCGAGGAAGAAGGGAGACGTAACAAGAGAGCACAACTCCAGCTTCACGGCTTGGTTCAAGGAAAAGCTTCACGGCCTGCAGTCGACGCCTTCTACGGAGGATGAAAAACTAATTTTTGCATTATCACAGGGCCCCGGGCACAACATGAGGACATATCAGGCCTATGACATCAACGGATACAGATTCTACACCGAGGAAAGGGACAGGAGTAGCGAATATCAGAACTCAGGAGTAACGATGCTATCCTATGCCGATGACGAAGCCACCGTCAAGGAAAGATTCTTCGGAAGGATCGAGGAGATCTGGGAGCTCGACTATGCCGGAGAGAAGGTGCCGATGTTCCGTGTCAGATGGGCCAAGAGCGTCCAGAAAGAGGGCCGGTATTTCACCACCATGGTTATACCCGATGCCTCCGCGAAGAACGCCTCTAAAGGTTGTCCGTTCACGAGAAGAAACCTCAACATTCCCGGCCTAAAGTATTCAACAAACGCGAGGAAGAAGGGCAAGAAGATTGCAAAAAGACGTTAGCTCTAGCTAGCTAGCGCGGAATCGAGATCATGACATTTTTTATGTGATGTACATGACAATATATATATTCGTGGAATCGCAAATAAAGTGAACAAAAGGTTTCTAAGTATTTGTGTATATTAATTAGTGTTTCTTTAGTGTTTTTATTAGTTACTAATAAATTTTGAAGTAGTTAGTATTTGTTACTATTAAAAAAATGTAAAAAAAAATTGTGGGGAGTTTCGAAATCTCCCCAATTTTTTTTGGCGTCCCCAGCATTGCAGTTTGGCACACCGCGCCTCACCTCGTGGGGAGTTTTTTTTTTGCATCCCCTTCCCCTCCGCGCCGCCCCGCCCACTTCCACTCCCGCTCCCCTCCCCCTCCCCCTCCGCCGTTTCGAATCCCTCCCACCTACCCCACGCCGCGCGCCTCCGCCGCCGCGGCGCCGCCGCGTCCAGGAGGGAAGGAGGGAGCAGCGGGCGTTGGACCCTTCCGGAAGCTTCCCCGCGGTGGCGACCTCCCGGCTTCCAGGTGAGCGCGACTTTCCTGCCCCCCGACGATCCCATCGACGGCGCTCCCGCCCGCCGGACACCTCCATTTTCCCCGCCCGCCCGCCCGCCCGCAGCCGCCAGGAAACGCTAAAACCTAACTCCATACCCGTCCTCGTCGCCGGCATCCACCCACCCCGCTGGCCGCCGGATCGGCGCCACGATAGGGTCGCCGCCGTGTGCCGCGACGGGTCGCCGGCCGTCCTTTCTTCGCCCCTAGCGTACGATTCGATCCGCCCCGTACATCCTTTCTGGGGCTATTGCTGCGGTTCACCGATCAGATCCAGCCCCCCTGCGCCTGTTCGCTGAGTCAAACAAAGGAAGATGATTCCTTTGTTCCTTTGTTCACTGCGAGATGGCAGACTACAATGTGGTAGAGTGACCTGAATGAAATTCGTCTTTTTTCCTTTAACTCACTCAAACGTACAATATATGTGTACCAGCTCTAATCCTGAGTTTTTGTATGGGCAACCTGGAAGCCTCCTTCCTTGGATATGCAGGCAACAATTTTACATGCCATGGTTATTGATACCGTCCATGCAAAATGTTTGAGTGTATGCTAGTAATTTTTTTTTAATATTGAGTGTATGCTAGTATCATAAGCAAAATATGTGTCATTGAGATGCAGTCTACTGCCTATTGCCTATTTCTGATTATACATGATACTGCAGTCTTGTTGTTAACATGTGTGCCTGCTGCCTATTTCTGATTAGACATGATACTGCCTATTTCTGATTAGACATGATACTGCAGTCTTGTTGTTAGACATGATACTGCCTATTTCTGATTAGACATGATACTGCAGTCTTGTTGTTAGACATGGTACTGCCTATTTCTGATTAGACATGATACTGCCGTTTGGGTGCGTTAACATGTGTGCCTATTGCCTATTTCTGATTAGAGATGCATAATTAACTTGTATATGCTTTTGTAGGTTCCGCCATGGTGCGCCGCAAGATCACCACCTACGCCATGATGAGCCGACGCCCACCACCACCCCCTCCCCCTCCGACGCCGCCTCCAACGCCGCCACCTCCAGCATCCGACGGCGAGGAGGAAGAAGTCCCCGAGGTGGACTACCCGGAGGACGAAGAGGAGAACGACCGCCTGGAGGCGGAAGTCCAGGCGGAGATCGACGACATGGAGTGGGCCATCTCGGACCCCGAGAATGAAGAACAGGCGGCCATCCACGCCTCGTGGCGTTCTCTGCGGATGGAGAACAAGGAGGCGGCACGCGACGACGAGTTGGACGGCCTACTTCTTGAGTCGGGGCTCAAGGAGTCCCACGACCACCACACGACGGAGGAGGGAGCACGCGGCTTCATGGTTGTGGAGGATGACTTCCTCCCCGCCCCCGCCGCTGCACGAGATGCTCGATCGGGCCTAGCGGCAACGAAGAAGGGGGCCAACAACGACGAGGCGGGGCCCTCTAGGCGCTAGAACTTTTTTTTCGTATTATGAACTGCTTATATATGATCATATGAACTGCTATGTTTTATTCTAGGCTTATGAATCCTTGCCATAGTATTTGTGATCATGCAAGCATGCTTTTGAACTTTGTCATTCCTTTCGTTGCATAACATATATACTCCATTCTAGGCTTATATATGATCGATCGTCATCCATGCTATGTTTTATTCTAGGCTTATGAATCCTTGCCATAGTATTTGTGATCATGCAAGCATGCTTTTGAACTTTGTCATTCCTTTCGTTGCATAACATATATACTTCATTCTAGGCTTATATATGATCGATCGTCATCCATGCTATGTTTTATTCTAGGCTTATGAATCCTTGCCATAGTATTTGTGATCATGCAAGCATGTTTTTGAACTTTGTCATTCCTTTCGTTGCATATATAACATATATACTCCATTCTAGGCTTATATATGATCGATCGTCATCCATGCTATGTTTTATACTAGGCTTATGAATCCTTGCCATAGTATTTGTGATCATATGCAAGCATGTTTTTGAACTTTATCATTCCTTTCGTTGCATAACATATATACTTCATGTCTATACAGAGATGGCGAAGTGGTACGTGGTGTACAGTGGTCGGGTTCTAGGAGTCTACGAGGAGTGGGAGGACTGCCAGGCACAGGTGACCAACTTTAGCGGCAACTGCTACAAAGGGTACAAGACAAGAGAGCTCGCGGTCTCCAAGTGGAGGAGACACGTGTGGAAGAAGAATCAGATGAAGTTCTTGATCATGGTCTCGATCTTGCTCATCGTCGTCGCCGGTGTGATCTATTCGAACTTTTTTTCGATGTTGGACTTGCTTATATATGATCGATCGTCATCCATGCTATGTTTTATTCTAGGCTTATGAATCCTTGCCATAGTATTTGTGATCATGCAAGCATGTTTTTGCACTTTGTCATTCCTTTCGTTGCATAACATATATACTACATGTCTATAGAGAGATGGCGAAGTGATACGTGGTGTACAGTGGTCGGGTTCCAGGAGTCTACGAGGAGTGGGAGGACTGCCAGGCACAGGCCGGTGACCAACTTCAGCGGCAACTGCTACAAAGGGTACAAGACAAGAGAGCTTGCGGTCTCCAAGTGGAGGAGACACGAACCGGTCTTGCTCACCATTGCGGGTGTAGTCCACTCGGTCTTTTGGTGAGATGTGTAGTGTGTGTAATGTGTAATGTGTGTAATGCATGGACTTGGGCTATATATGTTCTAACACTTCTAATATTCGGGAACTTTGTCACTATTATGGATCTAATTGTTTGTGATGATGATATATTTGTTTTATACTGCATGCTGTGTATTCTGCAGTTATATTGTATACCTATATATATATATTCTTGTGCATTGCTGTGTATAAATACCAGAAAATATCAGTTTTTTTTGGACCTGTACAAAATATCAGTGGCGCATATTATAGGTGTTTAGTGGCGCATTATGTATTGGTGGCGCATATAGAAATATGCGCCACGCATAAGACACTAATGGCGCATATGCAATATGCGCCACCAATATTCAACATATGCGTGACGCATATTGACATGCGCCACCAATAAACTGTTATTAGTGGCGTGGCAGTGGTGGCGCATCCCATATGCGCCACGCATATGCCAAAATGGTGCGCCACCAATAGGCTTTTTTCCACTAGTGGGTAATCTATTTCTTGTATCAGCAATATGAACACCATCAAGATAACACCAGAAATCCAGCTTATCCAGTAGTGATGCCTTCAAAAAGAAAATAGTGCACAAGCACCATTATCATCCGATCAAAGATCATAGATTTTCACTCTGGAGAAAGTCCTCGTCCATAAAATAATGCCTTCAACAAGACCATTGCGAGGCACAATCAATTAAGATCAGACCTTGGAATTTTATCTTGCAAGCTGGACTTTGAACTTCTCATGTGATACGCCCCCACTTGCGATGCCGATGCTACGAGTAAGAAATCACCAAGCAAGTTCCTCATCGCCACAAGGACTCGAACCACCGTTGCTAGTCATCAGAAACTCGGCTTCCATGTCATTCTCCGCACCTGTATTCACCATGGACCGTAAGACGTGTCCCATGATGGTAACAAAAAACAGAGTTTCGGCATGCTCCCCCTGAAACCAAACGATCGAAAAAATATGATGCACGACCGAATACCATCCGACCGCAACCTCCAGGAATGTCGCCCAGTGAAGTTCGCCGGCGGAGCCTTTCGGAACTCAGACACTTCAACCGGATCAATGATGTCAGGCATCAAGCAGATCTTCATCTTGGCGTGAAAAGGAAACCCTTGGACCGTCACCTTATTTGAGGTCTTAGATAGGGTTGGATCGTGGGATCCAACCTGCCGCTGCCTGGCCGACCGCTGATACCGCCACAGTGCCTAGCAACTGGTGCCGCAGACAAGACTGCTGCCCGCTGCCAAAGCCGAGAATCAACAGACCCGCACGAACAAAGATGAACCAAGTGGGCCTGGAGCTTCTGGCCACCGCAGCACCTCACCGTCGACCAGCCGCCGGAATTATCATGCTTGGTTGCTCGGTGGCCCTGACGACAACACGATGTGGCAACAGGACGTCATGGAGGCAGGGCTGACTAGAAAGAGACACATCTGAACCACAACGAGTGCTGGTGGTTCAGAAACGGCTCGTGTCCATGTCAAGGTTCTCAGCTACAGATCACACGCAGGAGCTGATGAAGCCAGAATAGCCCCTGACAATCCCAGATCGAAGACGCCCAGATAAACCTTCTTCGCTTGTCCTCGCCCTCTCGCACTGCACACCATATATGTCTGCCAACTCCTTGATCTTTTGTGGACACCATGCCCACGTTGACATCCACTAGGCAGCTTGGCGCGACGCCACGCCGCGCCCTTAGCTGTTAAATTGTTGGATAAAGAATTATAGAAGTATTATTTACTCTATGCCATAATATAGTATATTTTAGCAAATTGTTTAAGCTTGCCAAAACATAACGCAATGAAAAAGAGGGTAGTATAGACAAAAGACACCGCGTGGTCGTGGGAAGATGGTAAAGAGAGAGGGTTGGATGACAGTGCGTGCCGGCTTAAAAGGCAACATGCAGTGGATTAATTTTTTTCAAAGTTGTAGACTGGTTAATAACATTTTTCTGACTAAAAGAAGCGGCGGATGGTGGAGAAAGTATATTTTTTGTAGGATAAAGTAGTAGTATTTTTTGTGATAAAACATGCCCCAAATGTAAGAGTAATTTTTGTAAAGTTGCCATAGTAAAATATAGTAATGTTAACAAATAAAGGAGAATACGGTAAGAGTAATTTTTTGTTGAAGATGACAGTGCGTGCCGACTTAAAAGGCGACATGCAATTGATTAATTTTTTTCAAAGTCATAGACTGGTTAATAACATTTTTCTGGCTAAAAGAAGCGCTAGATGGTGGAGAAAGTATATTTTTTGTAGGATAAAGTAGTAGATAAATGAGGCCTCAAATGTAAGAGTAATTTTTCTAAAATTGCCATAGTAAAAGGCAGTAATGTTAACGAATAAAGAAGAATACGATAAGAGTATTTTTTTTGAAGATACCATAGAAGGAGGCATCCATTCAGATGGCGGAGTAAGTATACTTTCTGAAGCTACCGTAGAAAAAGGCATTACTATCTTCCGCAAAAAAATAGAGATCATGAATATAGAGCATGCCCGCAGGACCATCGTGATTTTTTGCCAAGAAATAACAGTTGCAAATTAACTTCGAGAAATTACTACCTAAAACGTATGGGAGGCGATCAGTAGAAGAAGGTAGCGGCATTTTTTCAAATAAAAGAAGCGACAAATAGTAGAGTGTTTTGTTTATCGAAATTTCCGTAGGATATAACCCGGAGCCAGCATAGAAGAAGGCAATTATTTGAAAAATTATTGATAGAGATTATTGTTCATGCATAATCAAAGAGATATTGTTGGGAACTTACCGTCGAGGAATAAGTGTTAGGTAATTAATGTTGGTGATGTACTCTTGTGCGGATGGTCTGTATCATAGAATTACAGTTTTCACACCGTCAAAAGAATAGTGGTGCGATATTACCGTCAGTCGATTGTGCGGCATTGAAGAATTAGTGTTGAGCAACTACTATTGGGAAATTACTGCTTGAGCCTGTCACGAGAAAATAATGCTATAAAATCAGCAGAGAAATTACTTTAGCATACACTGTTTATGTTGTACTGCAAAATTATTGTTTAGATTATACCGCAAAACTACTTTAAAAAAGAACCAACCATAAAATTTCAAAAAATGATGTTGTGAAAATACAGTTGGAAGATTGCGCATCATCATTTAAGAAGCACGGTTAAGTAATTACCGCCAGAAATTACTGCTTAAGATGAAGAGTTAAACCAAAAAATACTGTTATACAACAACTGGTAAGAATACTGTATCACACGTTGTTTGCATTGTATCGAGAAACTACTATAAAAAGTTAACAACAAAAATTACTGCAGCAGGCGTTATACCGGATTGGTCATCGATGTTACTTTTATCGCTGGATTCAAATCGAACAATCCAAACACTATTGAGCACTGTTCATGTACTGGTTACTGTTTAGGTGAACAGTGTGCTATGACGTGGGCCACTGAAAGCTTCCTAATTCCTTCAACTTCAATATATATATAGATTAGCGTTAGGTAGTTGCAGACAAAAAGCAACGTCTTGATATGATGCTTAAGCTATGGATAGGATTCTTGCAAAAAAAAAGTTGTTGATAGGAATAGAATGTCTGGAATGTTGGCTTACTAGAGAGAGGATTTGGTGCATATGGGCACCGGTGCTCTCATAATTTTCAAAATTTTGAAGATTTTATAATCTCATACTTCTATGTTTTCAAAAATTATAGCGTTAAATATATAGATAGATATAAACAAGAGGAGTGTATGCGAAAAAGTCCCTTCAAAAAATATGTTATATTTTGGGAAATATAAAAAAGACAAATCTTTGATTGCAAATAGTAGTAAAGTAGTAGTAAAATAATATATCCTTTTTATCAGAAATTTGTCTTTTTTGTATATCCTAAAATATAAAGTATTTTTTAACGGGACTTTTTTGTGTATGCTCTTTCTCTATATATCTTTTTATAGATTTAACGCTATAATTTTTGAACACATAGATATGTAAAATTTTAAAATTTTCAAAAATCTGAAAGTGGTAAGATCACTGGTGCCCATGTTCCAAATACACTTTCCGTATTTGGAACCACATCACCCTAATTATTTTGACAGTTAGATCTATATTTTACGTCTAGGATTTATCAACAGATTAACTATCACGTAATTGTGTACGTAGTCCGGTTTAAGACTGACACACTCCATAGGATCTAAAAAAAAACTTACACATCTATTGCAAAAACGGTTCAGATGAGATTGCCAAAGTAGTCCAATCACGTAAAAAAACAAAATCACGTCTTTTGTTCACGTACACGGAAAAAAAAAGAGTCCCAACATTCCCTGAAATAAAAAACGTCCCAGCAAATAAAAATTACAAACCATGTCGTATTCTAATCCATATATAGAAACTACAACTGGAATTTAATAACCAACTATTTTTAAACACAGAAGTTTAGCAAAATATTTCTACATGAGGAATTTAACAGAAAAATCAGATAAATAACAATTATATTTTACGTATTGTATTGCATGTGATGACATCATCATGATAAATTTAAGAAATCAGTGATTTTATCTATCTGCATTGTTCCCTTAGTATTTGTATAATTTGGATCATCATTTTTACATTAATAAGATGGATTTTGGTTTAGCAAATTTGGTACTCTCTCCTTTCTAGATTAATTGCCACCCCATTTTCCCAAAATTAATAGAGACATCATGTTAAACTACATCACCTTAATTATTTTGACAGTTAGATCTAAATTTTACAGCTAGAATTTATCAACAGATTAACTATCACAAAATTATGTATGTAGTCCGGTTTAAGACTGACACGCTCCATGGGATTGCCAAAGTAGTCAAATCACATCTAAAAACTTACAGATCTATTTAAAAAACGGTTTAGATGAGATTGCCAAAGTAGTCCAATCATGTCTAAAAAAACGAAATCACGTCTTCTGTTCATGTACATGGGAAAAAGAAACGTCCCAGGATTCCATGAAATAAAAAACGTCCCAGCAAATAAAAATTACAAACCACGTCGGATTCTAATCCATATATAGAAACTACAACTGGAATTTAACAACCAATTATTTCTAAGCACAGAAGTTTTGCAAAATATTTTTACATGAGGAATTTAGCAGAAAAATTAGATAAATAACAATTATTTTTCACGCATCGTATTGCATGTGATGACATCATCACGATAAATTTAATAAATCGGTGATTTTATCTATCTGCATTGTTCCCTTAGTATTTGTATAATTTGGATAATCATTTTTCTATTAATAAGATGGATGGTTTAGCAAATTTGGTACTCTCTCTTTTCTAAATTAATTGCCACGCCATTTTTCCATAATCTATGAACCTACACACTCAGACGCGTCTAGCCATATCCAAACCAAGTTTGACCAAATGTGACCAAAGTTGCAATAATTAATTTAAAATGGAGGGTGTAACATCTATATAGGTCATAAAATATAATAAAATGTAAAATATTAACGCCTCAGATTAAAAGTTAGCATACACAAAAAGTTGACTATAGAGGCCGGGGGTTCAACCTCCATTTAAAAAACACAAAAAGTGAACGCATTGTAAATTTATATATGCTTCTCATGATACGATATAGACTCAGATGACCTGCATGCACCATCAACAAATCATCCTGATCCCTCTAAAAAAATCATCATAGACAGTCACAAGTAAAAAGAAAGCCAAGGCAGTACTACACTACTTTGGCAAAAAAAAAATACACTACATGCATGCATAAATATACTACTTGATAGTTTAGATGGGACAAATTGGAGATAGACTCGATTAGACACAGATCAAGCTAAAGTCTTGTTCAATGAAAAATCCACTATTCTCTTTACAAAGGTCTTTCATTAGGTAAGATAAAGCAACATTTATGGATTGCATAAATGCATAAACATGCACATAGGGCAATTTGAAAAATTGTAGAGCAATGATGACCGTAAGAGAGCATGAATTGCTGGTCGGTCATGGAGTTCACACAAATGAAGTGACATGAAGTGTTAGATTTGGCTTTAAATATTACATATGTATGTAAGAATTTATGCAGAAGACATCCATGCCATTGACAAGAACGACATATAATCTGCAAATCCAGTTCGGCTCCAGATGGATATGTACCCATAGTTTGAAAACAAATTTTCAAATATTAAAAAAATTTAGGAAAAAAATAATTATGTATACATTCAGACGTTATATGTTTTGACAAAATATTTTAGAAAAAGAACATTTTTTTATGATAGAATAAAATATAAATATAAAAACATGAATCAGTTTTGATATGAAGACTCGAACCATATATATTAGACATTCAAGGATCAATCAATCTGCTACACCATTTAAATTGTCATTCTAATGGGGATTCCAAACTTTTTCTCCAATTGATTAAAACATCAAATCTGAATTATGGTTTTCTAATAAATAGTATGACATGATGAAATATAGGCCTACACGAGTTTTTAAGTTAAATAATTTATTTCACTAAATATGCTCAAAATTATATCGTCAAAATATATTTGTTCACTTATAATTATTATATTTGTATTTCAAAAATTTCAATATTACAAATGACAATAATAATAGTTATGAATGAAAAAATCTTAAGACCATTACAGTGGACGTATAGACATAAAATAACCGACTGGTAAAAATAGTGAATAATGTTTAAGATACCCATGTTATAAAATGTTCCATATATTTTTGTTATGTAGGACCACATTAATATGAAAACAAATGTTTAAAAATTGTTACATAAAATGTTTCTTATCTAACAATGTGTGGCCTAAGCACAAGGCAAACATAGATTCATAAGAAAATTATAAGTGTGTAATAATTTGGACACAATGAAACTGATTTCCTCGCATTTGCGAGGGCCACTGTGCTAGTTGGAGAAAAAAAAAAGATCCATTCGGTATCTTCTTTCTCAAAAGTCCACGATCAGAACAACCGATAAAATAGACACTATTAAGTATTGGATACCAAGCAGAGAGTAACAAAATTCTTGTTTTCCCTTGTACATGCGGACATAATATGTTGAAGCGAAGTTAAAAAAAATTATATGTAATATGTGTAAAAAGACAAAAAAGTATAACCTAAATAGTCATGTTGGAGCATCGAGTCTTGTCTTTTTTTTTTACATGTGACAAATAATATTTTTTTCTAAAAAACTTATGTGCGAACATAAATTATCTTTGATACTATTATTTTTTTAACTTAATTATTTCAAAATGTGTTTTTCAAACAATAAGTCATATGTATGTACCGGGAGCCGAAATGGATTTCAAGGGTTCGTTCTATCCGGTTCCCAGGTTGCAGGAGAGATAGTCGTCGCCCGTCGTGCAGAATCGAGACCCGTGCTCACAAGTCACAAGCAGGTCAAAATAATACACCGTGCTTGCTCAGCTTCTTCTTCCACGCTTCCCCTTTTCCGCGCGTGCGCATCCGAACGAAGGAGCTCGAGAGCGCGGAGGAGCGTTGACCCGAGCGCGAATCAGTTCGTGTAGATCAGGCCTGGTCAAGTACGTCACGCGTGACATGCTTCCATCCCTTTCCCGTGCTCGCCAAGTTGCAGCACCCCGATCCCCTATATATAAGCCGCCAGGCACGCGCCTCAACCTTCACACAAGTCCCAAAGCATTCGGAAGAGACATCCGACCTTCAGATCAGGATACTTAAGCAAACCAGAAGAAGAGTCGAGCGTGTGAAAGAAGAATCGGAGCTGAGATGGCGTCCATGATGGGAGGAGACTTCGTGGAGGCCTACGTTCTGAGGAACGCCTACAAGGAGAAGATGCGGCGCATGGACAAAGCGGCGGCGGCGGTGGAGGGGAAGAACAGCAAGGAGGGCGCCGGCGGCGGCTCTGCCGGAGAGAAGAAGGCGGCTGGTACGAGCGGCAAGGGAGGGTTCTTCGGGCTCATGAAGAAGAAGGTGCACCCCAAAGCGGCGTCCTCTTCGTCTTGATCGTTATGACTCTGCAGCTCTGGTGTTCCATATATGCATGGTATAGTAAGGGTAGAAGTTTAGCTGCCACGAAAGTTGGCCGCAGCTTGCCGGAGTTCAATCAGGGCTGGTTAATTAACTGGCTGCAGCTTCCTGCTATAGGAGCTTGTGTGTGTGTAAGCTTGTTCCTGCGATCAGCTTCTCCTGGGAGGAGTGTATGAGCCACTGGCTGTCTGTAACGTTGGTTCTTTTGTTAATTGGTTAATCGAGTTCAAGAAAATGAAGTGAAAAAATTCCTTCTTGAATTGAGCTGCTCTCCCTTTTCACTTCTCCGCACCATCAAATTTCAGGCTTTCAATACAGAGTACAGACATAGTGGCCGTTCTGGCAGGAACACATCGAGCAGAGTTCAGCAAGTCACTGAAGGAGTTGATGCTCTGCTAGAGCATTGCAGTTGCAGAGGATGAGAGGAGCCAGCTACTACCCTACTGACCCCGTCACAACCTTTTACCTTTCTCAAGCAAAAGCAGAAACGACTTGTCTTGCTCTCAGTTGGCATCAGGCGATATTTAACCGTGATGACAACGACATAAATACCAACAAACACTAGTTGTGGCAGGTCGTTACAGGCTAGAACTTGAAAGGTGATGACGTTCTCTTGTATCCTTATCAGATAATGGCATATACCCTGCTAATGTTTGTTTAGCATATCAGCTAAGCAGATACAGCTAGAGTTGCAGGGTCGCAGAGCAGCTAAATTAACCAGCTCAAGGTATAAGCATACGACGGTTCTAGACTTCTAGTGCATCCAAAGTCCTAAACTCGCAGTTATGCCAGCATTACAAGCTAAACATATAGTACTAATAAGAGTAATCTCGCACGCATTCCATCATCAAACCCATCGTCACGCATGACCTTTCCATATGAGAGATGGCAATTGGTTAATATAATAAGATGAGGACATCTGCCATTCTGCCTCGTGTCATATGTCAGCAGAAAGGAATTCTTTTTCTTTTCAGCTGACATCGCGTTTGGACTTCCCAGCGTAGCAGAGACGACCGAGCATTTGAAGGCTACGTGTGTCCATCGATTGTCATGCAGCAGCCGACGCTTGCTTCTTCAGATATGACGCACTGCACCTAAGCTGACAAAAACCGTATCTGCACTGCGCACCATGCCTGCCTACTTCCTTGACCTTTCCTAGGCATCGCACCCGACGTTGACATCCATTATAGTTAGGTAGTTGCAGACAAAAAGCAAAGTCTTGAGATGATGTGTGTATCACATGTTTAAGCTATGGATAGGATTCCTGCCAAAGAAAATGTGTTTATAGGGAGTAGAATGTCTGGAATAGGGGCTTGCTTGGGTTGCCTTTCAAGCATAATTGGAGAAAAAAAGAGAGCCGTTCAGTATCTTCTTTCTTGAAAGTCCACGATCAGAACAGCTGATAGAATGAAAACTGTTACTCCCTCCGACCCATATTACTCTTCGCTAATATGGATATATCTATAACTAAAATGTGTCTAGATACATCCGTATTAGCGAAGAGTATTATGGGTCCCTCTGTTCCAAAATATAAGACTCTTTAGAGAGCTAATAAAAAGGATTATATTTCAGAACAGAGGTAGTACTATTATGCATTGGTTACCAAGCACTGTGCATCAAAAGTCTAGAGAATATCAAGATGGTTACACAAGCTTTAGTTATGATACATAATAGGTGACTGTAACATGAATCAAAATTTTCAAGGTGAATCCTTCATAATGCGAGTAGTCACTATACAGTAATTGTGTTGCCTATATATATATGACATTGTTTGGGTGCCTGAATCGACTTACAAGAATCTATGAACATGAAATTTATATATCTTCCTGCTTGTCAAACTGTAGACCCATAAGTTGATATGACAGCTTGTACTTACTGTGCAACATTGGGTAGATTGCAATGACTATAAGTATTTCTTACAAAAAAGCCTCTTAAGCATCAGCAGCAGCTCCCATTTTATACATCGAGAACCTGGCAGCTAATAAGTTCAGCAGCCCCAAAGTTCTTCGAAGCCACCGTGTTCCATAAGGCATTTTCTCCGGATGCATTGTTTCCGGTGTTATTCTGCAGCACAACTTGCATAATCTGGAGATTATTGTTTGCGTCCTTTGTTATAACATGGAGCTTTCCATGAAGGCCAGCCAGTAAAAACGGAGACTCGGCATCAGTGAAATCATGAACTGGAACCTGTGGTACAATTGTTCTCCAGATATCTTCTTCAGAATCGTACTTCTTTATCTGGCCACTGTCCAAGGAGCTGGAAGGTTCCAATGTATAAAGCTCATCATTGACTACAACACCTAATTTTGTTCCTGCTTGCCTTGCTGGCCATCCATCACCAAGACCATCTGGCATCGTTGTCCAAGAGTTTAGCTCTGAGTCATAGATTTCACCTCCAATATCAAAAAAGAATGGCCATGAGTACAGGCTCTGAGGAACATATAGCTTTCCTTTATAGCAAGCCATTCCAGTGGCAATAGGCTTCAGCACATCAGCCAAGAAAGCCGTTGGCAACACCTGTGCCTTCACAAAAGGCATTTCTGGCAACTCACTCCACAGACCAGTTTTGGGATCAAGCACTTCACCCGATCGTAGAGGAAGCAAGCCATTCCGACCTCTACTAACTCCACCAACCACATATAACTTACTCCCCAATAATGATGCCTTAGAGAAAGCCCTACCAGACATCATTGGGTTAACTTCCTGCCACAAATTGAGAAAAGGATCGTATCTCCATACGCAATTCAAAGCAACAGCTTTGGAAAATCCGCCCAAGACATACAAGCAGCCATCAGCAACTCCAACAGAGCACCCACAAAAGGGCATTTGGTCAAAACCATATCGGCGGCAAAACCATCCCCTAAAGAAGTCAGCAATCCTACTACTTGAGCCCACAACATTCCACATACGGAACCCTGATCCTGTCCTCCCACTAGATTCCTCCTCATTGACGAATGAAGGCATGGATGGCAACCTTTGCCATTTCTGGCAGGATGGATCGAGTGCATAACAGTCAAGCTTATTTGCCTCAACTTTGGTCAGCATATACAGCCATTCTTCAGTTAACCCAAGCTCTCTTCTCACCTGAGCAAGTTCAGAGCTGGTGATTGCCGCCTTCCAGTTTCGGCTAACGATCTTCACCTTCAGATAATAAATCCGCGGTAGCCTCGCTAAAACTTGAAATGATAGCTCATCAGGAAGATTTGGAATTATCCTCGAATATGACCCACAGTCATACGTGGTTATCTTGGCCCTCTTACTCGAAACTGATCCACTTGCATTGTCCAAATCCACGGATCGAGCATTACTGCTTGCAACACTTAGATAGGAACCCATATTGTCCTGCTTATCTTCAAATTCAGATCAATTGATGTGGTATCACCCCTCTAAATCATTGGCTGGCACCAAATCTGGTTTGGAAAAAAAAATACTGAAGTTATATGAACTTTCACATACCAAAATCACATAATAGCAGTGCACAACAGCTCTGATATGAATAACATAACAGCTGAATTTGACAAAAGCTCTAGCTGAACAGCACCAGGTCGGCAGGTTTCAACTATTTGGTCTAACACTAAAAGAACAAAACAGATCTAAGTAAAATTGTGTAGGCAAAATGCATTAATCAACTTAATGACAGAAGCATCAACCACGAAACCGTGAATACAGAGGCAGAAACCTCAACTATGACCCAAATTATTCTGGAATTTCTATGATCGAACATTTAGGGCCCAATTTGATCAAACACCCTCGCCCCACAAGCACTTTTAGTTCTACCTCTAGAGATGCCTCAGCTTTGACCAAAATCCAAACACACCAGACCTAACTTCAACGCCGATTACTTCATCAATCTACTCGCAGAAGAATCCCAAGATCGCAAAACCAACCAAGTCGGGCGCCTTTCGTAGCCGTCCTGTCCTACGGGGTCGCAAGGCATCTGATGCACTATGACTACCGTCGAACTGCACGGAATCACGATTTGAGAGGGAAATTGGGATCAATCAAGGCTTACCGAGAGGGAATCGACGCAGCAGGATTGGAGACGAGTAGCTGCTGCTCGAGGATCTCGCCGTGCCCGATGGTGGCGTGGCGGAGAGAGAAGCAGGGGATGGGTGGAGGCGGCCGGACGACCTTTGCGTGCAGACGGCGTGTTCCGGTCCATGGAATCAGTCGGGTCCGTCCAGGGATCTAACGGTCCGCGTTTTCTCCTTTTAACAATCAACACCATATGATCCAATGGTCTAAATTTTCTCCACTGGCTACACTATAATAAAGTTTAAAAGAAAAAAGCTAATCAACAAGGTCTTCAAACCTTTCTTCTTCGATGACACAATGTTTACTTTTCTCAAGGCAACCATAGAAAAAGAAAAATAGCATAGAGACCAAGCCATAAATCTATAAATACTAATAGGGTTCTCTCATAATTTTAATTTAAACCCCAATGTAGCTCTGACACAACCATTAAAAAAAGTCAAGTAACTTCACTAAGAATACCAACACAAGTATTTTAAGGAAAAACAAACGAACAACATGGTCAACGTCGTTGTAGAGCCAAGGATACAAATCTCCATTTTTTTTATTGAAATTTGAAACTTTGCACTAAAACTGGCCGGCGTAATCGCCGGACACGGCCTTGGATACAGCAGCTGGGTAGTCCTCAGTCCAGAAACGCTGAGATCCTAGAGGTTCACACACACCCAACGCTGCCAGCACATGGGCTGGTTTATTACAATCACGATGTACATAAATAACTTTGAACTCTATAAAACTTAGCTGTAGCTGATACTTAATTTCTCTGAAGAGGGCTCCCAGTGGTGCGGCATCGTAGCTGTTCGAAGTCACGGCCGTCTTGAGAACTTGACAGTCTGTTGCGAAAATAGGTCTTCCGATCCCTAACTGATCGGCAAGCTTAGCCGCTTGGAGCATTGCGTGTGCCTCGGTTCTCAGAGCTTCACCAGCATTTGAGTGCTCCCGCAGCTGCAAAGACAGGTACGCCTTCATGATCACGGCCAATGCAGCCCCAACCTCCCTTCCCCGAGTCTGATTGGAAAGCTCCGTCAGTATTGATCATAACCCATGCTTGCTCCGGTGGAATCCAGTGATTTGTAGTAGCAGATACTGATGATGCAGCTGAGTTATTTGAAGCCTTTCTCATGAATTCCGCCCATTCCCGTGTGTGCCTGTTTACCGTATATTGGAATTCGTCCACGGTGAAACGGCGTTCAGCATGATTCGCTTTGTTTCGCTCTGTCCACCAACACCAAAATAGGGCCACGACCATCATCATTTGCTCATACGGTAGGGAAAACACTTCGTGCAGTAGCTCCAAACTAGACGCGCAGTTTTGCAACTTCAGCCTGAGGCTATCGGGCAACAACGCCCTCCAAACCTTTTTTAGTTCAGAGCAGTGGAGGAATAAGTGGCCTCCATCCTCGAAGAGACGGTTGCAGAGGGGGCAGCGCGTATCCAACTCCACATGTCTACGCTCAATATTTCTTCTTGTAGGTAAACTGTCATGCCCCAGCCTCCAAAGGAAATGATGAACCCTTGGCGGGCAATCCAAATTCCAGAGGCGATTCCAGATACTTTTCCTCCACGGGCTGCCTCGACATCCTTCTGATGATCCGGATTGCCTACTCTCATCCACTGCTACCGAGTGTACATGATAGGCGGATTTTACAGAGAATCTGCCTTTCTCATCAAAATGCCAGGCGTAGTGATCTTCCTCTTGTTCGAATAATGGTATTCGCAGAATGATCTCTGCATCAGCCGGTTCAAAAGTTTGCCTTACTAAATCTTCATCCCATATTCCAGTGGCTGGATCAAGCAGCTCCTGAACTTTCGTGATTATCTGATTTCCCTGTCTGTTTCTCGGTCGTCTCGTATCGCCATTTGGGATCCACGGATCAGTCCAAACTTTGACATTTGAACCATCTCCAATTCTCCAAATGATTCCTTTCTTAATTACTTCTAGTCCTTTTAAAATACTGCGCCATACATAGCTCATGCCTGCTACTGGTTTTGCACTTAGGATATCCACTTCCTCAAAGTATTTAGCCTTTAGTACAGAGGGAGTTTGGGGCCTGAATCAACCTCCAAACCTGCCTGGATAACATCGCCATATGGAAAGAGTGCAGATTTCGGAAACCGAGACCTCCCTCCTCTCTTGGTCGCATCATACTCTCCCAGCTGATCCAATGTGCTCTATGCTCATCAGATTGTTGTGCCCACCAAAATTTACAAATTGCTTGTGTGATGTCATCGCAAAGGCTCTTTGTCAGATCAAAACATGCCATGGCGTATGTTGGGATAGCCTGTGCAACGGCTTTTATTAGGATCTCCTTTCCAGCTTTTGATAGGAACTTTTCTTTCCATCCTCTAATCTTGCTCATAATCCTCTCCTTTAAATAAGCAAAAGCTCTTGAGCGACTTCTGCCAACATACATCGGCAGTCCCCCCCATGTGCCTCTAGCCGCAGCCCAAGTACTCCCATTACTCTTTCCTTCAGACGTCTTGGAGTATTGGTGCTGAACATGACTGACGATTTGTCTCGATTAATCATTTGTCCTGAAGCTTCTTCATATCGTTGTAGGATGGAATTTATTTCAGCAGCTCCCAATAGTCACGACTCACGAGAGAGAAAAAAGTTGGAAAATCGGTTTTGCTTCAAACACCATAATTGGCTCTGTGAAGTAACTCTCATCCTCTGCCGAAGGACACTTATTGAAAAGGCTGTCTTCTCCATCCACATGATGGCCAAGGTGGAAGAAGAAAATCAAAATCCTAAACTAATGTACTCCCCGTGAAGTAACTCAAATCCTTTGCCGAAGGGCACTTATTGAAAAGGTTGTCTTCTCCATCCACAGGATGGCCAAGGTGGAAGAAGAAAATCAAAATCCTAAACTAATGTACTCCCTCCTTGCTCATAAATTTGGTTAAAAAATATCGAATATATGTCACAAAAATATATCATTTGATTCATATTCAAAAGACGTTTCCAGTGGTATATTTTTTGTATAACGCGGATTTGCTACCACCGGTGGTAGCTATGCATGCATCATCCGTCCGTGGATTCCAAGAGTACACTTCTTCCACCGCGAGAGATGAAGGGAGTAGGCGTTATGCAGGTTCCAACGTTGCAAGAATCTCCGCCTATCCAATGCCATAGTCATGCCAAAAGGCTAGGTGGGCAGGCAACGTGAAGTGGCTTGTGTTCGTGGATGGTTTGGAATCACCTTATAGACCCACCTTTCGAAATGGCCTACGAGACACACCATGCAAGAACACCTCGTTCATAGCAGTAGTCTGCATCTGGATTGCAAGTAGGGTTTAGGGTAGTTGCTTTCAGTCCCTTGAATTTTCAAGTCTGATAATGCATGGTGCGGTACGCGTGTGTTGGTTATCTGTATCAGCTATTGAATCGTAAAGTATGAGTGTAACGGTGTAAGGGCACACTTTTTTTCCAGCCGAGACCAAAACAGTTTGTTCCTTCCGGTACTTGAACACCATTAACTTGCGAGAAGACGGGTTTTTAATATCGAATATACCCACCCCAACTCAAACAGAAAATATTGTTGGTGCGGTTCTAGTTGAAACAATTGAACTCGACTCCAAATTCGAACATCGGAGCCTGCATTGTTCCTGCGGATGCGATGAATAGACAGTAGCACTCGTGAGCTAGGGAGGGGTATCTCTATGCGCAAGGTTGCTGTGGGCTAGCAGGTTAGATGGTAAGGTTGCATGGTATGGATGTTTTGGTTGGATGCATGGGTAGGTTGATGGAGTAGGAGTGTCTATCAGGTTTGCTTGGGTGGACGTGGCAATAGAAAGAATGGTATGGTGTATTGACTAGGTGATTGTTAAATGGTAAGAATACAAACGGTGTCAGTTCCGTCAGCTAGAATTTGTGCTCTCGGTGCAAGATTTCATGCTCCCTATAGAAAATCCAACGGTGTGATGAGGGTGTATAGCTACCACCGGTGGTAGGCCACTATTTCTGATTTTTTGTAACATATAATTCATATTTTATCGACCAAATTAATGGTCAAACTTTTTTCTTAAAATGTGTATTACTCTAATAAATCGATACGGAAGGAGTATTAAAAATCTTATATTTAGAAAACTCCGGAGTAGGTGGAAACCAATGGATAGAGGAGATGGAATTACGGTGGGTAGGTAGTGTTCCTTCCTGGAGAGAGGGGGACAATTGTTGTATATGTTTCCTGCTCGCTGCAGAACAAAGGTCTCCTTTTTTTTTTGCCCGTATCATTTTCTTTTTGCCGTGAAAGATCTCCCTTTATTCTAAGGACTCATTTGATTGGTGGGATAGTACAAGAGCCGTGACAGCCGTCGGGCGACCGGTCAAGAGAGAAACCGGTCCATTCTAGAGTTGTCCGATGGGGATGGGCACGTCCGTTGGATCACATGAACAAAAGCTCTAGTATACAGTAGCACCACTACCTTGCTCATGCCGCCGCGTCATAGCACTGCCTGGTGAGCGTGCCTGGTTTGCAGCACCTCATCAGTGTGATTGTAGCGATTGGGATGCCTGCTTGTAGCACCGCTAGTAGACGGGGGTGACTTGCAGCGATTGTGCCTCCAGTTGCATCATCGCCGGAGAGGCGCGGCATACTTTCAGCACCGCATGCGCCTGTTTGGAGCACCATGCGTCATCTTTTTTTTTAGGGAAAGACATTCATTCATTCATGATAGAAACATTTACAAAGTCACGATTACAAATATCACTTATAAAACTAGGAATAGGGGCTAGCCACACCGCACTACTACTAGTACGCTTGGCTAGGCTAGCAAGTTCATGGGTAGATTCATTACGGCTTCTGGCTACTTTTGAGAAGCCACAATTAGGAAACAAACTTCTCAGATTCTCAATGTTTCTGTAGATGTGCCAGTTGGGTCCCATAGTTGCTCTTTTGCTGTTCAGAATGTTCACAACCCCAGCGTTTTCCGACTCCACAATCCCAGGCATCAGGTTACACTGGATAGCTAGGTTTAGTCCAGCCCAAACTGCCGTAGCCTCTGCTTCTTCTGCATCAGCGCAATTTTCAAGTACATAGCTGGCAGCAGCTACAGTTTCGCCTAGATGATTTCTGAACACGACGCCTGCCGCCGTTTCTCCTGATTCCTTGCAGAATGCAGCGTCTACATTCAGCTCCAGCTTGTTTATTCTTGGAGGAGTCCAGGTCGCCTTCGTATTGTTCATGTTCCTGTTGTTATCAAGAGATAATAAAACATCAGTCTCCACAGCCGATTTATTTAGATGGTTTTCCAAAAGAGGACCGGTAGACCGGCTATCGACAAGGTCTTGAAGGAAATTATCATAACCCGTCAGGAAGGCCGCCGATCTCGCGATGGTTTCCTGCCCCTTCCCATGGACGATGTCGTTTCGCAGATGCCAAGATCTCCACAAGAGCATTAACACCTAGCTCCTCTGAGATTTGGCTCGAATTCAGCAAAAGGTTTTGAAGCCATTCCGGACCTGAGTAAACGAAATTAAGCTCAGGTGGCAGCGACCAATGTTTCCTCATTTCATATCTAAGGGCTCTCGCTTTAGTACATTTGACAGTGGCGTGGAAGCAGTCTTCTTCGTCTCTTCCGCAGATGTTGCACATACCATCCGTTTCTAGAGACCTTCTTATTTTATTTCTCTTTGTAGCTAGATTATCTCGGGCCACCCTCCATCCAATTTTTTTGACTTTCTTTGGTACGTTAGCATTTCAGAACATTTTCCAAACGTTTCTTGTGTTGTCCAACGAGTGACTATTTCCGGGTTTCCATCTAGTTCCTTGACTTAGGTTATAGGCCAGCCTATAGGCACTTTTCACCGAGAAAATACTAGATTTCTCATAGTGCCAGGCTACAAAATCATCACAGGGGTTTGAGGGGAGTTTCTGTTTCAGTATCCACTCAGCATCATAGCTGTAGCATACCTTTTCCACCAGCTCCTCATTCCACGCTTGGTTCTCGGGAAGAAGTAGTTGGCTCACACGACAAATTCTGGATCTTGTTTTCCCTGGAGTAACTTTGAGGTTATAGTCTCTGGGCAGCCAGTTGTCTCTCCAAAGGTCGATATTTCTCCCATCTCCAACTCTGTAGATAATTCCTTCTTTTAACAACTCAAGTCCATGTTCAATCCCGTGCCACGACGGGGAGGCGTCTTACCTGAACACAGTGTCAAGGATGTTTCCCCAGGGAAAATATATAGATTTCAGCAATCTGGCGCAAAGGCTTTCTGGGTTTTTTTTTATTAATCTCCAGCATTGTCTCGCCAGCAAAGCTTGGTTCATTAGCTTTGTATCTCTGAAACCCATCGCTCCTAGGTTCTTTGGGCTTGTCAAGATATCCCATGCAGCCCAGTGGACTTTCCTTTTCTTCTCGTCTTCTCCCCACCAGAAATTACGAACCAGTTTCATGTAGTCTTCATGGAAACCGGTAGGTAGTTTAAAGATGCTCATAACATGGTTGGGGATAGCTTGCGCTACAGATTTGATGAGTTCATCTTTTGCACCCATGGACATGCGTCATCGTTTAGGCTAGGAAAGTTTTACATTGAGGAAAGAAAATAGCACAATGGGTTTAGGGACGTGGAGCTTGAAGAAAATGGCACAATAGGTTTAGGGAGACAGAGCTTTAAAATCAAGCGCTTCTCTCTACACAAGCTTGGAGCATAATTTCTTTCTAGTGTTAAGGGAGAAATACTTCCTAAATGGAGAATTAATTGACACGACATTTGTTAAAAAATGTGTCACCAGGATATAGTAAGGCATCATAGATGGTTTAGTGTTGCTATAAAAAGGTCTTGTTTGGAGAATTTGCAATGGGAAAAGTAAGTAGTCAGAGAAATAACCAAATTATGAGAAATGATTTAAAATCACCACAAATGTTACCAATTATCATATACACCTTATATTCTGGAATTTTTCATGGAAAACTATACACCTTATATCAAGGAACGGAGAGAGTATTAGAATTTTGTTTGAAACTTGCATTAATTGTCGTATTTTTCGAAATGGGGTGGGTACTCGATCTTCTCCACCAGGATTATCAAACATGAAAGGGATGTTTAACGTTGCGGAACGTTGAAGCGGTCCTCGGAATTTGTTTTACCAAAGTTTGAAGATGATAACCTTGTTGCTTGACATTTAGATGGTGTTAATCAAAATAGATTTTTTTTGGAATGGCAAAAATAAATGCACGAACTGCATGAGTAACACTCTGAAACCCTACAAGCGCGAGACGAGTGGCGGAAGAGAAGTATGTGTATACCACTCCTCTTTACGTGTCGTAATAAACATAAGTCTCAACCAAAGTTTTGGTTACCGAACTTGGTTTCTTCCCGAGGGTGCTCGGGATCACCGGTTACCGAGAAATCCTAGGCGGTTACTAAACAAATTTAAAAATAAAATTTTGAATTCATAAAAAATGAAAACTCAATAACCAAAGAAATACTCTACAATTTTGAAAATCAAATTTTGAAGTCAAATCTGCTCAAGATTGTTTGCCTGTTAAGCCTGTTTATCGAGGATGCTCGGGAAATCAGGTTACCGACCATTAACCAGATTTACCGACCAGTAACCAAAACCCTGGTCTCAACTCTCTCCCTCAATTAGCAATATGAGACTAAATTATATTATCACTGTTTACTATGTATTGATGGACCAATAAGATCTTTAGATTTTTTTGATGGACCAAAAGCCTCAAAATTCGAACAGTTGATTGATGTCATTGACCAGGAAGACTAACAAGGCGGCCGACCAGCAGAGATGTGCTTCTGGAAGTGATTAGTATGAGATCTAAGGATAGCTCATGAATTAGCTCAATATGTCCTCAAAGAGTTGTGTTGTGGATGATTCAATTTCGCGTCGATTTGCGAGACCGTATGTGGTGATTTCGTCAATTTTAATATTGATCGGTTAAGTCTCTCTGAGGTGCTCATAGAGTTAGGATATGCACATATGCGTTCTGAGTGTATGTATGTATTTGCAAGTGCCTACCTTTGTACTGTGTTTCACGACCGTTATGCATAATTGCAACAATTACTCTGGTTTAGAGCATCCTAACGATAAAGAACCGATAAAACCGTGCGTTTACATGGTACAACTGGCTGTGCCACTCTCCCATCAGGCGCAACATGTCTTCTACTTCCGGGCAGCTCCCGATGATATCAAACAACACATCCTGAGCCACCTCATCTACGCCGTCCAGCACAACGGGAGGCATCAGCGCCATATCGTCCTTCCCCCGGCCTTCGTAGCTTTCGCCCCCCTGAATGCAGTTGAAGTACAGCTTCATAAGCTCGTCGATCGGGCTCCGGCTCTGCTCCGTGGTTGCAGCAGCGAGCTGATCAGGCAGTACTATGGTCAGCTCTGATGGGTTCCCGCCTGTAGGACGGGGGCACTTCCCACTTGAGCTGCTGCTGCGGGCGATCTCCCGCTTGCGCTTGTCCTGCGCACCGCGCACAACGCCTCCCAGGCCATCATCCTCCTCACCCTTCTTCTCCACCTCCTCATCCTCTTCCTCCTGATCGAGCGGCGTGATCCGCAGCGAGTTCCTCAGCCGGCTGCTAAGCGCCTCCTCCTGCCGGAGCACCTTAGACCACGTCTCGGATTCCTTGGCGCTCATCTTCTGCTGCAGCCGCTTGGACTGCCACACGAGCTTGCGCATCTGGTCGTATCGCGGGCTCATGTGCTTGATCACCGCGCTGAGCAGGGAGATCTTCCACGCCTTCTTCAGGTCGTGCGGCTTCCGGTACAGCGGCGCTCCCTGGTGGGCCTGCATCTCGCCCTGCGTGCCCCACCACGGCTCCTTCCCCGTAGGCCACCACGGCGGCGCCATGCCGCGCTCCAGGGGGAAGTTCCGCTGCGGTGGCTCGCAGTGCTGGATTAGCGCCGAGAGCACGGATCCCAGCGTGTTGTCCTGGATGCCCTGGAGGCGGTGGAGGTACGACGCCAGACCCAGCGGGCTGCCGTCTGCGGCGCCGGCCAGGGCCAGCGGGCCCGTGCGGTCGAAGATGACGTTGTCCTTCCACCAGCCGCGGAGGCTGTCGGAGGAGCCGGACATGGGCTCGCCGGCCTCGTCGATGATGCCGTACACGAACCCGCGCGCGTTGCAGGCTTCCATCATCTTGAGCATGTGGCGGAGGACGCCGTCCTGCGCGCGGAGCATGGCCTTCCGGCGGCACCGCACCTCGGGAGGTTCCTCCTCCGGACCGGCGCCGCCCGACGTGGATGCCCGGGCTGGCGGCGTCACGCCCCTGGCGCCGGCGCGGCCCTCTAGCTTCGTGAGCAGCATCTGGTCCTTCCACATGCGCTTCTTCAGGTCCGAGATCTCGACTGACTCAGAGCCCGATTCAGAGTCGCTCATCTCCTCCTCCTCCAGCTGCTGCTGCTCCCCATGGTCGGCGTGCACATCACCGCCAGGTCCGTCTTCGTGCTCCATGGCCGACTCTGCAGAAAGATGCCTCCTGCCGTGAATTCCTTTATTCATGGAGTAAATCGACAATTCACAGACGATCTATGATGAGCGAACTGTTGCACCGGTGAGCTATTTATATGCGCCGTCGACGTAGCCGAGAAGATTTCAGAGGTCGGCGGGTGATGTCGTGGCGTGGCTACGATCGAGCCCATGAATCTGGCCAAAGGCCGTATGGGGAATCGAGTGCGCTCGCTCTAAGTTTCTGTGTAAGCGCGTGATGCCTTCGAGTTCCAGGCTCTCAGCAAGCTAGCTAGCTCCCCCGTATGCGCACATAGTTTGGACACGGATCACATAATGTACAGCTAAAGTTTTTGTTCGGGTCTCACTTTGTTTAGTCTTACTTTTGACAGTATCCTACATTGTTTAGCTGTTTATGTGTGTGGTTCCGATATGTGTTCATGTGGATGTGGTGGCGGTGGGCAGGCAAGACATGGAATTTTCTAAGTAGCCGTAGTCAAGAGGTCAGGTGCTTTTAAAAATACGCGGCATGCATGAACGAACACACTCAGATAGCTAGTCACGTTTCAAGATATAAAATCTCATTGTATTAGACGTTATTAATTACATTATCAGATACTGGTTGATCTTGGCAATTAGGATGATGGTGTCCGACGCCGTTTTCCCTTCATGAAGGCATTGGTGTAGTAGAAGAGAAGACGATCTTGTCTTGTAATGGTTCTGGCGTAGTGGTTTACTAGAAGGACTCGGCGCGCTCTGCTGCGCCCTTTTTCGGTGTTTGCATTTATGTTCTCCATTCTGGTTAGTGCGGTGTAAATATAGGTTGCATACAACAGTGCTTTTCATGACCAAGCGTGCAGGATTTGACACCTCTTCAATCTTTCCATACTGAGCATTTTCTCTTACTTACAGCCTACTGAACAGCAATATATGAGCTGATCTCTTGCAGCACATTTCAGGTTATCAGGTTAAGCGCATATGCTTAAAGTAGAACCTATAGGAAAATTGAATAAACCAAATATGACAGAGAAAAATCACATGATATGCAGGCAGGCAGCAGCAACTTCAATCCATGGAGATTTAAGCACCCATAACTATAATGTGTAGGCATGAAAGAAGTGTGATGCCAGTGCTAATGTTATTAAGAAAGCTAATGATCCATTTAGACGATTAGAACAAATGAACATAGGAGTTTAGAAAAAAAACCTACACCAGCTTTCATGGACCATTTTAGAAGGGAACATCAATTTCCAAATACAAAAATAATTCTAAGGATTGCTTCCAAATCCACGGCCTAAAAGTGAGATTCAGTTTGAATACAGTATACTAACAGTGAGATTTGAAATAAACTAATAATATACTGTATACCTTTGTATACTGGAGTCACAACTTTTATTAAGAATGCCTCTTCATCACTGTCATATGTTGATTTAAAATTTCCAACAGTTAAGCACACAAACATACGAATGATACCATAGAGTTAAAAGATCATCTATTCAGACAGGAAGCACCATCATACCAATAAAGATGATGTTCCAGCACCTGCAGCAAACATATTACCAATGATAAAATCATAGTCGAATGAGCATCTCTACAAAATACATTTATCTCCATTAACATAACAAATAGGAACTTTACAGTTGCTAAGCTAAAGTTGTGGGGCAATCAAGGTACTAAATAAATACATTATGTCATACTCTTCCGGCATAAAAACGGAGAAAATGCCGATTAAATGCATTATGCTACAATAAGTTTAGCACAGAGTCTCAATAAGCTTACCAGGTGTTAGGTAGTATAATGAATAGAGTAATGCCAGAAGCCAGACCATAACCTTTCTTGAGAGTTGAGACACTATTGGTTTACCACCTCAACGTAGACAAAAATCTATGATGTAGATAAGGAGCATATTATTCTCTTAAGCCCCAGTTGGTAGCATGCCTGAAGGAAACGAAATAGCAGTGTACAACTGGGTAGCAAAAAGCTAAAAACCAAAAACACAAAGCAGAGGTTAAATATTACTTCAGCTAAACATAATCAAGCTATGGTTTTGGCTTTGTGGTAAGTCAGTGACTATGGTACTAAAATATTAACTGCTCTTATCAGCACAGATCAAGATGAAACATATCACAAAATATTATTCCCTCCGGTCAGAAATAAGTGTCGGTGACTTAGTACAAACTTTGTACTAAGTTAGTACAAAATCACCGACACTTATTTCCGATCGGAGGGAGTAGCTGTTATTATGAGCACAAATCAAGATGAAAAGTATCGCAAAACTTTTATTCCAGACAAATCTTCCATGCTCAACCTACAAACTCTGCATGTCACACAAAGGAGGAGATCCGACCATGTGTTACCAAGGAATGTCATTAATCCTCTTGACAAAGAAAACAGGTAGTCCTACAAAGGAAAAAACAGCTAAGCATTTTTCGCATGTTTTTGTCCGTACTCTTAACTCGGTATAGAGCATATTATAAGTGATAGGATGATGGATTTATTGCCACAAATAAATAAATAAATCATTTATTTGAAGGATCAAATAATCTAGGAACATACATAGACCTATGATTTTATTTCCATCATCAAGGTATTCTCTCACCATGACTTTTTCTGGATTTCAATCTTGGCATAAGTAATACACTCCTAAGTTGTGACTGTGTGCCTGGGTTGATACTCAACTTATTAGTTATAAGTTTTCTGTTGATAAACACATGTAGACTCACAATCACAATAATTTACCAAAGGTGCCCCTAAACGACCCTAAGTTGCACATCGCTAAACTGAGCCATATTCATTAGCAGACGAATGTACCAACCTAGAAAACAGAAGTTACTTTCTGAAGTGCGCCTATTGGTATACCCTTAGCAAACTTACTCAGAGCTGAAATGTAAATATTCGTCTCTATACACATTGGTGGAATATCTCTCCTTATAAGAGATTAATTACAAAAGAACATGCACATGAGCATATCGGACAGATGAAAAAAGGAAGGGTTGTGTGATGCATCGCTGGACTAAAAGTTGTAGAATGCTTAATTATGTATATATGACACCGAAGTGATACTATTGAGACCCATAATTAATCTTAAAAAGATAGCAATAATTGACATACACACTGATTGCACAATAATGAATTGTTTACAGCACTCAATCAACTACAAAAGATTGTTATTCCTATTAATTTGGCACTCATAGAAGAGAAATGGGAAGGTTATATCATCTCGGACAAAGAATATCAAAACCTATTTCTCCATACCTATTTAGCGATGTGATCCCTGAACTTTGGATTAAAATAATTCATAGGAAACACTCATAAAAAATCCGGAACAATTGTTTGATGTTCAATGGAACTTTCTAAAAAGCACGTGGACATGGAAATATCAGAAAACTTCAGAAACAAACACAGTTATTACGATCCATAGCTTCAACCTAAACAAAATGATTTGTTTCCGTTGGTGTAATTAATCTCGGTTCTCTAGGACATGAGGACACATCCATGCCACTGAAGACAACCAAATAAAGGAATCAAAATACCTTGAACGAATAGTTTATCCCCTCCAAACTATTTCCATCTGAAAAACAGCAGGGGGCTTCAGACTACTACAATGATAAATCGAGGAGACATTGATGAATTGCGGCTTGAAATCATAAAGTAAATATATGAAAATATGTACCTTTCTATTTGAGCTAAGATATCAACATGAAGCAACAAGTATAGATATCCTATTTGCAGAATTGACACTATCTAACAACAGATTTACACATGTCGGCAAGGTAATGGAAAACCAGGCACTACATAGTTTTCCACTGAAAATAAAATAGACAACATTAAAATAGTAAATTGTGAAGATCGAACTTATATGACTGAAAGAGGCAATTTTAATACCAAAGGGAAAAATAATAACGCATATTTGGCATCACTTTTTAAACCTGCATATTTTTAGGAATGGAAGAGCACCTCCCGCACACACAAAAAGGCTTTTTTGAACAGAAAAAATGCATAGTGGTCAAATAATTTTCCATAAGAACATACTTTGCCTTAAAGTCTTACAAGTCAGGAGCAAAAACCTTTCCGCCATTCTTGACAGATTTCTTGGAAGCACAGGAGAAGAGCACAAAAGAAAGAGTCACGATGAGATTCATCTTGTCTAGAGGAAAAAAAATCATGCAGCCTATTAATCTGAAATGTATGATTATTGCAAGGCAAATATTCCATGACATTAAGGATTTTAAAATTATCTTTTTAAGAAGACATTAACATTTAAGGCTTGGCATGTGCTTCTTATTCACTGTGTTGGTGTAATTGGATCTGCATATATAGCATGCGATCTATGTTGCAGCTTTTGTTGATTAATAATCAAGCTAGATCGTGTTTCCTTTCCTATTTACACAAGTGCAGAATCACATAAAGGGGTATGAATCACAAAAATGACCTCTCCCTCTGCATGTACCATACAACAAGGACACGTTCAGGTTAGACGTGATTAACTTAGAACAAAAAAAAGGAGAAATTAAGATGGGATTTTTATATGTACAACCTCCTGCTGAGCAAATATTAAGATTCTCTTCAGAGAGGCATGTATGGACTGAAGCAAATCGGTCTGATTACATTGGAGCTACAACATCCGCACTGATTGGACTATAAAGTCTATAAAACGCCCTGTATGTTTATAAGTGGGAATTTTAGAAAGTCCAATAATATACTGAATAGTAGTCTGAAAGGAAAACACAAATAACTTGCCAGTAACTGACTTGACTGGTGAAGAAGGTTAGGGAAGCTAAATATAGTCTGATAAGATCGCACATTAGTACAGTCAAATAAGAGAAAGTTGGGGTAGGAGGGGTGCTGCAACCATCTGCCATTTTACCCCTCTGAAAACCGGGCGGTTTTTAAAGTCTTGATCATCAACTAATTAAATCTTCTTACCTCAATCTGAGCATTTGTGTATTACAGAAAATCCTCTAATCATGCCAAGGAATACACGAATGTAACAATTAGGGGGATGGAGAGGGGACCTGATATTGCTAAAGCTTGTCACAACCGGATCTGTGGATGCTACAGTGGGCGACGACGACCTGGAAACCTTAGCATCGAGGAGGCTCGCTGAGGAGTAGGACGAATTCTATTGTTAGAGCTGAAATGGCTGAGGAATGTGGCGAGGAGTATTTGCAGGGGGTTGTCGATGCCATGGATGACCTGGGAACCTGCGGCTCGACCACACTGCTCTGCCTCGTTTGAGTAGAGGAAAGGGACAGGGGAGGGCCACCGATGGAGTTGACCTCACGGAAAGGAGAACGGACGACGGTGATGGCGATGTTGACCGTCAGATCCAGCGTCCCCACGAGCCGTGCATCCATGGCGCTGCTCCCCTTGTGCTCCTCCTTTCCGCCTTCAATGTCGACAACGGCAGCGGCGACGGCGTCGGAGACCGAGGAGGTGAGCTTAATCTGCCACCTAACGCGATGAATGGTGGCTGGTTTGGAGGAGGCAGAGTGCACCCGACGGCCGCCGTATTTTCGCCGGTCGGCGCCCATCTCGCTGTATTTCCACCATCCATCGCCTCCCCACGCAAGAACCTCAAGGAAGAAAGAGATGCGTAGATGCGTATTGATGGGCCGGCGTCGACACAGCAGGACGACCTAGAGCCAGCAAACCATGTCCGTTCTCTTTGTCTCTTAAAGGGCCCCACATGTTCTCTATTCGTTTTGCCCAAAGCCCAACGAACCGACTCTAAAATTCTGTAAAACTGAAGATAGCTCGGCACGTAGCCCCTTCCGTGGCACCACACGATAGCAGGAGCGAAAAGGAAAACGGAATTACGTACATCGCTTCAAACATAAGGAGCTTAATGCTCTTAGAAGATGTTATGTACTCTACTTGTTGATTGATTTGGCCTCTTTGGCTTGTATCACCTTCAATAAAAATAATTATGTATATCAACCTGATGTATAATTGTGTATATCAACTTGATGTATAAGATGGGAGTTTAAAGCCCCCTTTTTCTAAAAAAAAGTAGACATCTCACAACGGCTAGATAATCACATGTAACCAGTTATGGGCTTATGGCGACCATGTAAGTTTTGATGCCTAGCATGAGCCCAGGTCATACTAAATGCTATGATCATCGTTTGTACGTAGGAATTTGGGTACCTTTTCCAAGTGTTATCATCTAAGGCTCTAAGTAGATCATCGAGGATAATCACAGCACGACACCGAGATTTGGTAACGCAGTTCAACGATCATGCCTACATCTGCGGGGCAATGCTTATGGGTGCTCCTCCCCAGGTACTCAGAATTAATAGTACCATTGACGATAAGCCCGCCGCGGTGATACAGACACACCAGATCTACAAATGCCACGCTGGTCCAGCACCCCTTCCACGGGCATCGGACCGTCCCCGAAAAATGATCTTGTGTCTAACCTAGCTTTCATCTAGTCTATTGTGGCTACCCCGGCTGCCTTTATATATTAGGCCCAGGGTTACAGAGTTTGACTCCAACACGTAGTGACGAGGTTCTAACTCGGCAATGCCCATGTTTAAGGGCTTTCGATCTAGGGAGCGTATTGGGGCGCTTGGCGGATTCGACGGCTTCAGACAGAAACAGGGGGTGCACACGAATTTACCCAGGTTCGCCCCCCCCGGAGGGTAAAGACCTACATCCTGCTTGTCTGATCTTGTATTGCTGGTATATGTGGAGCTGTTACAATGGCGCGCAGATGCAATCTGGCGGAGGTGGAAGGAGATGATGTGGCTAGCCTATGCGAGATTGTGTTGTAGGCTATGCGAATCCGGTCGTCTAGGGGGGCGCCCTTGGTGGCTTTATAGATGCAGCCAGTTAGGGTTTACAAGTATTTCTTGCCTTCTACTCCAAGTCGAAGTGCTGGGCCTTGCGGGCTTCGTGTATCCTTCGAGCGGGCTTCTTCCTTGGCAGGAACCAGGTAGGCAAATATCGAGGACCGAGGGGTCATACCCTCGTCACGTAGCCTACCCGCTAATTACAAGTTCAATTGTAGCACTACTCGTACACATATTCGCCACATATTACAGCAATCTCCACCTTGGCGAATATAACCTTTGCCATCTTGAAGCTGTCATGCACAAACATCTGTGTATCTGGACTTGAACCATTAATCATGAGCTCCACTGCTACTCCCTTGACTCCACATGACTCCACCTGCAACTGTAGTTCCTTCCTTGCTTCATCACAGTCAACGCTCCCATGAAAATTAAGTTCTTTGCCGCTCTTGTTCTGTGCTCCCAACTCTTCAGAGTATCCGTTCAACGCCATCACACATCGATCATAAAGTCATCAATCCGACAACACCGACGTGTCATCCTGATAGCTTCATTTGGTCTATGTGAAAGTGAACAACTCACATATTAGGTACCACATATAAGAGTTACCTGAACTCATCATTCTCGCTATTGTTGACTGCCTAAAAAGCTTGAAGAAATTTCGCCGTTGCTTTAATTCATCTCCAGTCAAATTCGTAGTTTGCCCACCACTTTCGCAGATTCTCCATGATCAGCCTTCATCCATCTCCCGCGGTCTCGATAGACAGTCACCATCATGAACCTGTTACTCGCCTCCACACTTGGTTGACCAATGTCTAACCACCGGTGTCATGGTCCTTCGCCGCGTTCATCTATAGTCCCACTGAGTCTTCTGGTTCGCGAACCCATACCACCTCAGCCCCACTGTAGAATAACGCCAGTCCTCCACAACCGATGACGAGTCGACGTATCCCTCGAACCACTGTGCACCAGCCCGAACAATGTGTCGCTCGCTTTTTTCCCACTGAAATAGACTGCGACTCTCTATAACTTACGCCGTAGCCCCTCCATCAGCTAAGTGGAATCTTCTATCCGAAACCAGCTCCACCTTCAACATGACTCTATGTAGTTGTGCACACTACTCGCGCCCCATCGACTTCAAGCTCTCCAAAGCATGAGTCTTGAATCAACCCCACGCCATCACATGTTAAAGCGCGCATCCCTCAGGCATGCGCCACGTATTTCCACGCCACAGAAACCAGAACACCATCAGCATCACGCCCTTATGTCGTCATCGCTGATCTCATCAGTCCTTTTCTGTTCCAATCGACATCCACGTCGATAGGGGCGGAGCCAAAAACAGCGAAAGGATGGTGCTAAAACAGTCTTAGTGGTGCTAGTTACCCATGATTTTTATATTTAACTGTGAACTTATGCAACCTGAAGGTTTCACTGAACTATGTTCCATTGTCGATAACTGAGTATACACTACGGAAGTGGTACTACAGCTCTGAAGTAAAGGTCAAGCCAATTAAGATTACTCGTAGACAGCAGTTCCCTTGTTCTAAAAAAATGGGCAAGTGGAGGGTAATTGTGGTATTGATGGAAGTTGCTTTCCTGAAAATAGCACCCGAGTGTAACTAAAGTTCAGGTCCTAATGTGTACCCATCTATTTGACAAAATCTTCATCAACATGCCTACCAATTTCTGATTTTGGCATAACACCAATCTATCCTTTACACAGACCAGTATGCAACATGACAGCTATGTTCAGGTAGTGCATACTGCAGTTTGTAAATTCAGAGGTTTAACATTTCTACAGGCTGTGGGAGAAAAAATCATGAATCCTATCTCATGGTTCAGTTTTAGCTACCAGGGGTCTGCATACTGATGGTCAAATTTATTTCAATTTAGATAAATAAGCCTGCTAGCAAAACACTTATAACATAGCAATATCATAGCAATTTCAGTTTTAAAACAGGCCACTGTATCTTTTCATAGAGATCTAACGTGCAGTTCTAAACTTGGAAACTGATACTATTTGAATAGTTTTAGTGTGGAACAACAGTTTAATTAGCTTTCATTACTATTATGCCGGGTCGTCTTTGCAACCTGAAGCTCATGGACGAAATGAATGAAGACGGAAATTTTTTTTTTTTTTGAAACGGAGGCAAAAGTTTTGCCTCAATCTATTAATTAAGAAGAAGAGAGTTGCCCAGTTAATTAACGGAAAACCGGACAAAAACCGTTACAACAAAAACACAACCGGACTACGAAAAGCCTACCACCCCAAAGCCTGCAACTCTCCAACCATCTAAGAAGAGCAAACAACTCAGCCAACATACTACAACCTAAAATCTCACAAATTGAAATCACATCTCAAGGGGAAAGATGACAACCAATCCATCAAATAACTGTGTGCGCCTTCCTTGCGGCGCCACACTTCTTTCTTTTACCCCTTAGGTACTCCTTCACCTTCTTGATGTTGCCCATCGTAGCCTTATCAGACAGGATGCTAGCAATCTCCTTGGCAGATCCGGGGATAGCCGCCTCCAAACTGATAAGCAGGCTGCAAAGCTCTTTTGCAAAGAGCACATCAGAGCTAGATGCCAAAGTATCAACTTCATTAACCTTGACACTGCGGGCAACAAAGTGAAATGGCGGAGTGGAAGCCACCATTGACGTCTCAAGCGAGTCCACCTGTTGTGGCACCATTGACAGAGGAGAGGGAGATGGCTCCCCACACAGCTCCTGGAGGTCAGGCATGATCTGCATCACTGGAGGCATGATCGCAGTGACGTCCTCACACCCAGAAACATCCGGCAAAGCTAGCTGCGGTGACGAGCAAGACCTAGCTCGAGGGGAGAAACAACCGAAGATGCAATCTTCTCCGGCCACAGACGACTCCTGTGGGGCCTCTTCAGCAATGACCTCAACAACAGCCTTCGACGTCACCTCGGCGACAACATCATCATCAATAACCGTGCACGACTCCTGCTCACAGGCTGCACACACATCTGCACCCTCAAAGGAACTAACCTGAAGCTCAGGCAACAGAGACACAACCTGCAATTTGCCAATAGCATCCTCCGCTCTAGCCAAAACACTCCGAACACGGTCAAGGCAGTCGCTAAGCTCAGAACGAAGAAGCACAACCTCCTCCATGAGGACATGCCGCAAAGGCACATCAGTCGAGGTAGCAACATCGGCGGAAGCAGGCAATGCTGAAACATAGGCGGGTGAAGTCGATTGGAGAGGTGGTGAAGCAGCACAGCGAAGCGGTGGAGACTCATGGGTGCAAGGCCTAGCTCGGCAGAAGCGCGCAACATGACCGAAATAGAGGCAGTTTGTGCACCGAATTGGGTCCCTGCAGCAGCGGGCACGATGACCTCTGGAGAGGCATCGAAAGCATCGGTCTCTCAGCCACGCCGGAGGAATCGGCCGACGACGAGCGATTGCAGACTACTTGAATTGCAGACTACATGAAGACGGAATTCAGTACAACTACTTGAATTGCTTAGTTTTCCCTTGCTTATTGCATTCCATAGATTATATGATAATTAATAGGAGGGAAGATAAAGGCATACTATGGCAAAACCAGAACTTACTTGACCTGTTGAAAGAGATTAGATATGGAGGCCAGAATTTTTTTGAACCTGGGCTACGGCGGGCTTACGCCAGCCTGAACTTTTATAACCAATCACACAAATGTTATGGATCCATTACAAGTTTTGAAGGCCAGAATTAATAAGGCAAGCGACATCGAAGTGGCAAACAAAGCAATAAAAATAACTTTCAAATTTGCTAGCCAAGCCCCACAGTACGCTCAACAAGCGATCAAACCCAAACAGATTGAAGAGCACTTTGCCGTCAAAAGAAAAACTACTATGGGTCATGTGGATGTAAGTTCCACATGCTACGGAGACTTCAGCTATGTTGATACTTTAATGACTTACATTTTTCATTTCACTCTAGAAATCAAAGCGGCATGCACAACCTTCAACAGGAGTCAGACTAGAGTTAGCAAAGCGAAAGATTAATGATGGTTTGGAAAGCAACGTAAGGCAGCAACCAAGCATATGATCCATGAAAGTTACCAGGAAGGTGAAAATGGATCATATTACTGTCGTGTTATAGACTTTTTTTTCTATCCCTTATACACATATAATCTTGTGGTTTACCTAACTATTCCATCCTCACAACAAAGAAGCAATGTGCGATACAAGTAATGGAGCTGGGCGACATACCAAAGCCTAAGGATCATATCTGACAACATATGGTAAAGTCAACATTAGAAACAGGGAACTTGGTCCGTGTTGATTCTTCCATTATTATTTCCTTCAATATTTACATGAATTTGTTTAATTAGTGGGATATTTTTGAAATATTTCTTGTTCCCTTGCGGGTCTGATCTATAGCTCTGGTTGCTGGCATACTTGTCTTTTACATGCAAATTCAAGTTCAGCATTTGGCCTTTGCACTGACCTTCTTATCTATGATGGTAGTAATGTACTTTATCACGTTCAGGTTCTGTATTCTTGTTGCTGTCAATACAATTATTTTAAGGATGAGAAGGTAGTTTAAAAGATAGATAAAAATATTTGGAAATGCAAGATAAATAAACGAAACAAAAATTCAAAAGATACATATTACGCCGAGTGGTTTGAGCTTCTCTATGATACATAATTTTTCTCTCCCGTTACAACGCACAGGCATATGTCCTAGTCTAATAAACAGGATCCTGGTCACAAGACGAAGGACAAATGGCCGCTAGTTCTGGGCCAAAAAGATGGACAGTGAAGCGCCTCCACCTCAGGACTGGGATCTCCTTGTTCTTCACGATCACCGGCTCTTCTCGCTTTCTCTTTGTTTTCGTATTTGTCGCAGCATCTCTCTCCTGCCGCTCGCAAAAAATCATCACATAAGTGCCCGCGAAGACGTCGTAGTGGGTGAGCGTGAGGCGGTCGTCCAGCTCCTTGGCGCCCACGTAGACGCTATGGCACTCCACCGGTACACCTTGCGCCTCCTGCACCAGCTCCTTGATTCTGCCCACCGTGTCCGTAACATCGACTTCCAGGTCGACCCCCCTGTGCTGAAAATTGACATGCCAGCGGACGAGAAGCGTCATATTTGTGTCGTCCCGTACGCCGTAGTCGGCGAGCGTGTGGCCGTCCTCCATCTGGATGCTGCCGCTGCAGATGAGCCGCTGCCGCGCTGGACGGATCCCGATGCCGCCCCCCTGCTGCGCTAGCCGGAGCCGGATGCCGTCCTGCTCCTGCACCCTTAGCCGGAAGCTCTCGACAGTGTCACTGCTCTCTACGCCGGAGATGGTTTTATAGCTGCCGTCTGACCAGCGCACAAGCACCTGCATCTTCGTCTCCACGAGCTGGATCGTCGCCGAGTGGACCTCGCCGTGGTTGGCGAGCGTCGTGTCGTCGTCGTCCGGCAGTGCCGAGCAGGGGAAAACGAGGCGCTGGCGATGCGGAGAGATCCCCTCCATGTCGTGGAGTGTTGCCTTGACGATCGCCACCGTGTCATCGCTAGAGACCTCTAAGGCGACGACCTTTAGGGCGCCGGGGGCAGGGCGGGGGTAACCGGGTTTGAGGGGCCTAGGGAGGGTGACGAAGACCGTCATCTTCTTCGCCTTGTTCTCATCCTCGTTGACTTGGGCTGCCATGGCTGATACGATGCTTTTGCTTGGATGGTGCGGCCTTTTCAGATCGCGTACGCGTAGATCTAAGACGACGGCGGGATGCTGATCCAGGGTTTCGTGTGTTCTTCTCCGTGATCAACGGCTGTTAGATCCGTATTTCTTGGTTATTATATGGCCATCCTACACGCTTAATTTTTCAGCTGCCTAGCCTATAAATAGAAAGATCAATGAGAGATACTATATACAGATACAGCACCAATATCGGATCGGATCAATCTTAGTTTCCCGCGAGATCTTCGTGCAAAGGATCGATCATATGGGCGCTGCCCCCATGGTGTCCGTGGTCATCGCACTCCTCTCTGCCCTGCCCTGCCCTGCTGGTCTCGGGGGCCGTGGAGTATTTTGCTAGAATGTAAAATTTTGGTTCCCAACTACAACAGCCGGAACAAATACAGTGAGGAAAAACTTTGATTGAGCAAGATCTCACCTATACCCTCATACTTTTGTGAGCTTGTCTTTTTTTATCTCTCAAACAGTGGAACATATGGGTTTGAATTTTTTTTGAGAAATTTAAAATTTTCAAATATTTAAAATTCTTGAAATTGTATTTTAAAAAGTATATATATAATGTCATAAAAATTCTAAAATATTTTTCCCACATTCTATAGCAAATGTTACAGTGAATTGCTAAGTTTCATATTCAGAGTTTATATAGTGTAAGATATATAAAAAGAGAAGATGTTTGAGGGGGAAAGGGGGCCCGCCACACACCCGTGCATGTGTGGGCCGGCCCAGGTAGGTTTTTTAGTTTCTTTTTTTATCTCTTGTTTTCCATTTCCATTTCTGTTTTCTTTTTTTGTTTTTTCTCCTTCTTTTCACTTGTTTATGATTTAAAAAATGTTTAAATTTTGATTAAGTTTGGATTCAAAAAATGTTCAAGTTTAGAAAATGTATAGATTCAATAATTGTTCAAAATTTTGAAAATATTTACTGGTTTTAAAAATATTAAGTTTTGAAAATGTCTAGATTTGAAAAATGTTCATGTTTTAAATACTGTTCAGATTTGTAAAAATAGATTTTGAAAAAAATAAAGAATGGAAAAAGTTCAAATTTGAAAATGTTCAGTTTCATAAAATTTACAGTTTCTAAAAAGTTCAAATTTTGAAAACACAAAAACAGAAAAGAAAATGAAAAATAAAAAGGAAAAAGGAGAAAGGAAAAAACAAAAATGGGCCGGCCTAAACACCACGCCTAGTATGCGGCGCCTGTTCCACGCTGACCATTTATAGGCATCCCTAGTTTTCTGTCTAATCGCGATCAATCCACTTTGTGTACTTTTGAAAAAAATGTGGTGGATTTTTTGTGTCCCAAAAACTTAAATTAATACCATTCGGTAAATCTGAATTATAAATATGTAGTATACTAATAACTTTGGGATAAATAAATGATCCTGACATAAAACAGTTCTTGAAGATTAAATTCTTACATACTATATCATCATATGTGATTACCTAAGCTATATGGCAGGACAATATTTCTTTGACAGTTATCCTTGTTAACCTACAAAGACAGTCACTCCTCCATCAAGCGCAACACATGATCTACTTCTGGGCAGCTCCCGATGATATCGAAGAGGAATTGCTGCGCCACATCGTCGCACCCGCCGGGCACTCCAGGAGGCACCACCGCCACGTCGTGTTTCTCCTCGGCATCGTCCCCCTGGAGGCAATTGTAGTAGAGCTCCATGAGCTCATTGATTGGGCTCTTGCACTCCTCGTAGACTCTGCCCTCGAGCTCGGGCAGCATCGCGGCCAGCTCCGAGCTCCCGCCTCTTGGTCTGTGGCATTTCCCGCCGGAGCTGCCGCTCTCGACGTTGTCGCACTTGCGCTTGTCGTGTGGGCCACGCACCACGCCTTCCAGGCTGTCACAGTCCCCGTCCTCACTGCAGCCATCGTCGTCGTTCTGATGAGGCATGATCTTCAGCGAGCTCTTGAGCCGTCGGCTCAGCGCCTCCTCCTGCCGGAGCACCTTGGACCACGTCTCGGACTCCTTGGCGCTCATCTTCTGCTGCAGCCGCTTGGACTGCCACACGAGCTTGCGCATCTGGTCGTATCGCGGGCTCATGTGCTTGATCACCGCGCTGAGCAGGGAGATCTTCCACGCCTTCTTCAGGTCGTGCGGCTTCCGGTACAGCGGCGCTCCCTGGTGGGCCTGCATCTCGCCCTGCGTGCCCCACCACGGCTCCTTCCCCGTAGGCCACCACGGCGGCGCCATGCCGCGCTCCAGGGGGAAGTTCCGCTGCGGTGGCTCGCAGTGCTGGATTAGCGCCGAGAGCACGGATCCCAGCGTGTTGTCCTGGATGCCCTGGAGGCGGTGGAGGTACGACGCCAGACCCAGCGGGCTGCCGTCTGCGGCGCCGGCCAGGGCCAGCGGGCCCGTGCGGTCGAAGATGACGTTGTCCTTCCACCAGCCGCGGAGGCTGTCGGAGGAGCCGGACATGGGCTCGCCGGCCTCGTCGATGATGCCGTACACGAACCCGTGCGCGTTGCAGGCTTCCATCATCTTGAGCATGTGGCGGAGGACGCCGTCCTGCGCGCGGAGCATCGCCTTGCGGCGACACCGCACCTCGGGAGTGTCCTCCTGGTTCGTCTGGCCGGACGAGGAGCCGGCGGCAGCAGTAGCCTCCGGCGGCGGCACGTCTCTCCTGGCCCCCGCACGGCTCTCGAGCTTCATGAGACGCATCTGGTCCTTCCACATGCTCTTCTTCAGGTCGGAGATCTCGACTGATTCGGAGCCGGACTCTGCGTCGAAGTCGATTATCTCCTCCTGCTCGTGCTCCGCCTCGGGCGCCTCGAGGTCGCTGAGGAACGCGGCGTTGCCATCGCCATGGGCGTCCACCTGCAGCTCCATGGCTGACTGGGGAAATGGACGCCTCGAGTATTCGTGGGTGCCTTGATGATCCATGGACACTTCGCACGTACTCTGTTTTTCACTTCCGAGCTCGTGGATTTCGTATCCGGCGAGTGATCTACCATCATCTATGACGAGCTAAAGGATTGCGCCGGCAGGTTATTTATGCGCGCAGAGAAGAGGACGGCAGGTGATGTCGTGGCGTGGGCACGTGGCTGCGCAGAGTGTGAGTTTGGCTAAATTAAGGCAGGCTATCTCGGGAATTGAATTCCAAGCTCTCGATCTAGCTCCCCCGTGTCCTGCCTTGAGTGCCTCACCACATGGTCTGTGCTTGGGACGCAAAATGTACAGACCGGACCGACTGAACAAACGACATCATGAATTTTGGCCACACCAGTTCCTGAGTTGGTTGTCTGTGGTCTCACATCCATGTCAATATGTCATGCTCATGTGGGTGGGAGCGTCACTAACGAGTAACGATGGCAGGCCGCAGGCCGCAGCCTCACCAATGAAGTTTCTTCAGCAGCAGTAGCTAAGAGCATCTCCAGCCACAAGCCCGGCGAGGTCCCGGCACCCGTTTTTTTTCATTCGGACGGCGTAAATCCGTCCAGTCGCGCCCCCGGATCCTTGTTTTCATTTGGATCTGGGCCTTCATCCATCCGGCGAGCCCAGGCCATCCCCGGTCATTCAGGGCGCGCTCGGAGACTCCGGACGAAAGAAACGCGCGCGAAATGGCGAGGAAAATTCCCGCACGTCGTATGGCCCTGACTTGTCGGCGAGAGAGGGCGGTCGTCGTCCTCATCGTCTCGTCTTCCGCACATCGTCGTCTTCCCTGCGCATCGTCTTCCGCGCGCTGTAAAAGCTGTCGCCGATGGACGGCCAATCACGCGGCGAGGCGAGTTAATGCCAGCCCGCCTATATATCGCGGCCTACCGTGCCTGGCCGGCCACATTCGCCAGCATCTCCCCCAATCGACCTCTCCACCTCCTCCACCCACCTCCTCCAGGCGAGCAATGGCGGGCTACGGATCGGACGAGGACGGCGCGACCAACAACTAATTCGGCCGGCGCTCCCTGCACCAGTGGGAGGGCCGGCTGCTGTACGCGGCGGGCTACATGGCACCGCCGGACTTCCACGCGCCCGGAGGATGGCGCCTGAGCGCCGGCGGCATCCCGATCCCGCCGCCGCCAACGGGCGCCGCCATCGACGAGGTCATCGAGACAATGAGCAACGAGCAGCGCGCCGACCCGCGTTTCTACCCCGACAACCGGGAGGCGTGGACCACGTTCTTCCGGCGTCGGTACGAACGTGAGCTGGCGGCGTACGACGGCCCTCCCCCTCCTCCTGCGCGCAACAACGCCGTCGGTCGCCACCGCTGGTGGAGCGCGCTCGGCCGCACCCTCGAGTTCAGGCGGGAGTGGGAGCGGGAGGAGGCGGAGCAGCAGCGACGGCTGCTGGACCTGGCGGCCGCAGAGCGTCACGCCGCCGCCGCGCTACCTCGACGCGGCGCACCGGTCGTCAAGCTGGAGGAGTCCAACGACGACGAGCTCTACCGCCCTACGCCGCCAGGTTTCGGCGACGCTGGGCAGGGCTCGAGCCGCCAGGCGCCGCCGCCGCAGGACGACGGCGACTCCTCCGACGACGGCGGTGACTACACGCGTTTCTACCGCCATTTCGGCATGTAGAACGCGTGTTTTTAGTTTAGGTTAGGCCGAATTCGAATATATTATGAATTCGGCCTATATATGTAAAATATCTCTATATTTCGTCATATATATAAATATCTCTAAATTTCGCCAAACTTCGCCGCTTTTCGTCTACTTTGTGTTTGAATTCAAATATTGCTCTGGGCTCGCCGCTGGAAACATGGGCCTCCCCAGGCCGAAATTTTCATCCATCCGGCGCTAAATAGCGCCGGATTTCGGCCTGAGGGCCTTCAACGGCTGAAGATGCTCTAAGTTATGTACATATAAGACCATCTCCAACGACTAGAGCGTTTGATGAGAGCAGCTGACAAACAATATTGGAGGCGTCAGCACATGTTGCCGCCCTATTGGGATGGCTGCTCTCAATATATTTTTTAAAAAATATTGATTTTTTTAAAAATGGTAAAAAAAATTGAATACAAAGTTTAAAAAAAATTGAGGGATTTCATTCAAATTTAGGATAGGTATATTATACAAAATTGAACGAAAGTTGACAAAAACTTAAATTTCAACCCTAGATCTACCGGCGCCGGTTGAACTGGCGCTTTTTGTATCATCACCGTCGTCGATCCCGTCGGTCCATCCGGAGGTGAAGCTGTCATGCGCCTCCTCCTTCACCTCATTCTAGTTATCGCGGTCGGCGAGGTCATTGATGGCGTCGTTGTTCATTGTTGACCACCATTCCGCTAACTGCTCTTCTATTGGCAGTATCTTGTTCTCCGGCTCTGCCATCGCCTTGGTGAGCCCCGACTCGTCATCCGGGACGTCGGGGTGACGCATATCCGCCTATGTCGGAGATCCTTCATCTAGGATGGCTTCAGATCCTTCTTTGGGAGCGGAGGGTGTACGGTCTTCTCTATCTTTGGGCGCAGGAGGAATAGGCAGCCACGAGGAACATTAAAAGAAGGATCATTAGAAAAACTTTGCAATATATTGATAAGTTCATTCAAACTACATTTGCCAAGATTAAGTAAAGGTTCTTTAATATTATCAGAGATCATTTTTACTTCCTCTACTTCTTTTTCTTCCTCAATCATAATAGATTCTTTTCTTTCTTCTAAGCCCATTGATTCAAATTGTTCCAAGACTGGTTCAAGGAGATCAAACATAATTTAAAAACTCGTTATAGGTCTCGTGAAATGTTGAAGGAGGAATTTTAGAAACAGCAATGGAGTTCATGCCTACCATAAGGGAAGCATGGGGTTTCCCCGCAGACATACTTAAAAGATTTGCTTGATTATCGGCCAATTTAGAGAGGGCTTTATCCAAACCAGCTGATTGAAGTTGTAAACTTTGAATATCAGAGCTTATTGGAGAAATTGATTTGTTCAGTTCTTCTATCATCGAGGCATGATTAGCAACTTGTTTGGAAAGATTCTGATTTAATTCTTGTTGTTTTTCCACATATTCATTAAATGGTTGAGTAATCGCAGGTTTCCACTTATTTTGAGTATCATAAGCATTTGGATATGGAATAAAAGGATGATTCCCATAGTTATTAGCATACGGCGCCTTAGCATAAGAGTTGTTGTAATTGTTGTCGTACCCATCATTTCCAAAGTTTCTAACATAGTTGATGTCTATATTTTTAGGATTATTCTCAACAAGATCTTGTAATGGAACATTATCAACATTTGGTTTATGAATAGATAGCATCAACTTTAGCGGTCAAGGAATCTACTTCCTCGACGGAGCTGATTTTCCTACTTGAGGATGGAGGCCTCTTTGTGTGCTATTGGTTGAAATTTTGCAGCATATTTTCAAGAATAGCTTTAGCTTCATTAATAGTTTTAGTCATAAAAGCTCCCCCGTAGCGGAATCTAGCATACTCCTAGACATATAGTTGAGACCATTATAGAAAGAATGTAAAACCGTCCACTCATTCACTCCATGTGATGAGCAAGTGTGTAGCATGATTTTGAGTCTCTCCCAAGCGGTTGCTACATATTCGTTATCATTTTCCTTGAAAGAAAGGATATGATTTCTATTTTGCAAAATTTTAACCGGAGGATAGTATTTCTTGATAAAAGCTTCTCTAAGATTATCTCATGAATTAATTCTGCCATTAGGTTATGAAAGTAGCCAACCTTTATCCTTGCCTCTCAGAGAAAATGGAAATAATTTCAGCTTGACTGTAGCGCCCCGCCTTTTGCTAAAGGCAGAACTCCTGTGTATCTGTACCATTCCCTGGATCAGTAGATAGCACCACAGTACAAAATAAGTATTCATTGCAATAGCATCAATATTACAACGTAAATCCAGTTACATAGGTCTTCAACCTTACGAGTACATAGCATAAAGCATAGATTGCAGTGAGCTTCCATCTTCATCAAGTGCCACAGGCAGACGTGTTGGAATGTAAGCTCGAGATCCTACTCCTGGTTCCTTACTCGAAATAAAACCTGCACGTTTGAATATGCAGCCCCAAAGGGGTCAGTACAATGATGTACTGGCAAATGACACATAATTGGTGGCATTTTTGTGGAAAGACTATACTACATGACAATTGGCTGGTGGATCTCAAAGGCTGATTTGCATAAAGCCAATTTTGTCCTCAAAATCCATTTTAATACTTTCTTTCAACAAATTTTATTTTTCAAGGGTCAAGACAACCCCCATACACTACATACTGGCCGGTATGTAGTTCTGGGCGCAACTCAACAAAGTTGGAACCTCAGGCACCACCACCCCTCGGAGTGTATGGTCCTTAGTTCCTACCTAGGGATTTCTAGACAAATTTTAAATAATTCAAAAATGGTGATGAGATTCTTCCGTACATTCCATGTCTAGAGACTCAATTGTCCATTCCGAGGACTCGGCTAATCGATTAGTTTTTGACACCTTGCAAGGGTTGTGCACTTTCACCTTACGATTCATTTTATGCCCATACATAAAATGAAACGAGACCTTTTAGAGGAGAGGGCAACTAACTTGGCAAGCTCCGTTCCCAACCTACAATTCAACTACCACCACTTCTTGCCGACAAGTTGCACTCCCACATCTAATCAGTCAAGACAGAGCCCATAATGTCATAAGGCTGAACTGGAAGTACACTAAGCATGGAAGACATAGCCATCTCTTTATTCCTGGGTGGCCATCCCGAGTGACATTCTGAACCCACATCCTCTCGGCGAGGCATGCGTCCCAGAAGTCACCTCCATCGCCGCCTCTTATCAAACCAATCCACCCAGGTGATTCATTTTAGTAGAAGTTCTTAATTTGTTCACAAAACACTTTTAACAAGTGATCAAAGCATGGCATCAATATTTTTCAAAGTATTTAGCATCCTAACAGGAGGGGTTTTGAGGGATTGCTACACACTACTAGGATCTAAGCATTTGATAAAACAGTTGAAGAATTCACCTATCATGCATACTACAAGAGGTGAATACACTAATGCATAAGTAAAATGGGTAGGGACATGTGTGTCACTTGCCTTTTTGAAGATCACGACGTTTCGCTTCTCTCAACTAAGCACGTAGCTCTTCGCACAAACTATAGCACAGAAATAACATACCATAAACAATCCATACAAAAACAATCAAACAATTCAAACAATTGAAAAGTATTGGTTTACAATTTAGATTTATTGAGATGTTATGACAAGAAAGATATGGTAAAGGGTCATGATTTGTGAGATATCAATTTGAGAGCTTAGCTGGAGAAGATCAATATGATTTGAGAGAGAATTTGGACTAGGCAAATATAATTGATGAAGTTTTATGCTTTATCAAAGCATAAAAGAGTTTTAGGAATAGCTCATGTGTAATAATTTACACAAGAGTCAATTTGTGCAACTACAACACTATTGAGTAAATGTGACCACAATTACTCTTAAATAGCATCTATTGCACTTAGGAACTAGGCTAGGTTTTAGGAATGCTTGAATTACTCAATTAGCACATTTGCAAGTTGAATAGTTCAATACATGTGAACCAAACTAAGTAGGCATTGGATTGGGTATGAATGATTGATATTTGAGAGCATGGCTCAGATGGTTCATTGATTAACATGGTGTATAACACATACTATGGTATGGGTTATAACAACACCACATTAACAAAATCTAGGTTTGAGATGAATTCATATTCTACTCAAGTAGCACAATTGCAATTTGAATATATATATGAATTAGACAAAATATGTTTAGTTGGACAAGGTATGGGTCAGGTCAAGTGATTGGAAAAGATTGATCCTCCAAGATTACAATGTAATGATAATAATCCTGGGCTTGGCATAGGCATGAATAGAGTTTAGAATGACTCATGTGAATAGATTCACATAGGTATAGAATGGTGCAACAAAACACTATTGAATAAATTGTGACAACACTTATTCACATTAGTGTAGATTACACATAGGCTTGGGTAGGGATTTGTGATATATTGATTTACTCAATTAACTCATTTGTTAATTGAATAGTTCTACACATGAAATCAGGATCAGGTGGACAGATGATTAAGTATGGGTAGATAACATTTGAGATTATGGTTTTAGGTTCCTATTTGGTACAAGGAGTGTCGGATAGGTGCCATAATGTTGATTAGATCAACACCTAAGATAGTAAGAATAGAATCCTATGATTTAGATGCATCACACTTTACTCAAACAACACTATTGTATTTTGAATATGTGTTAGCTAGACAAGATAGGTCTAAGTAGATATGATCCTGATCAAGATGTTATTTAGATAACATTGATGACTAGGTATGATTATAAATTGGCTATGGTAGAAGGAAACATTACTAAACAGAAATAGATTTATTCTTATAATGGAAATTACTCAAATCCTCATATTAGAATTTGATTAATTGTGAAGTGGTTCAATAAAATATGGGAGTGGTGCTACTGGATAGCTTGCAGTAATACAAAGTCACTGCAAGTGGAATCATTCTAAAATAAATTTTAGAACTCAAGATATGGTCAAACTAGTGATTTGGATAGATTTGAATGCACAAGGTGTGTGCACGTATCAACTCTGAAATTTCCTGATCCTATGATGTTCTACAAGTTGAGACGATTCCAGATACTACAAATTTGTAATTTTTGGATGGACAGAACTAAAGATATGAATTAATCAAGCTAACAGAAGGTTTGATTCCAATTTGAAAATAGTTTCAAATTGAACCCATAAAATAAGAATTATTATTGTACTACTGGATTGTACATTTCCTAAGGATTCCAACGAGATATTATTTGCAATTTTACGAGTTACAGATCAAAAGATATGAATTTTGTAAGATTGGGACCAAATCTGATTTGAAATTCTAAATCGAATTTCTGTTTAAACCGGGGGCTGCCACGTGTCTGTTTTTGATTGGGGCATACCGGTTCGGACGGATCTGCAACGTGGAGTGTTGGATCTTATTAGATCTGGATGCACCAGATCGTCCCGTACCGGTTCGATAAGTGATTCTATTAGGATCGTTAGATCGAGATCTGACGGATCAGAGAAGATCTGGGAGAGGTGAGGCTCACCTAGGGTTTCGGCTTGCCAGAGGAGTCGCCGGCGGCGAGGCTGCGGCCAGGAGGTGGTCTTCGGCGACGTTTCCGGTGGTTTCCGAGGTGATGAAGACGTGGACGAGATGTAGGGGATCACGGCGGAGTCGAATCCGTGATCTAGGAGCTCGAAATCTTCCAGTAGAGGTGGGGAGAGGTGGCCGGAGGTGTGTGGGGCGGCAGGGAGCTTCGGCCATTGGTCGAATGCATCGATCTGCTGCAGCTAAGCCGGGGAAAAGGAGTCAGGGAGGGGCGCCTGATCAAGGTGAAGATGGTAGAAGAGAGGAGGGAGACGGGGGCTCACCGGAGGTGGCGAATTTCGCCGGGGATGCTTGCAGACTCGCGGAGGTCCGACGAGGAATTTCTCAGTTTTGGCGGCGTCTCGTGCAGGAGGACGAAAGGGAGATGGAGGAGTGTTGGGGCTTTTTATAGGCGTGGTGAGAGCTCGAAACGGGCTGGGTTAAAGAGGGATTAAGAGGGGGAGTAACTCCAGCCGTTTCCAGTAACCAGAGAGAGAGGGAGAGGAATTAGCGGGAGGAGGGGGATGACATGCGGGGCCCACATGTCGGCGTGCAGAAGAGAGGGAGAGGATACCGGTTCGAGGAGGGGGCTTCTTGGGCTGCGGGCTGGTTTCCTGTCTGGGCCGAAACGTTTCCCCGGGGTCCAATTTCATATTTTTATTTCTTTTCTTCTTTTCCTTTTTCTGTTCTCTTATTTCTTTTATAGATTTTGCATATTGAATCCAAACAGATTCAAACAACTTTGTAAATTTTTCTAAAATTCAAAGTATCAAGGTGGGACAATAAGAAACAGGTTTTTTAAAAATAAAATAAGATTTTTCCAATAAAACTTTATGAACTTGGCAAAAGGACTTTGCTTGCATAACAAAAATAGAACTAGGGTTTGAGAATAATCTTTTGAAAATAGGAGAATAATACTTTATAAAATAATGTTTGAAATTATCTTTCAAAAATACAATCTTTATTAAATAGAACACATTTGTGATTCACTCCTTTGCAAGCAAGCTTGCATAGGTTTGAATTAAGAATGAAAAATAGTATTTGGATACTTGATCTTTCTCAAAGAAGTTCTTCAAGAAAATAATAGAAAGTTTAAAATAGTTTTCTAATAAAGATTTCAAATAGACTCAAAAAGTTTTAAATCCTTGTGAAAATCCAATCATCTCAACCAAAACAAAAGCAAAAAAATTCCCCCAAAATTTGATAAAATCTTGGGATGTTACAGACTACCACCCTTAAAAGAAATCTCGTCCTCGAGATTGGAGAGGCTAGAAGGAAAGTAGGTATTAGGTTATCTGGGTTTAGGTATCTGGGTGGCTACCACCCTTAAAAGAAAATTCCTCTTGGTGGTATCTTGATGCTTCCTTAGGCACTTGCATTTTGTTCCCAGCTTGCATTCACCGTGGTGCCAATTTCTCTGAATTGCCCTTCTCAGAAATTTTGATGTTCAATACTAGGTTCAAAAGTGGGCACACCAAGGGTTCCATCCAATTCTGGTGATAAGCAGATATCATCCATCGCGTTGTCACCAATAAGGTAGTCTACTTCTTCATTTACAATAGGTGGGTGTCTATTCACAAATCTGGGCACCAACCTTCCTTATGGGGCTGCTGGAGGTAACCTTACTCTATTGTAGAGCTTCCTATCCAACGGGGTAGTTGTTGAACTACTTTGCACACTGAGGAGTCACTCTTTGGTTCAATCAGAGGACCAAGCTGAGTTGTCTCCTCTTTGGGTCATTCAGAAGACCAAGCTGAGAGGGTATCCTCTCATCATCTCAACTTTCTTATCATCATCCTTAGAGGTTCTTCATCTTATGGTTGCTTCCTTATACCATTCTGCTCTTCGATTTTCCGCGATACCATTCGGTTCTTCGATTTTCCGCGATACCATTCTGTTCTGGTAACCTTCCTGGTTGTTGTACAACTTTCAAGAATGTGTATCTAGCCTTTTCTTGGTCAGTCCTCACCAAGGTCAAGACAGCATACAGGCCATCACCATACTCCTTGTTGCTTTTTAGCTGATTTTTGTTCCAAGATTCTCAAAAGATAACTCAGTGCCAAGTACTGCATGCTTGTCCCACGAACATGATGAGACCACACATCCCAATGAATTAGGATGGCATCTCTCTGCAGTCTTCTCATGCATTTCATAGGGGTAAACAAGGTGGACTCTGTAAGAGGTACTTGCACCTTTAAGGGACGGAAGGTCGCCTTATAACCAGCATTGTTGAACCCATTCAAGTTACCGGAGCAAGTCGTGCTACTTGCCACAGGTACCAGATGGTCCTTAAGAATTCCTTTAGCAACCATCTTCAAGTCATTGGAAGACGCTGGACAACTTGATCATATCTCGAAGGTGAATTCCTTGCAGGGAAAAGGGATCTAACGAAGCTCTCATGGGCAAGAAAGTATTTTTAGGGATTTGGAGAGTTGCCTCATAACATCTCAGGTCGGGATAGGGTAGACTTCGGTGGCATAGGGCTCTGGAATCAGGAGGAAATCTCATAGTTGGTGGTTGTCTCTATTGTGACTCTCTGGAGAAGAGTGACCTCTCTTTTATAGGCTCAGGGAGGTAGTCAAACAGGTAGCAGCCGAAGCTGAACAGTCTTCGCATTCAAAGCCCACTGAGCAAAACATTTCTGATTCGTGTAGCCGTTCAAATACCAAAACATCCTCACCGTAGTCCTACGTTTTGGCCACACTGGCTCACTATAAGGGGTGTAATATATTATCCTCCTAAGGTTATGGTTTAACGACATCGTCTCTCATGTAGGTATGTCTCTCTAGATTCACCATCCCTCATAACAAGAGCGAACAATATGAGTAGTCGTCATGGGGCGCAAATCCATGTCGCACCCAATCATTACCTTGTATTTGGTTTGGTGCATCTCGCATTCTAACTCTCAGTCAACCTCACTAGCTTTTAAACAAAAGTTTTGTTGAAATTGGAACCAAGTTCCCAAATCTTATTTTAAATTTTTGAAAACAAAATCTATCGTTCCTAGCTAGAGGTTTTCAACAAGCTCATGGCAATAATCCTTAAGTTGTAGATCCTTTGGTTTGCCATTTCAGAGGAATTAAAATCCTTTCCATAGTTCTGTTTGCTCTTTCCATTGCTCTGTTTGCTCTTTCCATTGCTCTGTTTGCTCTTTCCACCTTTCTTGCATGAGGTGGTTGAATAGTATTACTTCCACATTAGTTACATCTTGGGGTGTCTTCTTATTGTTTGCGAGGTATCCTTCAGCCATCCTAGCTTACTGGAGTCTTGGGGTATTATCCTTTGTGCATCCTCTTGCGTAATGTTCCAGTCTCTTGTACTTGAAACACTACCTCTTGTTGTTGTACTCTGTATCCTTATCTCTAACTGAGGGTCATTGTAGTTGATCTGTCGTTGAGAAAATACTTTGGTTTGGGTTTTAGGACAGGTTTAGGTCTTAGCATAGATGAGAATTAGATAGAAGAGATCTAAAGAAGATTTCTACCCAAACACAGCAGAACAAAGAATTCATCTTACAATCAACATCTAACAAACAATCATCACATTCGATCAAACTAGTTTTCAAACAAACGGGAAGGTACGATCATCCACAAGTCGGTATGACCATAACGTTTATTACACATCGTTGCTTATTAAAATTTCCTAAATGGAGGTCCAACTAAGGCTTCTTGGTACTCTTCTAAGCAGATCCATTGTTCTGGTCCAGCTGCTTCAGTAGACTAGTAAATTGCTCGTCCTTGGTTTTGATGAGGTCTCCTTGAACACTAAGTTCAGATACCAACTTTTCCATGTCACCTTGAAGTTGGTTTATGGTTTCCTTCAATGTAGTAGTGTCTTCCTTTTCTTCCTTGAGGTCTTGCTGAGTATTATGAAGTCTCCACTTGAGTCTTTCTCCAAGCTCCTTTATATGGAGTCAAGGGAAATATATGGAGTATCAGTCTCACACTTCTGGCACATTATGACCTTTTATCCTTTGTTGATGATTTCAGGGTAGGGTCAGCTATAGTATTAGGAAACATTTGGAGAGGAAGTAGGAGAGAATACAAGGAGTTCAAAATGCAAACATTTTTCTTTAATAAATAGAAGTAAGATGAGATAGAGAATTTTATCCTAGGGTCTTCCTATTTCTAATTCCAAACCTAGGGTCTCGATCCTACAGGCAACACTATGCTCTGATACCATTCTGTAGCGCCCCGCCTTTTGCTAAAGGCAGAACTCCTGTGTATCTATGCCATTCCCTGGATCAGTAGATAGCACCACAGTATAAAATAAGTATTCATTGCAATAGCATCAATATTACAACGTAAATCCAGTTACATAGGTCTTGAACCTTACGAGTACACAGCATAAAGCATAGATTGCAGTGAGCTTCCATCTTCATCAAGTGCCACAGGCAGACTTGTTGGAATGTAAGCTCGAGATCCTACTCCTGGTTCCTTACTCAAAATAAAACCTGCATGTTTGAATATGCAGCCCCAAAGGGGTCAGTACAATGATGTACTGGCAAATGACACATAATTGGTGGCATTTTTGTGGAAAGACTATACTACATGACAATTGGCTGGTGGATCTCAAAGGCTGATTTGTATAAAGCCAATTTTGTCCTAAAAATCCATTTTAATACTTTCTTTCAACAAATTTTATTTTTCAAGGGTCAAGACAACCCCCATACACTACATACTGGCCGGTATGTAGTTCTGGGCGCAACTCAACAAAGTCGGGACCTCAGGCACCACCACCCCTCGGAGTGTATGGTCCTTAGTTCCTACCTAGGGGTTTCTAGACAAATTTTAAATAATTCAGAAATGGTGATGAGATTCTTCCGTACATTCCATGTCTAGAGACTCAATTGTCCATTCCGAGGACTCGGCTAATCGATTAGTTTTTGACACCTTGCAAGGGTTGTGCACTTTCACCTTACGATTCATTTTATGCCCATACATAAAATGAAACGAGACCTTTTAGAGGAGAGGGCAACTAACTTGGCAAGCTCCATTCCCAACCTACAATTCAACTACCACCACTTCTTGCCGACAAGTTGCACTCCCACATCTAATCAGTCAAGACAGAGCCCATAATGTCATAAGGCTGCACTGGAAGTACACTAAGCATGGAAGACATAGCCATCTCTTTATTCCTGGGTGGCCATCCCGAGTGACATTCTGAACCCACATCCTCTCGGCGAGGCATGCATCCCAGAAGTCACATCCATCGCCGCCTCTTATCGAACCAATCCACCCAGGTGATTCATTTTAGTAGAAGTTCTTAATTTGTTCACATAACACTTTTAACAAGTGATCAAAGCATGGCATCAATATTTTTCAAAGTATTTAGCATCCTAACAGGAGGGGTCTTGAGGGATTGCTACACACTACTAGGATCTAAGCATTTGATAAAACAGTTGAAGAATTCACCTATCATGCATACTACAAGAGGTGAATACACTAATGCATAAGTAAAATGGGTAGGGACATGTGTGTCACTTGCCTTTTTGAAGATCACGACGTTTCGCTTCTCTCAACTAAGCACGTAGCTCTTCGCACAAACTATAGCACAGAAATAACATACCATAAACAATCCATACAAACACAATCAAACAATTCAAACAATTGAAAAGTATTGGTTTACAATTTAGATTTATTGAGATGTTATGACAAGAAAGATATGGTAAAGGGTCATGATTTGTGAGATATCAATTTGAGAGCTTAGCTGGGGAAGATCAATATGATTTGAGAGAGAATTTGGACTAGGCAAATATAATTGATGAAGTTTTTATGCTTTATCAAAGCATAAAAGAGTTTTAGGAATAGCTCATGTGTAATAATTTACACAAGAGTCAATTTGTGCAACTACAACACTATTGAGTAAATGTGACCACAATTACTCTTAAATAGCATCTATTGCACTTAGGAACTGGGCTAGGTTTTAGGAATGCTTGAATTACTCAATTAGCACATTTGCAAGTTGAATAGTTCAATACATGTGAACCAAACTAAGTAGGCATTGGATTGGGTATGAATGATTGATATTTGAGAGCATGGCTTAGATGGTTCATTGATTAACATGGTGTATAACACATACTATGGTATGGGTTATAACAACACCACATTAACAAAATCTAGGTTTGAGATGAATTCATATTCTACTCAAGTAGCACAATTGCAATTTGAATATATATATATATGAATTAGACAAAATATGTTTAGTTGGACAAGGTATGGGTCAGGTCAAGTGATTGGAAAAGATTGATCCTCCAAGATTACAATGTAATGATAATAATCCTGGGCTTGGCATAGGCATGAATAGAGTTTAGAATGACTCATGTGAATAGATTCACATAGGTATAGAATGGTGCAACAAAACACTATTGAATAAAGCGTGACAACACTTATTCACATTAGTGTAGATTACACATAGGCTTGGGTAGGGATTTGTGATATATTGATTTACTCAATTAACTCATTTTTTAATTGAATAGTTCTACACATGAAATTAGGATCAGGTGGACAGATGATTAAGTATGGGTAGATAACATTTGAGATTATGGTTTTAGGTTCCTATTTGGTACAAGGAGTGTCGGATAGGTGCCATAATGTTGATTAGATCAACACCTAAGATAGTAAGAATAGAATCCTATGATTGAGATGCATCACACTTTACTCAAACAACACTATTGTATTTTGAATATGTGTGAGCTAGACAAGATAGGTCTAAGTAGATATGATCCTGATCAAGATGTTATTAAGATAACATTGATGACTAGGTATGATTATAAATTGGCTATGGTAGAAGGAAACATTACTGAACAGAAATAGATTTATTCTTATAATGGAAATTACTCAAATCCTCATATTAGAATTTGAATAATTGTGAAGTGGTTCAATAAAATATGGGAGTGATGCTACTGGATAGCTTGCAGTAATACAAAGTCACTGCAAGTGGAATCATTCTAAAATAAATTTTAGAACTCAAGATATGGTCAAACTAGTGATTTGGATAGATTTGAATGCACAAGGTGTGTGCACGTATCAACTCTGAAATTTCCTGATCCTATGATGTTCTACAAGTTGAGACGATTCCAGATACTACAAATTTGTAATTTTTGGATGGACAGAACTAAAGATATGAATTAATCAAGCTAACAGAAGGTTTGATTCCAATTTGAAAATAGTTTCAAATTGAACCCATAAAATAAGAATTATTATTGTACTACTGGATTGTACATTTCCTAAGGATTCCAACGAGATATTATTTGCAATTTTACGAGTTACAGATCAAAAGATATGAATTTTGTAAGATTGGGACCAAATCTGATTTGAAATTCTAAATCGAATTTATGTTTAAACCGGGGGCTGCCACGTGTCTGTTTTTGATTGGGGCATACCGGTTCGGACGGATCTGCAACGTGGAGCGTTGGATCTTATTAGATCTGGACGCACCAGATCGTCCCGTACCGGTTCGATAAGTGATTCTATTAGGATCGTTAGATCGAGATCTGACGGATCAGAGAAGATCTGGGAGAGGTGAGGCTCACCTAGGGTTTCGGCTTGCCGGAGGAGTCGCCGGCGGCGAGGCTGCGACCAGGAGGTGGTCGTCAGCGACGTTTCCGGTGGTTTCTGAGGTGATGAAGACGTGGACGAGATGTAGGGGATCACGGCGGAGTCGAATCCGTGATCTAGGAGCTCGAAATCTTCCAGTAGAGGTGGGGAGAGGTGGCCGGAGGTGTGTGGGGTGGCAGGGAGGTTCGACCATTGGTCGAATGCATCGATCTGCTGCAGCTAAGCCAGGGAAAAGGAGTCAGGGAGGGGCGCCTGATCAAGGTGAAGAGGGTAGAAGAGAGGAGGGAGACGGGGGCTCACCGGAGGTGGCGAATTTCGCCGGGGATGCTTGCAGACTCGCGGAGGTCCGACGAGGAATTTCTCAGTTTTGGCGGTGTCTCGTGCAGGAGGACGAAAGGGAGATGGAGGAGGAGTGTTGGGGCATTTTATAGGCATGGTGAGAGCTCGAAACGGGCAGGGTTAAAGAGGGATTAAGAGGGGGAGTAACTCCGGCCGTTTCCAGTAACCAGAGAGAGAGGGAGAGGAATTAGCGGGAGGAGGGGGATGACAGGCGAGGCCCACATGTCGGCGTGCAGAAGAGAGGGAGAGGATACCGGTTCGGGGAGGGGGCTTCTTGGGCTGCGGGCTGGTTTCCTGTCTGGGCCGAAACGTTTCCCCGGGGTCCAATTTCATATTTTTATTTATTTTCTTCTTTTTCTTTTTCTGTTCTCTTATTTCTTTTATAGATTTTGCATATTGAATCCAAACAGATTCAAACAACTTTGTAAATTTTTCTAAAATTCAAAGTATCAAGGTGGGACAGTAAGAAACAGGTTTTTAAAAAATAAAATAAGATTTTTCCAATAAAACTTTATGAACTTGGCAAAAGGACTTTGCTTGCATAACAAAAATAGAACTAGGGTTTGAGAATAAATCTTTTGAAAATAGGAGAATAATACTTTATAAAATAATGTTTGAAATTATCTTTCAAAAATACAATCTTTATTAAATAGAACACATTTGTGATTCACTCCTTTGCAAGCAAGCTTGCATAGGTTTGAATTAAGAATGAAAAATAGTATTTGGATACTTGATCTTTCTCAAAGAAGTTCTTCAAGAAAATAATAGAAAGTTTAAAATAGTTTTCTAATAAAGATTTCAAATAGACTCAAAAAGTTTTAAATCCTTGTGAAAATCCCATCATCTCAAGCAAAACAAAAGCAAAAAAATTCCCCCAAAATTTGATAAAATCTTGGGATGTTACATTGACAATTGCATTTTTAAACTTTTGCATATCACAAATCTCGCAAAAATCATGCAATTGCATAGAAAGCGTCCTCACTAGCACTACCACCAAATTGATCTTTAGCAATTAAATTTAGTAGCCCAGAACTAACTTCAAATGAATCGACCTTTATTTCAGGAGATGTGGACTAGCAATGAATTGTGCATTAGGCGCATTAGTGAAGTCACACAACATGGTTGTTTGATCTCCCATAATTTTTTAGCAGCAGTATTACACTATTTTTTTGGATTTTATGTATATATGCAAAAACAAAAAGAACTAAAAGACAAAAACAAGAAAAAGAGAATTGCTTTGCAAATCTAAAAGAGCAAGAAGACTCACAGTGGTGTTTGATTGCGGTGCGGTGTTGATGTAGATAACCGACCAGTTGGGAACCCCAAGAGAAGGTATGATGAGCACAGCAGCACGTTTTCCCTAAGTAAGAAACTGAGGTTTATCGAACCAGTAGGAAAAAGCCAAACTTCAGAAGGTGATGCCTGCTAGCTTCGCGACAGCTCCGGACAATTTATAAGGCGCCTCGTCCAGGGCTTTGCTTTGTACCAGCAGCAACGTGGAACCTGCACACAACACAACCAAGAACTTTGCTCCCAACTTACGATGAGGTTGTCAATCTCACCAGTTTGTTGTAAACAAAGGATTGAGCATATCGAGTGAAAAACAATAGTAGTATGCAAGAAAGTAAACAGTGCGAGTAAAACAGTAACAATGTAAAGGAAATTGGACCGGGGTCCACAGTTCACTAGTGGTGTCTCTCCGTAAGATAAATAACAACTGCTGGGTAAACAAATTATAGTTGGGCAATTGATAGAATAAAGATAACGTGCATATGTCACAAGGATCACTATGAGATTTACTCTGGCATTACAACAAAATACATAGACCGCCATCCAATTGCATCCATGACTAATAATCCACTCACGGGGATATCGTCCGAACACCCCTCGAGTATTAAGTTGCGAACAACAGCTAACTGCATTAAGCAAGGTGTGTAATGTAAACAAAACGAATGTCCTTGGACACAAGAATGTTATTTTCTCCCTAGTGGCAACAGCACATCTATAACCTTAGAGGTTTCTGTCACTCCCCCAGATTAAATAGAGGTATGAACCCAACTATCGAGCATAAATACCCCCTCTTGGAGTCACTAGTATCTACTTGGCCAAGATAGCTACTAACGGAGAGCATGCAAGATCATAAACAACATAGAGATAACATAAGATAATATTCAACACATCAACTTAACATAACACCAATATTCATCGGATCCCAACAAACACAACATGTAGAATTACATAAAGATGATCTCGATCATGTAAGGCAGCTCACGAGATCTAAACATGAAGCACATGGTGGAGAAGACAACCATCTAGCTACTGCTATGGACCCATAGTCCAAGGTAGACTACTCACTCATCGCGCCGGAGGCAAGCATGGCGATGAAGAAGACCTCCGGTGGCAATTCCCCTCTCCGGCAGGGTGCCGGGAAGAGTGACTGCGGTGCGGTGTTGATGTAGATGACCGCCCAGTTGGGAACCCCAAGAGGAAGGTATGATGAGCACAGTAGCAAGTTTTCTCTCAGTAAGAAACCGAGGTTTATCGAACTAGTAGGAAAAATCCAAACTTCAGAAGGTGATGCCTGCTATCTTCGCGATAGCTCCGGACAATTTATAAGGCGCCTCGTCCAGGGCTTTGCTTTGCACCAGCAACAACGTGGAACCTGCACACAACACAACCGAGTACTTTGTTCCCAACTTACGATGAGGTTGTCAATCTCACCGGTTTGCTGTAAACAAAGGTATGAGCGTATCGAGTGGAAAACAATAGTAGTATGCGAGAAAGTAAACAGTGCGAGTAAAAGTAAACAGTAATAGCAATGTAAAGGAAATTGGACCGGGGTCCACAGTTCACTAGTGGTGTCTCTCCATAAGATAAATAACAACATGTTGGGTAAACAAATTATAGTTGGGCAATTGATAGAATAAAGATAACATGCATATGTCATGAGGATCACTATGAGATTTACGCTAGGCATTACAACAAAATATATAGACCGCCATCCAACTGCATCTATGACTAATAATCCACTCGCGGGGATATTGTCCAAACACCCCACGAGTATTAAGTTGCGAACAACAGATAACTGCATTAAGCAAAGTGTGTATTGTAAACAAAAACGAATGTCCTTGGACACAAGAATGTTGTTTTCTCCCTAGTGGCAACATCACATCTACAACCTTAGAGGTTTCTGTCACTCCCCCAGATTAAATAGAGGCATGAACCCAACTATCGAGCATAAATACCACCTCTTGGAGTCACTAGTATCTACTTGGCCAAGATAGCTACTAACAATGGAGAGCATGTAAGATCATAAACAACATAGAGATAACATAAGATAATATTCAGCACATCAACTTAACATAACACCAATATTCATCAGATCCCAACAAACACAACATGTAGAATTACATAAAGATGATCTCGATCATGTAAGGCAGCTCACGAGATCTAAACATGAAGCACATGGTGGAGAAGACAACCATCTAGCTACTGATATGGACCCATAGTCCAAGGTAGACTACTCACTCATCGCGCCGAAGGCAAGCATGGCGATGAAGAAGACCTCCGGTGGCGATTCCCCTCTCCGACAGGGTGCTGGGAAGAGCTTCTGGACCCTCCCGATCTCGGGTCGACGATGGCGGCGGATCGCGATGTGTTTCTGGAAAATTGATCGGGGCTTTAGGTTTTTCCCGTCGGGGGGTCTTTATAGGCGAAGGGTGATGGCTGGCGTGTAGTTGATGATGATTATGGCCAGACAGTTGGGAAACTCCAAGCGGAAAGTATGATGAGCATAGCAGCAAGTCTTTTCCCTCAGTAAGAAACCAAGGTTTATCGATCAGGAGAAGAGAAGACAGTACGACTGAAGGTGATGCGGACTGGCTTAATAACACTCCAACAAGGGCACCGTTTACGATTCTTGTTGACTCGTCTTCAGCCAGTAGCAACGTGGAACCTGCACACACACAACCAAATACTTTGTTCCCAACTTGTGATGAGGTTGTCAATCTCACCGGTTTGCTTGAAACAAAGGGTATGAGCGTATCGAGTGGAAAACAGTAAAAGTACGCGAGTAAAGTAAACAGTGCGAGTAAAGTAAACAGGTGATAGCAATATGATGGAAATAGGACCGGGGTCCACAGTTCACTAGTGGTGTCTCTCCATAAGATAAATAACACATGCTGGGTAAACAAATTATAGTTGGGCAATTGATAGAATAAAGATAAACGTGATATTCATGATCTTCCCCGGCAACGGCGCCAGAAAAGGGTTTAATTTGAAGAGATCAAAGAACTTAAAACATGGGCATGAAAGACATAATCTTGATAATAGAAACTTAGCAACCATGTTATAACATGAAAAAAACACAAACAAAAGATCATGAATAATGAAACAATGAAAGTCAAACGTGTGTTCAAATCATATGGAAAAACATAGTAAATGGTTTTCAGCTTGTCCCTCGTGGAATAGCAAAACATAAATGCATAGGACACCTTCAAGTTTAAGAGGGTGACTAGATACAAGTAATTTAAGAACAAGTGAAACCATAGTCATGAATCAATCAATGATAAACTTTGGGACAATGCACATTATACTCAGAATGACAACTATGCTCTCTTAATGGTGCATAAAGGTAGAAGGTGGTGACTCAACATAAAAGTAAAAGAAAGGCCCTTCGCGGAGGGAAGCAGTGATTAAACATGTGCTAGAGCTTTTCATTTGTAAAACAGAGAGATAAAAATTGGTTTTGAGAGGTGGTTGTCTTTGTCAACGACTGGCAATGGGGTTCTTACTATCTTCCATACAAAAATAAAGCAAGTTTTTGAGAGAGAGATTTGCACTTTTGTGCTCTTTTATAAAGCTTGGCACTCCTCCCCACCTTTTTTCCTTTCTTAAACCATGGCTAACCGATTCCATCGGATGCCCACCAACATTCACATACCATGGAGGAGTGCCTTTTTTTCTTTATTTTTTTCTCTTTTTTTCTTTCTTTTTGGAATAAGACAATATGGAAGATAGCAAATCCGACCACTACGTCCCCATGAGCTGAAAACAGTGTCACAAAACGAGAAGTATTTTGAAGGTTTTGAAAGGTAGCACATGAAAATATACTTTGGAATGGCTTACAAATACCATGCATAGGAATTTATAGTGGACACAATGGCAAACTTGGTTTTTAGGAGTTGGATGCATGAGTAGAGCTCATACTCAGTACAAGGCGAGGGCTAGCAAAAGACTGGGAGCGACCAACTAAGAGAGCAATAACGGCCATAATCATGCAAAGCGACATTAAAAGAAGCATAAGATGGTATCAAAAGTCAAAAACTAAATGATCATAGAGGCTATAGGCGACTTATTTTGTAGTCAACATGGTGTAAGCATGTGCCAAGTCAACCCAAATAAAGCATCAAAGGAGAAAACCAAATAAATGCTTCCATATAATAAAAAACAACGCATGATTTTTTCAAAGGCTCATTAGGCAATCTCAGTCATTTGAGACAAGTCATGCTACAGCAAAACCACTAAGCATACTATCAAAATGACATCAAGCACGACATGCAAAAGCCTAGGCCGCAGTCTACACAAGCTCCTTCTTGTACCACTTTTTCGCATAAAGCTTTTTCTCTTTTCCAACACCATTCAAACCTTTTTGAGGAAACTCTTTTGAGGAAAACCAACATATACCAGAGGTCCAAATACACCTTGATGCAAAGATAAAACAAGATCTGAACAAAAATCAAGGCGAAAAATGCAAGCTAAACGTAGTAGCAGAAAAAAAGAGAACACTCATTGAACGATAAGAGTGAAAACTAGAGTGTTCTTGGCAAATGAAAAACGAGTTCATCTCCTCCAAAAGAAACATGATGTGATCTAACCATTTATTGCAGCAAACAAAACAAAAGAAAACTGAAAGCAAAAGTAAAGACGCTCCAAGAAAAATGGTTAGTGCATGAAGCAATAAAAATATAGTGTGTTGAAAAGTGACCTGATTTTTGCCGATGAAGAAGGGGGTGCCTCGGGGGCATCCCCAAGCTTTGACGCTTGTACCTCTTGGATATTTCTTGGGGGTTGCATGGGCATCCCCAAGCTTGAGCTTTTGTCCATTCTTCATCTCATCTCATCATTCTCCAATCCCTACACTTGAAAACTTCCTTCATACAAAACTAAACACAATTCTATTAGCAACATTAGTGTAAGCATAGCATTGAATCAACCCTTTTTGCTTCAGGTTTCAACCTAAAACCACCACATATTAAGCATATACTACTGTAGCAACTTCCCCAAAAGTTCTGTGATCAAAAGAACTCAAAAAGAAAGCGATAAAGCGGCAAACACAAATATTGGCAGAAATATGTCAAAACAGAACAGCTGACAAATGTCGAATTTTTTAGGGGTTTTCTGTTGCTCAAATCAAAAAGTGTTAAACTAATGAAAGTTTGGATATAACCTGGGGCATATGCACAAGAAATCGCAGGTCCAAAAGATATACAGAGAATTTTCACGAATTTTTACAGTGCAGCACCAAAAACTGTTTCAGGACAGCAAGATCCCCAAATCTTACCTCACTCAAATTAGAGGCTTCTCTTGGCACAACAACGAAATAAAAAGGATAAGGAGCGGTTATTACAGTAGTAATAACTTCCAATACTCAAATAAAAGAAAAAAATACTGAAAATAAACAATGGGTTATCTCCCAAGAGTGCTTTTCTTTAACGCCTTTGAGCTAGGCGCAGTAATTTGCAAAGATGCTCATGTGGGCGCCATATAAGAGCTTGAGGCAAAGGCGCCATATAGGAACTTAAAGCAATAGAGAGCATCAAAAAGCAAATGTGAAAGACATTTAAATCTGAACCACTTCCTATAAAAAATAGTCTTGTAAAGAGACAAGTCATAAAAGCGCAAAGCAAAAAGCATAGGAAGGCAAAACAAGTACAACTTCAAGAATTGCAGCATAAAGAGGGGAAACTCAATATTGTTGAGATCCATCAAACCATGTTTCCCTCTCTCATAATAACTTTCAGTAGCATCATGAATAGAACTAACATAACTATCACATAAAGCATCCTTATCATGAGCCACATGCATAAAAGGATTAATACTCCCCACATGAACAATCGTAGTAGGAGCAGATTCGATAGAATAATTATTCTCATCACCATAATCATCAAAAACAGGAGGCATATTGTAATCATAACTAATTTTCTCCTCAAAAGTAGGTGAACTGAAAATATTATACTCATCATCATAACCATCATAAACTAGAGGTTTATTATCATCACAAGCTAGAGAACAACTATTTCTCAAAGCATATTCATCAAACATATCATCATAAGAAGGAACATGGATAGTACTAATGGTACAACAATTATTAACCTTAGAATCGGTACCAAAAAGATTTTCAATATCAAAAGTAGAGTCTTTTCCCAATCATGATCACTAACATAGGTAACAGGCATAGGAACATCACATAGGGGAGATAAAATATCATCAGACCAAATTTCTCCACTAAAGCTGGGGAACTAAAAATATCATGCTTAACAAAACCAACTTCCCCAAGCTTAGACTTTTCTGTAGCATTAGCAACAACGGTATTCAAAGCAATCATACTAACAACACTATTAGCATGCGAATAAAGCTCCAAAGGTTTTTCAATTTTCTCTTCAAACACTTCATATCTAAACTCAGGAAAAAGACTAAAGAACTCTTTGTTTTCCATTAAGCCTAACTAGTGAAAATAAAAACAAGAAACAAAAAGATGTAATTGCAGAATCTAAAGGAAATAACTCCGAGCACTCACACAAGAGGATGCGAGTACCTTTTACCTTACCTCCCCGGCAACGGCGCCAGGAAAGAGCTTGATGTCTACGCACGTGTCTGTTCTTGTAGACAGTGTTGGGCCTCCAAGTGCAGAGGTTTGTAGAACAACAGCAAGTTTCCCTTAAGTGGATCACCCAAGGTTTATCGAACTCAGGGAGGAAGAGGTCAAAGCTATCCCTCTCAAGCAACCCTGCAATTACGATACAGAAAATCTCTTATGTCCCCAACACACCCAATACACTTGTCAGATGTATAGGTGCACTAGTTCGGCGAAGAGATAGTGAAATACAAGTAGTAGTGATGATTATAAGTAGCAAATGTGATCTGAAATAAATATCGCTGCGAGCAAACATGTAACAAAACAGGAAGTAAACGGTGTGCAATGCTTGGAAACAAGGCCTAGGGATCATACTTTCACTAGTGGACACAGTCCCAACAAATGTAAAATAATTGAACCAATAGATACTATCATCAATATGCAACTCAAAACAATTCTCCAATGGAAAACATACACTAATCATGCGTAGGGCTACGAAGCACTCCTCAAAGTCCATATGTACCCAAACTAGATTGTCCCACACTATCACCGTGAACGCACTAGATGGTTCCAACAAACACCAACATTTCGTAGAGACATTAACCAAAAAGATACACATGATGCACACACTAGTCACCTTTACACCATGATACGAGGTATCTCCGGAGAGTATAATAATAAAGCAAAGGAGTAGCATAATATCTGAATAATAACATCTACCAATTCAACTAGATACAGAGCTCACGATCACATAAAGATCACATCATGGGAGAGAGAGGTGAACCACATAGCTACCGGTAGAGCCCTCAGCCCCGGGGGTGAACTACTCCCTCCTCATCATAGGAGATAGCAAGGTTGATGGAGATGGCGGTGAGGTCGATGGAGACGGAGGAGACGGCGATGGAGACCGATGGAGATGGCTCCGGGGGCACTTCCCCATCCCGGCAGGGTGCCGGAACAGAGACTTCTGTCCCCCAAAATTTGTCTTCGACGGCGGCGGCACTCCGGAACTGTTCTGGAAAAAACGCCGACTCCCCTAGGGTTTTCCATCCCGAGACTTTATATAGGCGAAGGGGCGTCGTCAGGGGGCTGCCAGGGGCTCCTCCCACATAGGGGGCGCGGCCAGGGGCTGGGCCGCGCCGCCCTGGTGTGAGGCTGGCCCCTGGCCCCCCTCTGGCTCTCTTTCGGTCCTCGTCCTTCATCCGGGAAAAATAGGAGTTCTGGAACTTGTTTCATCCAATTCCGAGAATATTTCCTGTGTAGCATTTCTGAAACACAAAAACAGCAGAAAATAGGGAACTGGCACTGTGGCATCTTGTTAGTAGGTTAGTTCCAGAAATCGCATAAAAATGCCACGAAGTGTAACGAAACACAAGGCAAATGGTGTAAAAACAAGCATGGAGCATCAAAAATTACGGATACGTTGGAGACGTATCAAAGGGGCAGCGTCAGAGGTGGGCCAGGGTGGCCTCACCCATAGGGGGCACGGGCCAGGGGCTGGCCACACCGCCCTATGGTGTGTCCAGCCCGTGGCTCCCCTCCGTCTCCTCTTCGGACTTTTGGAAGCTTCGGTAAATATTAGGAGGTTCGGCTTTTGTTTCGTCCAATTCCGAGAATATTTCCCGTGTAACTTTTCTGAAACACAAAAACAGCAGAAAACAGGAAACTGGCACTGTGGCATCTTGTTAATAGGTTAGTTCTGAAAAATGCATAAAAATGCCACGAAGTATTACAAAACACTAAGCAAATGATGTAAGAACAAGCATAGAGCATAAAAAATTATAGATACGTTTGAGACGTATCAAGCATCCCCAAGCTTAAGTCCTGCTCATCCTCGAGTAGGTAAGTGATAACAAAGAATAATTTTTGAGGTGACATGCACCAACACAATCTTGATCATCTATGTAAGCATTGAGTGCTGGGATCAAAATAACTTAAAACATGGTCATGAAAGACATAATCTTGATAGAAGAAACTTAGCAACCATGTTATAACATGAAAAAGAACACAAACGAAAGATCACGAAAATGAAACAATGAAAGTCAAACTTGTGTTCAAATCATATGGAAAAACATAGTAAATGGTTTTCAGCTTGTCATTCATGGAATAGCAAAACATAAATGCATGTGACACCTTCAAGTTTAAGAGGGCGACTAGATACAAATAATTTAAGAACAAGTGAAACCGAAATCATAAATCAATCAATGATAAACTTTGGGACTATGCACATTAAACTCAGAATGACAACTATGCTCTCTTAGACGGTGCATAAAGGTAGAAGGTGGTGACTCAACATAAAAGTAAAAGAAAGGCCCTTCGCAGAGGGAAGCAGTGATTGCAAGTTTTATAAACCTTCAAAAATAATGGTACTTACTAGCTTTGAGCTCTCATTGCCCCCATCATAGGCATCTTAAATGGTTAGAGTTAATGCAAGTACAATTATGAAGCATATGCTTGACAAATCATAAGTTGAAAACCTCGTGTCCCATGAAGTACGAATACCCAAACCTTATGCTACTCGACTTAGAGTCCCAAGCAAGCTCTTGTCATTGTAAGTATACACGTATCATCGAGAACCGCCAACGGGGTACCTCCGTGCCCGATGACATGGAACAAGCCCACATCAAAATGATAGGACAAACAGACAATGAACACCTCGGCATCTCTTTTATTTACCATTGGTATAGCTTTTTATTTTGAGATGCGTCGTCGAATGTTCACTATGGGCATGCTGTAAATTTCCACCATGAATTATGCATGGCTTAGATTAGCGGCCCAGGTGTTTCTCTAACACGTATACAAACTCCATGATCCCGCAAGATTCCCAACTTATTTCACATTGCGAGTATCCATAAACAAAAGAGCACGATATCAACTCAAATAAGAAGTGCAATGTTGAAAGCTTACCCCATGACGGCATGGTTTGGCTAATTTCTAACTTACAACTTGCAAGCATAACAACTCAACATAAGAGAGCCACAATGTCAAAATTTTAAGAACGAGAAAAGTAAAGTGTGCCATCAGGTTCGTGAGAGCTTTACTGATCAATTTTCGCATAACACCAAAAGAGTTTAATTTGAAGGATAGATAAAAGCAAGTCAAATGTACTTTGGAATAGCAAATTGCTAATAGGTACGTATGGTGGACACATTGGAACAACTTGGTTTTTGGGAGTTGGATGCACGAGTAGAGCTCATACTCAGTACAAAATGAGGGCTAGCAAAAGACTGGGAGCGACCAACTAAGAGAGCAATAACGGCCATAATCATGCATAACGACAAAACATCATTAAGAGAAGCATAAAATGGCATCAAAAGTCAAAAACTAAATGATCATAAAGGCTTATGGCAACTTTGTATGAGTCAAACATGTGTAAGCATGCGCCAAGTCAACCCAAATAAAGCATCAAGGAGAAAACCAAATTAATGCTTCCAAATAATAAAAACAACGCATGATTTTTTCAAAGGCTCATTAAGCAATCTCAGTCATTTGAGACAAGTCATGCTACAACAAAACCACTAAGCATTCTATCAAAATGACATCAAGCACGACATGCAAAAGTCTAAGCCGCAGTCTAAACAAGCTCCTTTTTGTACCACTTTTTTGTATGAAACTTTTTATCTTTTCCAACACCATTCGAACCTTTTTGAAACAATTCTTTTGATGAAAACCAACATGGACCAGAGGTCAAAATACACCTTGATATAAAGATAAAACAAGATCTGAACAAAAATCAAGGCGAAAAACGAAAGCTAAACATTGTTCTAGAAAAAGAGAACACTCGTTGAACGATAAGAGTGAAAAATGGAGTATTCTTGGCAAATGAAAAGCAAGGCAACTTCTCCAAAAGAAATTTTTTGGGGTCCAACCATTTATTGCAGCAAACAAAACAAAACTGAAAACTAAAGTAAAGACGCTCCAAGAAAAACGCATAGTGCATGAAGCAATAAAAATATAGTGTGTTGAAAGGTGACCTGATTTTTGCCGATGAAGAAGGGGGGCCTCGGGGGCATCCCCAAGCTTTGACGCTTGTACCTCTTGGATATTTCTTGGGGTGCGTGGGCATCCCCAAGCTTGAGCTTTTGTCCATTCTTCAACTCATCTCATCATTCTCCAATCCCTACACTTGAAAACTTCCTTCATACAAAACTCAACACAAATCTATTAGCAACATTAGTGTAAGCATAATAATAAATCAACCCCTTTTTGGTTCAGATTTCAACTCAAAACCACCACATATAAGGCCTCGTTCGGTTATTCCCGAACCCGCCGGGATTCGGCCCAAGACCCTGTGGATGAGCCGAGATCGGTCCGGCCGGGAATCGATCCCCGCCCACACTCTGTAGTGCATTCGGTTACACCCGGCAGGGATCTGACCCCGGCCCAATCCCTGCCAACCCCTCCCAAATCGACCGAGATAAAAAACATCTCCACCCACCCGTGGATTGAATCCCGAATCGTTCTCTCTCCAAAAATAACAAGAAAAAGAAGGACGCGACCCTCTCTCCCCTGACCTCTCTCTCGCGATACCGGCGACGGCGGTGCAACGGCCCCAGAGAAGACAGCGGCAGCATGCTCCCCCTCCGCCCTATCTCGAAGGAGTGAGCTCGTATAAGACCAAAGTTCAATATCCGGGTTAGGGCGAGCTGGGCGGCGACAGAGGCACTGCGCAAGAACCCTAGATGCAGGGAGGCGATGGCGGCGTGGTCCTGCTGGTGACTTCTTTGGCGATCTCCAGCGAAGTCTTTCGCTCGGGTAAGTACCCTCCCGATGCCTCACCTCTATCCTTCTCTCTCCATGGCAACGACAACCGCTCCAATCAATTGCGCTACCTGATCCCCATGTCCGCCTCTACTAATGCACTCTCCAAAACTTTGTTTGGTCTTGCAATATTTGGTGTGTTAAGGCAATATAACTAGCTCTCCTGGAATATGCAAGATAGATTTGGGTGTCCTAATATACCAGATTGATGCTATCTAAAGTTGAGTATGTACTGTTTAGCCAATTTAGACATATGAATGCTTAAGTATGTCTTCTTATTTCTTACAAAAAAAATGATTTGTGCTTATTCTAGTATGTTGACATTTTTCGTGTGTTAAGCTGCATATGGGTGCTGCATCCTCCCTGCTGTTTTGCTGCATCCTCCATGTTATTTTTTCGATGGACATTATTGCTTGCTGATTGCTGGTTTGACAATCAAAATTGTCAACCGTGAAATAGGAGTACAACAGGTTTTGATAATCATGTTGGTGTGTACGAATGTAATAACACCAACATTGGTTAACCGTGAATAATTGAAACTAGCAGATGTGAAGTGATTGGTTCCTGGGTAGCAGGTGTGAAGAAGATGGTTTGACGTACAGCTGGTTCAAGTTCTCTGACAAATACTGGATGCAACAACTTAGTAATTTGGAGTCTGCCTGCAGTGTTTGGTTTCGTCTACAAATTTGGATTGAATGTTGCCATGATGATTGACAAACTGTATCATCCTGTAGCGTATGCCATTATTTGCTAAATCACCTAGTATTGCGGTGGTGTGCATTATGAAGTTATGTCAAGTTATTTGCTAAATTCTAAGGCCATTTTTCATTCTCATTATTACTCTGTTCTTGTAGCCAAGTGAATAAGGCCTGCGATTTACAGAGGATTCGATGATTTACCAGGTAAGCATGATAGAAACAAGCTGAATCAAAATTGCACAAATCCTAGTAATGCACTCGATTTACAGCTTGTGATCATATCTTTTCATCGCTGCAAAAGTGCAAAATTTGAATGCTGAAATTTTGACATCATTGATGTTCTGAAGAATTCTAATGACATGATTGGAATTGATAGCTGCAAGGCCTTATACATTTGGGTTGCATAGCTACAGGAGCGTATGGTTTGTTGCACAAATTCTTTTGCTTGACTCCAGTGATTGCGTAGCTACAGGAACATAAATTGAATATTCTCTGCAACTTGATTACAGTTATCTTGCACAGTTTATCTTTATCAGAGTTATCTTTGCACAGTGTCATCAAATTATCTTGCACATCTTGGTAAACTCAAATTAACTTGAAAATGACTGCCTGTAGGGTTATCTTGCACAGGTTCACCAAGTTCGTCCTGGGCATCTTGAAGAGGTTCCTCAAGTTCGTCATGTCCGTGCTGATCATGTGAGATTGAGAAGATGCAAGCAATGTGGTACTTAGGGAGCTCGTCTCAGGCCATGGATTCAAGCAGCAACGTGGTGCTCAGGGAGCTTGGCTTTCTGTTCATGTACTCAAGCAGTGGGAGTTCATACGGATATCAAATCGTTGACGTGCTTGAGGGGAGCAGAAGGTGGCCGGAGGCGAGAGCGCCGGTGGAGGGCCACAGAAGGTTGCCGGGGGCGGGAGCGCCGGTGGACGGCTGTGATACGTCTCAAATGTATCTATAATTTTTGATGCTCCATGCTTGTTTTTACACCATTTGCCTACTGTTTCGTTACACTTCGTGGCACTTTTATGCATTTTCCGGAACTAACCTACTAACAAGTTGCCACAGTGCCAGTTCCCTATTTTTTGCTGTTTTTGTGTTTCAGAAGTGATACACAGGAAATATTCTCGGCATTGGACGAAACAAGTTCCTGAAGTCTTATTTTGTCCGGGAGCTTCCAGAGATCCGAAGAGAAGTAGGAGGGGGGCCACAGGGCCCCACACACCAGGCCGGCGCGGCCAGGGCTTGGGCCACGCCAGCCAGGTGTGAGGCCACCTGGCCCCACCTATGACATCGCCCCTTCGCCTATAAAGACCCCCCGACGGGAAAAACCTAAGTACCCGATCAATTTTCCAGAAACACATCGCGATCCGCCGCCGTCGTCGACCCGAGATCGGGAGGGTCCAGAAGCTCTTCCCGGCACCCTGCCGGAGAGGGGAATCGCCACCGGAGGTCTTCTTCATCGCCATGCTTGCCTCCGGAGCGATGAGTGAGTAGTCTACCTTGGACTATGGGTCCATAGCAGTAGCTAGATGGTTGTCTTCTCCACCATGTGCTTCATGTTTAGATCTCATGAGCTGCCCTACATGATTGAGATCACCGTTATGTAATTCTACATGTTTGGTTTGTTGGGATCCGATGAATATTGGTGTTATGATCGAGTTGTTGTACTGAATTATATCTTTTGTTATCTCAATGTTGTTTATGATCTTGCATGCTCTCCGTTGTTAGTAGCTATCTTGGCCGAGTAGTTGCTAGTGACTCTAAGAGGGGGTATTTATGCTCGATAGTGGGTTCATGCCTCTATTTAACCTGGGGGAGTGACAGAAACCTCTAAGGTTGTAGATGTGCTGTTGCTACTAGGGAGAAAACAACATTCATATGCTCAAGGGCATATGCTTTGTTTACATTACACACTTTGCTTAATGCAATTATCTGTTGTTCGCAACTTAATACTTGTGGAGTTCTCGGATTGATTCGCCACAAGTGGATTATTAGTCATAGATGCAGTTGGATGGCGGTCTATGTATTTTGTTGTAATGCCCAGAGTAAATCTCATAGTGATCTTCTTGACATATCACGTTTATCTTTATTCTATCAATTGCCCAACTATAATTTGTTTACCCAGCATGTGTTATTTATCTTATGGAGAGACACCACTAGTGAACTGTGGACCCCGGTCCTATTTCCATCATATTGCTATCACCTGTTTACTTTACTCGCACTGTTTACTTTACTCGCATACTCTACTGTTTTCCACTCGATACGCTCATAACCTTTGTTTCAAGCAAACCGGTGAGATTGACAACCTCATCGCAAGTTGGGAACAAAGTACTTGGTTGTGTTGTGTGCAGGTTCCGCGTTGCTACTGGCCGAAGACGAGTCAACAAGTATCGTTAAACGGTGCCCTTGTTGGAGTGCTATTAAGCTAGTCTGCATCACCTTCAGTCGTTTGTCTCTCCTCTCCAAGAACGATAAACCTTGGTTTCTTAACTGAGGGAAAACCAGCTGCTATACTCATCACACCTTCCTCTTGGGGTTCCCAACGGGCTGGTTATTCACCACGCACAAGGACAATCTCTCCCACGTCAACTGGGCATCAGCTGTTTTTCTGGCGCCGTTGCCGGGGACTGAAGAATAAGAAGCTCCCACGTCAACTTAGCGCCATCAAACAACATCAGCTATTTTTCTGGCGCCGTTGCCGGGGAGGAAGTAGAAGACTTCTACGAGGGGAGTTTTCGCACGCATATCCTTTACTTTGTTATTGTTTTGCTTTACTTTATTTATTTTACCTGCATCGTTTTATATCAAAAACCCAAAAAAATTAGAATCCTTGGTAGTTGTTTTTAATTGTTTACTTTAGTTTTGCTGAAATGGCCAATCCTGAAAACACCAAGTTGTGTGACTTTACTAGCACGAACAATAGTGATTTTATCTGCCCTCCTATTGCGCCACCTGCTACTGCTGCAAACTTTTATGAGATTAAGCCTGCATTGTTGAACCTTGTTATGAAAGAGCAATTTTCTGGTGCTAGTACTGAAGATGCTGCAGCTCATCTCAACAATTTTGTTGAGCTATGTGAGATGCAGAAGTATAAGGATGTAGAAAGTGATATTATTAAGCTCAAGTTGTTTCCTTTTTCTTTGAGAGGAAAAGCTAAAGATTGGTTGCTGTCTTTGACTAAGAATAGTATTGATTCATGGGCTAAGTGTAAGAATGCTTTTATTGGTAGATACTATCCTCCTGCTAAGATTATATCTCTGCGTAGCAATATTATGAAGTTTACTCAGTTTGATAATGAACATGTTGCTCAAGCTTGGGAAAGAATGAAATCTATGATAAAGAATTGCCCCACTCATGGACTGACTACTTGGATGATTGTCCAAACTTTTTATGCATGACTAAATTTTTCTTCGAGGAACCTACTTGATTCAGCTGCTGGAGGCACTTTTATGTCCCTTACCTTGGGCGCCGCAACAAAGCTACTTGACAACATGATGGTAAATTATTCCGAATGGCACACCGAGAGAGCTCCACAAGGTAAGAATGTAAATTCTGTTGAGGAAACCTCTTCCTTGAATGATAAGATTGATACCATCATGGCTATGCTTGCTAATGATAGGACTCATGTTGATCCTAATAATGTTCCTTTAGCCTCTTTGGTTGCTCAAGAAGAGCATGTTGACGTGAATTTCATTAGAAACAATAATTTTAACAACGGTGCTTATAGGAACAATTTTGCTAGTAACAATTATAGGCCGTATCCTTCTACCAATGGTAATGGTTATGGTAACTCTTATGGTAATTCCTACAACAACACTAGGGCCGCATCCTCCGAGCTTGACGTAATGCTCAAGGACTTCATCGGTAAGCAAACTGCTTTTAATAAGTCTGTTGAGGAAAAAGTTAGGCAAAATTGATATTCTTGCTTCTAAAGTTGATAGCCTTGCTCATGATGTTGAACTTCTGAAATTAAAAGTGTTGCCTAATGATGTGAAAGAGAACAATGTTTTTGCTACTGCTAATGCTATTCAAGTTGGAATTGATGAAAATATTAGATTGTTAGCGGAATTGCATGCCAGGTGGGAAAGAGAAGATGAGATGGCTAGAGAGATGAAGGTATGTACCATTACTACCTCTAATGATGTTGCTCCTAATGCTAGCAATCCTCTTACTTTGATTGGTGTAGAGAAAACTCCCACTCCTTGTGTTAAAAAGCCTAAAACTGCCAAAACTTTTTCTCAAAAGAGTGCTGAAATTTTTCGGAGTGTAGGAGACGATAGCTCTACTTCTTTTAATGATTTTGATGTTGATGGCTGCAATATATCTGAAGTTATTTTGTTCTTGCAAAAGCTTGCTTTGACTCCCAATGCTAGTTCTTTAAATATTGCTTTTACTAAGCATATTACCAATGCTCTCATGAAAATTAGGGATGAAAAGTTGAAGCAAAAAGCTTCCGTTCCCAAGAAGTTAGAAGATGGTTGGGAACCCATCATTGATATGCATGTTAGTGTTTTTTATTGCCATGCTTTATGTGATCTAGGTGCTAGTATTTCTATCATGCCTAGAAAGATTTATGACATGCTTGATTTACCGCCTCTTGAAAAATGTTATTTTGATGTTCCTATTACTGATGTTGCTAAGAAGAAACCTTTGGGAAGGATTAATGATGTTCTTATTGTGGTTAACAATAACCTTGTTCCCTTTGATTTTCTTGTTATGGACGTTGAATGCCATGCTTCATGTCCTATTATTTTGGGAAGACCCTTTCTTTGAACTGTAGGTGCTATCATTGATATGAGGGAAGGCACCATCAAATATCAATTCCCACTCAAGAAAGGTATGGAACACTTCCCTAGGAAAAGAAAGAAATTACTTTTTGACTCTATTCTTAGAGCAAATTATGAGCTTGATGCTTCATCACTTGATATTACTTGATTCACAATTTTCTGCGCCTAGCTCAAAGGCGTTAAAGAAAAGCACTCTTGGGAGATAACCCAATGTTTTTATTTCCAGTAATTTTTCTTTTATTTGAGTCTTGGAAGTCATTACCACTGTAATGACCGCTCCTTATCTTGTTTATTTCGTTTTTGTGCCAAGAGAAGCCTCTAATTCGAGTGAGGTAAAGATTTGGGGATGTTGCTGTCCTGAAACTGTTTTCATTGCTGCACCATAAAAATTCGTATAAATTCTCTGTTTATCTTTTGGACCTGCTATTTCTTGTGCATATGCCCCAGGTTATATCCAAACTTTCATTAGTTTAACACTTTTTGATTTGAGCAACAGAAAACCCCTCAAAAATTCGGCTTTTGTCAGCTGTTCTGTTTTGACAGATTTCTGCCAATATTTGTGTTTGCCACTTTATCGCTTCATTTTGAGTTCTTTTGATCGCGGAACTTTTGGGGAAGTTGCTACAGTAGTATTTACTATATATGTGGTAGTTTTGGGTTGAAACCTGAAGCAAAAAGAGGTTGATTATATGTTATGCTACACTAATGTTGCTAATAGAATTATGTTTAGTTTTGTATGAAGGAAGTTTTCAAGTGTAGGGATTGGAGAATGATGAGATGAGTTGAAGAATGGACAAAAGCTCAAGCTTGGGGATGCCCATGCATCACCCCAAGAAATATCCAAGAAGTACAAGCGTCAAATCTTGGGGATGCCCCCGAGGCACCCCTTCTTCATCGGCAAAAATCAGGTCACCTTTCAAGACACTATATTTTTATTGCTTCATGCACTATGTGTTTTTCTTGGAGCGTCAGTTGTTTTAGTTTTCTTTGTTAGCTTGTTTTGTTTTCTGTAATAAATGGTTGGATCCCAACAAATTTCCTTTGGAGGAGATGTACTCGTTTTCATTTGCCAAGAACGCTCTAGTTTTCACTCTTATCAAAAATCGTGTGTTCTTCTTTTTCTGCTACTGCTTTTGGTTTTCGTTTTCGCCTTGATTTGTGTTCAGATCTTCTTATATTTGTTTATCAAGGTGTATTTTTGCCTCTTATCTTTATTGGTTTTCATCAAAAGAGGTGTCTTTAAAAATTTCAAATGGTGTTGGAAAAGAAAAAAAGCTTTATGCAAAATAGTGGTGCAAGAAGGAGCTTGTGTAGACTGCGGCTTAGGCTTTTTCATATCATGCTTGATGTCTTTTTGATAGTATGCTTAGTGGTTTTGCTGTAGCATGACTTGTCTCAAATAACTGAGATTGCTTAATGAGCCTTTGAAAAAAATCATGCGTTGTTTTAATTATTTGGAAGCATTATTTTGGTTTTCTCCTTGATGCTTTATTTGGGTTGACTTGGCGCATGCTCACACATGTTAGACTCTTACAAAGTCGCCAATAGCCTTCATGATCATTTAGTTTTTGACTTTTGATGCCATCTTATGCTTCTTTTAATGTCGCTTTGTCGCTTTGCATGATTATGGCCATTATTGCTCTCTTAGTTGGTCGCTCCCAGTCTTTTGCTAGCCCTCGCCTTGTACTGAGTATGAGCTCTACTCGTGCATCCAACTCCTAAAAGCCAAAGTTTTCCAAAGTGTCCACCATACATACCTACTAGCAATTTGCTATTCCAAGTAAGTTTGACTTGCTTTTATTTTCTCTTCAAATTAAACTCTTACCAGTGTTATGCGAAATTCGGTCAGTAAAGCTCTCACGAACCGGAAGGCACACTTTACTTTTTCCTGTTCTTAAAAATTTGACATTGTGGTCTCTTATGCTGAGTTGTTATGCTTGCAAGTTGTAAGTTGGAGACTAGCCCAGCCATGCAGTCATAGGCAAGCTTTCAACATTGCACATCTTAATTGAGTTGATATCGTGATCTTTTGTTTATGGATGCCCGCGGTGTGAAATGAATTGGGAATCTTGTGGGGATCATGGAGTTTGTATATGTGTTAGGGAAACGCCGGGCCGCTAATCTAAGCCATGCATAATTCATGGTGGAAATTTGCAGCATACCCATGGTGAACATTCGACGACGCATCTCACAATAAAAAGCTAAACAAATGGTAAATAAAAGAGATGTCGAGGTGTTCATTGTCTGCTTGTCCTGTCATTTTGGTGTGGGCTTGTTCCATGTCAACGGGCACGGAGGTGCCCCATTGGCGGTTCTCAATGATATGCATATACTTACAATGACAAGAGCCTTGCTTGGGACTCTAAGTAAAGTAGCATGAGGTTTGGGTACTCATATTCACGGGACACGAGGTTTTCAACTTATGATTTGTCAAGCATATGCATCATAATTGTTCTCGCATTAACTTTAACCATTCAAGATGCTTATGATGGGGGCAATGAGAGCTCAAAGCCGGTAAGTACCATAATTTTTGAAGGTTATAAAACTTGCAATCACTGCTTCCCTCTACGAAGGGCCTTTCTTTTACTTTTATGTTGAGTCACCACCTTCTTTCTTTATGCACCATTAAGAGAGCATAGTTGTCATTCTTAGTGTGATATGCATTGTCCCAAAGTTCATTGATTGATTCATGATGATTGGTTTCACTTGTTCTTAAATTATTTGTATCTAGTCGCCCTCTTAAACTTTGAGGTGTCCTATGCATTTATGTTTTGCTCTCTTTGAAGGACAAGCTGAAAACCATTTGTATGTTTTTCCTTATGATTTGAACACACGTTTGACTTTCATTGTTTCATTATCATGATCTTTTGTTTGTGTTCATTTGCATGTTTACAACATGGTTGCTAAGTTTCTTATTGTCATGATTATATCTTCATGCCCATGTTTTAAGTTCTTATGATCCCAGCTCACAAATGCTTACATATATGATCAAGATTGTGTAGGTGCATGTCACCTCAAATATTATTCTTTGTTATCACTTACCTACTCGAGGACGAGCAGGAGTTAAGCTTGGGGATGCTTGATACGTCTCAAACGTATCTATAATTTTTGATGCTCCATGCTTGTTTTTACACCATTTGCCTATTGTTTCGTTACACTTAGTGGCACTTTTATGCATTTTCTGGAACTAACCTATTAACAAGTGCCACAGTGCCAGTTTCCTGTTTTCTGTTGTTTTTGTGTTTCAGAAGTGATACACAGGAAATATTCTCGGAATTGGACGAAACAAGTTCCTGAAGTCTTATTTTACCCGGAAGCTTCCAGAGATCCGAAGGAGAGTAGGAGGCGAGGCACCAGGGGCCCACACATAGGGGTGGCGCGGCCAGCCCCTAGCCCGCGCCACCACCGCGTGAGGCCACCTGGCCCCTCCTCTGACATCGACCCTTCGCCTATAAAGACCCCCCGACGGAAAAAACCTAAGTAGCCGATCAGATTTCCAGAACACATCGCGATCCGCCGCCGCCGTCGACCCGAAGATCGGGAGGGTCCAGAAGCTCTTCCCGGCACCCTGCCGGAGAGGGGAATCGCCACCGGAGGTCTTCTTCATCGCCATGCTTGCCTCCGGAGCGATGAGTGAGTAGTCTACCTTGGACTATGGGTCCATAGCAGTAGCTAGATGGTTGTCTTCTCCACCATGTGCTTCATGTTTAGATCTCATGAGCTGCCCTACATGATTGAGATCATCGTTATGTAATTCTACATGTTTGGTTTGTTGGGATCCGATGAATATTGGTGTTTATGATTAAGTTGTTGTACTGAATTATATCTTTTGTTATCTCTATGTTGTTTATGATCTTGCATGCTCTCCGTTGTTAGTAGCTATCTTGGCCGAGTAGTTGCTAGTGACTCCAAGAGGGGGTATTTATGCTCGATAGTGGGTTCATGCCTCTATTTCACCTGGGGGAGTGACAGAAACCTCTAAGGTGGTAGATGTGCTGTTGCTACTAGGGAGAAAACAACATTCATATGCTCAAGGGCATATGCTTTGTTTACATTACACACTTTGCTTAATGCAATTATCTGTTGTTCGCAACTTAATACTACTGGGGTGTTCGGATTGATATCCCCGGGAGTGGATTATTAGTCATAGATGCAGTTGGATGGCGGTCTATGTATTTTGTTGTAATGCCCAGAGTAAATCTCATAGTGATCTTCTTGACATATCACGTTATCTTTATTCTATCAATTGCCCAACTGTAATTTGTTTACCCAGCATGTGTTATTTTATCTATGGAGAGACACCACTAGTGAACTGTGGACCCCGGTCCTATTTCCATCATATTGCTATCACCTGTTTACTTTCTCGTACTGTTTACTTTACTCGCATACTATATTGTTTTCCACTCGATACACTCATAACCTTTGTTTCAAGCAAACCGGTGAGATTGACAACCTCATCGTAAGTTGGGAGCAAAGTATTTGTTTGTGTGTGTGCAGGTTCCACGTTGCAGCTAGCAAGCAAAGCTTGGACGAGGCGCCATATATAAATTGTCCGCAGCTGTTGCAAACTAGCAAGCATCACCTTCAGTCATCGCTGTCTCTCCTCTCCTGACCGATATTAAACCTTGGTTTCTTAACTGAGGGAAAACCAGCTGCTATACTCATCATACCTTCCTCTTGGGGTTCCCAACGGGCTGGTCATTCACCACGCACAAGGATTGCTGCTGGGGGACGAAGAAGAATAATCTCCTTCATCAACTAGCCATCAGCTGTTTTTCTGGCGCCGTTGCCGGGGAGGAAGAGAAGACTTCTGCGAGGGGAGTTTTTCGCACACACATCCTTTACTTTGTTTATTGTTTTGCTTTACTTTATTTATTTTCCTTGCATTGCTTTTTATCAAAAACCCAAAAAAATTAGAATCCTTGGTAGTTGTTTTTACTTGTTTACTTTCGTTTTGCTAAAATGGCCAATCCTGAAAACACCAAGTTGTGTGACTTTACTAGCACGGACAATAGTGATTTTATCTGCACTCCTATTGCACCACCTGCTACTGCTGCAAACTTTTATGAGATTAAGCCTGCTTTATTGAACCTTGTTATGAAAGAGCAATTTTCTGGTGCCAGTATTGAAGATGCTGCAGCTCATCTCAACAATTTTGTTGAGCTAGGTGAGATGCAGAAATATAAGGATGTTGATAGTGATATTATTAAGCTCAAGTTGTTTCCTTTTTCTTTGAGAGGAAAAGCTAAAGATTGGTTGTTGTCTTTGACTAAGAATAGTATTGATTCATGGGCTAAGTGTAAGGATGCTTTTATTGGTAGATACTATCCTCCTGCTAAGATTATATCTCTGCGTAGCAATATTATGAAGTTTACTCAGTTTGATAATGAACATGTTGCTCAAGCTTGGGAAAGAATGAAATCTATGATAAAGAATTGCCCCACTCATGGACAGACTACTTGGATGATTATTCAAACTTTTTATGCAGGACTGAATTTTTCTTCAAGGAACCTACTTGATTCAGCAGCTGGAGGCACTTTTATGACCCTTATCTTGGGCGCCGCATCAAAGCTGCTTGACAACATGATGGTAAATTATTTCCGAATGGCACACTGAGAGAGCTCCACAAGGTAAGAAGGTAAATTCTGTTGAGGAAACCTCTTCCTTGAATGATAAGATTGATACCATTATGGCTATGCTTGCTAATGATAGGACTCATGTTGATCCTAATAATGTTCCTTTGGCCTCCCTGGTTGCTCAAGAAGAGCATGTTGATGTGAATTTCATTAGAAACAATAATTTTAACAACAATGCTTATAGGAACAATTTTGCTAGTAACAATTATAGGCCGTATCCTTCTACCAATGGTAATGGTTGTGGTAATTCTTATGGCAATTCCTACAACAACACTAGGGCCGCGCCCTCCGAGCTTGAGGTAATGCTCAAGGACTTCATCGGTAAGCAAACTGCTTTTAACAAGTTTGTTGAGGAAAAGTTAGGCAAAATTGATATTCTTGCTTCTAAAGTTGATAGCCTTGCTCATGATGTTGAACTTTTGAAATTAAAAGTGTTGCCTAATGATGTGAAAGAGAACAATGTTTTAGCTACCGCTAATGCTATTCAAGTTGGAATTGATGAAAATATTAGATTGTTAGCGGAAGTGCATGCCAGGTGGGAAAGAGAAGATGAGATGGCTAGAGAGATGAAGGTACGTACTATTACTACCTCTAATGATGTTGCTCCTAATGCTAGCAATCCTCTTACTTTGATTGGTGTAGAGAAAACTCCCACTCCTTGTGTTAAAAAGCCTAAAACTGCCAAAACTTTTTCTCAAAAGAGTGCTGAAATTTTTTGGAGTGTGGGAGATGATAGCTCTATTTCTTTTAGTGATTTTGATGTTGATGGCTGCAATATATCTGAAGTAATTTTGTTCTTGCAAAAGCTTGCTTTGACTCCCAATGCTAGTTCTTTAAATATTGCTTTTACTAAGCATATTACCAATGCTCTCATAAAAATTAGGGATGAAAAGTTGAAGCAAAAAGCCTCTGTTCCCAAGAAGTAAAAGATGGTTGGGAACCCATCATTGATATGCATGTTAATGGTTATGATTGCCATGCTTTATGTGATCTAGGTGCTAGTATTTCTATCATGCCTAGAAAGATTTATGACATGCTTGATTTACCACCGCTTGAAAAGTGTTATTTTGATGTTCCTATTGCTGATGTTGCTAAGAAGAAACCTTTGGGAAGGATTAATGATGTTCTTATTGTGGTTAACAATAACCTTGTTCCCGTTGATTTTCTTGTTATGGACATTGAATGCCATGCTTCATGTCCTATTATTTTGGGAAGACCCTTTCTTCGAACTGTAGGTGCTATCATTGATATGAGGGAAGGCACTATCAAGTATCAATTCCCACTAAAGAAAGGTATGGAACACTTCCCTAGGAAAAGAAAGAAATTACTTTTTGACTCTATTCTTAGAGCAAATTATGAGCTTGATGCTTCATCACTCGATATTACTTGATTCACAATTTTCTGCGCGTAGCTCAAAGGCGTTAAAGAAAAGCACTCTTGGGAGATAACCCAATGTTTATTTTCAGTACTTTTTTTTATTTGAGTCTTGGAAGTCATTACTACTGTAATGACCGCTCCTTATCTTGTTTATTTCGTTTTTGTGCCAAGAGAAGCCTCTAATTTGAGTGAGGTAAAGATTTGGGGATGTTGCTGTCCTGAAACTGTTTTCGGTGCTGCACCGTAAAAATTCGTGAAAATTCTCTGTTTATCTTTTGGACCTGCGATTTCTTGTACATATGCCCCAGGTTATATCCAAACTTTTCTTAGTTGAACACTTTTTGATTTGAGCAATAGAAAATCCCTCAAAAATTCGACCTTTGTCAGCTATTCAGTTTTGACAGATTTCTGCCAATATTTGTGTTTGCCACTTTATCGCTTTCTTTTGAGTTCTTTTGATCATGGAACTTTTTGGGAGGTTGCTACAGTAGTATTTGCTATATATGTGGTGGTTTTGAGTTGAAACCTGAAGCAAATAAAGGATTGATTATATGTTATGCTTGCACTAATGTTGCTAGTAGAATTGTGTTTAGTTTTGTATGAAGGAAGTTTTCAAGTGTAGGGATTGGAGAATGATGAGATTAGTTGAAGAATGGACAAAAGCTCAAGCTTGGGGATGCCCATGCATCACCCCAAGAAATATCCAAGAAGTACAAGCGTCAAAGCTTGGGGATGCCCCCGAGGCACCCCTTCTTCATCGGCAAAAATCAGGTCACCTTTAAAAACACTATATTTTTATTGCTTCATGCACTATGTGTTTTTCTTGGAGCGTCAGTTGTTTGAGTTTTCTTAGTTGGTTTAGTTTGTTTGTTTTCTTCAATAAATGGTTGGACCCCAACAAATTTCTTTTGGAGGAGATGTACTCGTTTTCATTTGCAAAGAACGCTCCAGTTTTCATTCTTATTAAAAATCAAGCGTTCTTCTTTTTCTGCTACTGCTTTTGGTTTCGTTTTCACCTTGATTTGCGTTCAGATCTTGTCATATCTTTTCATCAAGGTGTATTTTTTCCTCTGATCTTTATTGGTTTTCATCAAAAGAGGTGTTTACAAAAATTTCAAATGGTGTTGGAAAAGAGAAAAAGCTTTGTGCAAAATAGTGGTACAAGAAGGAGCTTGTGTAGACTGCGGCTCAGGCTTTTTCATGTCATGCTTGATGTCTTTTTGATGGTATGCTTAGTGGTTTTGCTGTAGCATGACTTGTCTCAAATAACTGAGATTGCTTAATGATCCTTTGAAAAAATCATGCGTTGTTTTTATTGTATGGAAGCATTATTTTGGTTTTCTCCTTGATGTTTATTTGGGTTGACTTGGCGCATGCTCACACATGTTAGACTCTTACAAAGTCGCCAATAGCCTTCATGATCATTTAGTTTTTGACTTTTGATGCCATCTTATGCTTCTTTTAATGTCGCTTTGTCGCTTTGCATGATTATGGCTATTATTGGTCTCTTAGTTGGTCGCTCCCAGTCTTTTGCTAGCCCTCGCCTTGTACTGGGTATGAGCTCTACTCGTGCATCCAACTCCTAAAAGCCAAAGTTTTCCAAAGTGTCCACCATACATACCTACTAGCAATTTGCTATTCCAAGTAAATTTGACTTGCTTTTATTTTCTCTTCAAATTAAACTCTTACCAGTGTTATGCGAAATTCGGTCAGTAAAGCTCTCACGAACCGGAAGGCACACTTTACTTTTTCCTGTTCTTAAAAATTTGACATTGTGGTCTCTTATACTGAGTTGTTATGCTTGCAAGTCGTAAGTTGGATTCTAGCCCATCCATGCTGTCATGGGGCAAGCTTTCAACATTGCACATCTTAATTGAGTTGATATCGTGATCTTTTGTTTATGGATGCCCGCGGTGTGAAATGAATTGGGAATCTTGTGGGGATCATGGAGTTTGTATAGGTGTTAGGGAAACGTCGGGCCGCCAATCTAAGCCATGCATAATTCATGGTGGAAATTTGCAGCATACCCATGGTGAACATACGACGACGCATCTCACAATAAAAAGCTAAACAAAATGGCAAATAAAAGAGATGTCGAGGTGTTCATTGTCTGCTTGTCCTGTCATTTTGGTGTGGGCTTGTTCCATGTCATCGGGCACGGAGGTACCCCATTGGCGGTTCTCAATGATATGCATATACTTACAATGACAAGAGCCTTGCTTGGGACTCTAAGTATAGTAGCATGAGGTTTGGGTACTCGTATTCACGGGGCACGAGGTTTTCAACTTATAATTTGTCAAGCATATGCATCATAATTGTTCTCGCATTAACTTTAACCATTCAAGATGCTTATGATGGGGGCAATGAGAGCTCAAAGCCGGTAAGTACCATAATTTTTGAAGGTTATAAAACTTACAATCACTGCTTCCCTCTGCGAAGGGCCTTTCTTTTACTTTTATGTTGAGTCACCACCTTCTTTCTTTATGCACCATTAAGAGAGCATAGTTGTCATTCTTAGTGTGATATGCATTGTCCCAAAGTTCATTGATTGATTCATGATGATTGGTTTCACTTGTTCTTAAATTATTTGTATCTAGTCGCCCTCTTAAACTTTGAGGTGTCCTATGCATTTATGTTTTGCTCTCTTTGAAGGACAAGCTGAAAACCATTTGTATGTTTTTCCTTATGATTTGAACACACGTTTGACTTTCATTGTTTCATTATCATGATCTTTTGTTTGTGTTCATTTGCATGTTTACAACATGGTTGCTAAGTTTCTTATTGTCATGATTATATCTTCATGCCCATGTTTTAAGTTCTTATGATCCCAGCTCACAAATGCTTACATATATGATCAAGATTGTGTAGGTGCATGTCACCTCAAATATTATTCTTTGTTATCACTTACCTACTCGAGGACGAGCATGAGTTAAGCTTGGGGATGCTTGATACGTCTCAAACGTATCTATAATTTTTGATGCTCCATGCTTGTTTTTACACCATTTGCCTATTGTTTCGTTACACTTAGTGGCACTTTTATGCATTTTCCGGAACTAACCTATTAACAAGTGCCACAGTGCCAGTTTCCTGTTTTCTGTTGTTTTTGTGTTTCAGAAGTGATACACAGGAAATATTCTCGGAATTGGACGAAACAAGTTCCTGAAGTCTTATTTTACCCGGAAGCTTCCAGAGATCCGAAGGAGAGTAGGAGGCGAGGCACCAGGGGCCCACACACAGGGGTGGCGCGGCCAGCCCCTGGCCCGCGCCACCACCGCGTGAGGCCACCTGGCCCCTCCTCTGACATCGACCCTTCGCCTATAAAGACCCCCCGACGGAAAAAACCTAAGTACCTGATCAGATTTCCAGAACACATCGCGATCCGCCGCCGCCGTCGACCCGAAGATCGGGAGGGTCCAGAAGCTCTTCCCGGTACCCTGCCGGAGAGGGGAATCGCTACCGGAGGTCTTCTTCATCGCCATGCTTGCCTCCGGAGCGATGAGTGAGTAGTCTACCTTGGACTATGGGTCCATAGCAGTAGCTAGATGGTTGTCTTCTCCACCATGTGCTTCATGTTTAGATCTCATGAGCTGCCCTACATGATTGAGATCACCGTTATGTAATTCTACATGTTTGGTTTGTTGGGATCCGATGAATATTGGTGTTTATGATTAAGTTGCTGTACTGAATTATATCTTTTGTTATCTCTATGTTGTTTATGATCTTGCATGCTCTCCGTTGTTAGTAGCTATCTTGGCCGAGTAGTTGCTAGTGACTCCAAGAGGGGGTATTTATGCTCGATAGTGGGTTCATGCCTCTATTTCACCTGGGGGAGTGACAGAAATCTCTAAGGTGGTAGATGTGCTGTTGCTACTAGGGAGAAAAAAACATTCATATGCTGTTGGGGATATACCAAATAGGTATACCAGCGACGTAGTCCTAAATCAGCAAGCCAGGGTGGCCCCTCAGGGGTGGTATGGCGGATTTGCTATACCGGGCGGCCCAGTTGCTAAAATTGTCACGGCGGTACTAGACGCAGGCGCTTATGGCGGATCCGGAGACAGGCCCATGGCAGATTGCTGACGACAGGCCCATGGCGGGTTCGAAGACGGCCCATGGCGGGTTGCCTTGTAGCATACGCAGAGGACTTAGTGTAGGACTCCAAGTTGTATCCGCTCCGGTACCAACGTGTAGCCCACGCCAGGCGCCTTTATAAGCCCGACGTGGAGCAGCCCTTGAGGCAAGTTAGAAGATTAGAGTCATACGGCCAATCGCATAGCGAAACAGCCAACCTCATCATTGTAATCGAGCACTTGTTGCCATATAGTGAATTATAGCAGCACGTAGGATCTCGCCACCGTCGCGGGATCTGAAGCTGGGTAAACTTGTGCTACCACCGTCCTGGATCGCTCCTCCGTGTTCACCCCCTTCCACAAACCGCCATACCCCTACCTCTATGGCAGATCTGTTGACGAAACCACGACAGTTGGCGCCCACCGTGGGGCTAAGCGCGTCTGGAGCGTGGATCCAGGCGGGATCCGCCTTCGCAGGCATCGGCGACACCGTCGCCATCGGGCGCGTCCTCTACGATTCCGGCTTCCCCATCGTCCCAGCGGATAACCTCTGGGTGCCGGCTAGAGAAGACCCTGCTCGATTCACCGTCGTTCCGATTGGAGATATCCATATCTTCATCGGAGAGACAAACCCTACCCCCGCTACGGAAACCAATTTCCGGCGGATTGGTATGGCTGAAACCCCCAAACGGACCGCTTTCGAGCTGGATACGGAGGAGGACTCATCTGATCTGGAACTTTCTAAGTTTCCCAGATCGGATTTGAAAAGTAATCCCACCCAGCCCGCCCTAGAGGTAGAGGAAGTGGTGGAAGACCGCAGTAAATCTGCCATGAGTAACCTGGCGTTAGAGACACCGCGGTACTGCCTTGTTGCGTTCGCAGGTATCACTTCGGGATCTACCTCCAATGGAGAAGATAGCCCAGGTGAATCCATCCTAGAGGCACTTAACGAAAGTGGTGAATCGGATGACTGGGACAGCAAGGGCTATGATTCTGATCACTACGATGCCGCCATGAGGAAACTCGAGGCGGAATTGGCGCAGCAGGCACTTGAAGAGCAACAAGCAGCGGCCAAGCAGGTGTTTGTAACCAACAAAGGAGATGACGCTGGGCAGACAACCGGTGATCCGCCATCTCAGGCAGTCCACGACGGAGATGACGACAATGAGCAGGGTAACCCGCCACCAGCCGCCGATCCCGCCGCGGAACAACTTCCTGAGATCCACGGCGGACCCAGGCCTCTGCAACCCGCCATCCCCGTGGACTAGCACCCGGAAGACTTCACGACCCCGCTGGACAAGGTTGTCTATGGAACTCTAGCAGATCCAATCACCCCTGACCATGTCAGAGACGTGAACGATCTCGAGAATAAGAGGCGAGCACTCCTCAAGGAAGCAAAGCGAGTCGAGAAGATGGGCAAGCAGGTTGATGACGACATTGCTAAAGCTCAAGACACGCTGAAACGCGCAAGGAACATGGAAGAGAAGTATGCCACTCTCATCCAGAACCAGATCAACGAGGGAGGCGACCCGCAGCTGGTACGAAACCTTGAGTTCACCGTACCAACAGCGGAAACTCTGGCCAGGATGTACATCAAGAATCCGCCATACGTGGACAAAAACCGCGATGAAGTTAGGGCTACGCCCATCGAGAACATCATGGCTGCAAAGGAGCTATTGGAACATAACAAGAGCCCAGCAGCCCTAGAGACGGCAGTTAAACTGATGACCAAAGCATTAGTGCAGCAGGAGAAGGCTACGTCGTCACGACGGCTCGAATCTGATCCTGCGCTATGCAGGTCCAGTACTGCCTCTAAAGCTCAAGGGGCTGGCAACCATGGTGCGCGCCCTGACAACGAATCTCATACCGGATCCTCAGAGATCCGAAGAAGAGAAGCTAGTAACCGGGCGAACGCCATCCCAATATCCTCCGATGACAAACCAAATGGCAAAGGCCCACAGAGAAATCCATCGCCACCCCGCAAGAATTACCCTGCTTACGGATACCAACAAGATAATGCTGCCCCTCGCCATAAGACCAACATGCCGCCACCAAAGTATAAGACGTTCGAAGTCCCAAAGGGAGGGATCGTCATACGCGACAATGATGGCAAGCGAGGACGAAGCCATGACGCTGGACGCAAAGACGATCCGCCACGACGGGAAACCAGCAGAGACGGCGGATCCAAGAGAAGGGGCCGATCTCGCCATGATGACGGCGCGCACCGTGACGGTGACAAGGACAAGCATCGCTCCACTCGCCGCCACGATGACAAAGGGCAGGGCTCCCGCCGCCATGACGATGATCCATCTCCACGAAGAACGGAAGGAAGCCGTCGTAGCTGCAAAGATCAGTCGCAGGACGGTGAGAGTAAACGACGACGCGACCCTTCGCCATCCCCACCAGGGAGCCCCCATGGCGGCGGCGGTGGTGGCGGCGGACCAGCAAGGTCACGCAACTCTCGCAAGGTTCCGCCAGAACAGAAGCCCTACGACGCCCGTACCCATCTAAACGAGATTGCCAAGTCTCAAACAGCCTTCTTCCTCGGCCCAAAGTGCTTCGGACAACGGATTCGTGATGAGCCCATCCCGCATGGGTTCAAAATCGAGAAAAATATCCGCCAGTACAATGGGGTCGATAGGCCTCTAACTTGGCTACAAGACTACTTCAACGCAGTACAGTTCACCGGGGGATCACCCAATGTTGTTGTCCGCTATTTTCCCCTGATGCTATCCGGCACTGCGAGGCAATGGATCAACGACTTGGCAGAAAACTCTATCCAAACCTGGTTTGATATGCAAACTGCGTTCACCAAAAATTTCGAGGGGACTTACAAGAGACCCCATAACATTGGTGACCTCCAACGGTGCCGACGCGCCGACAACGAGACCTCCCGAACTTTCCTCGCGGATGGTTGGATATGAAGAACTCCTGTGAAGGGGTTACTGACGAATCCGCCATCCTCGCGTTTATTGACAGTTTGGAGAGAGGCCAACTGCTCCGCCATCGCCTGTTGCGGGAAAGGAACGAAGGGAAATTGACCCTAAATTCCATGATCACCATCGCAAGCAACTACGTGGCCGCTGACGACGACGCCCGCGAATCTCTGAAGGCTTCCGCCATCCAGAACACTGGAAAGCGGAATAGCAGTAACAAATGGAAGAATCCGCCAGAAGAGCCGCAGGCTCCGGACATGGTGGCCACAACCTTTGCTGACAAGGGCCAAAGCAGCCAGCGCGACAGAGGACGCGGAGGTAGCGGTGGCCAGCCGCGGAGTTCTGCAACTCCCGCTTCGGCGCCATCCGCTCCCATGTCTTACGACGAATACCGCGATATGCCATGTTTTGCCCATCGCGACGCTTCAGGAAAGTGCAACCACACCAACCGGAACTGCAAGTTTGTCAATGACCTCAAGGCGGATCAAGAAGCTGGCTTCAAACGCAGCCGGCGACAACGGCCTCGTGGCAAAGGAAAAGCGGACAAAGACAGGGAGTCTAGGGATGGCAGTGATATGGATGAAGACCCTGCGCCCAAACCCGCCGAAAAGGCAGAGGGTGGTGCTGGCAAGGGAAACCCAATCAAGGACAAAAAAGGTGTCTTTCACACATTCCTTGGACCCCCCCACGGCTAAGGCACAGAGAGCCGCTATGCGCTCCCTTAATGCCACCGTGCCAAAAATCCGCCAGTACGTCCGATGGTCCGAAGTACCGGTGCACTGGAGCCGTGATGATCACCCAGAGCACATCCCAGATGGATATTACGCCATGGTGGTATGCCCTGTAATCCATGGCTATGAGTTCTCCAAATGCTTAATGGATGGCGGCAGCAGCTTGAACATCATGTACGTGGAAACTTTGACAAAGCTCGGCCTTACCAAGACCCAACTCTGCCATAGCGCGGTCACCTTTTATGGGGTGGTTCCTGGTCGCCAAGCCAAGTCCCTCGGGTCCATCACACTCAAGGTTGCCTTCGGTAGTGAGGAAAACTACAAAGAAGAGCCCATAACCTTTGAGGTTGTCCCGTTCAAAAGCACATACCACGTGATCTTCGGTCGCCCTGCCTTCCACAGCTTCCATGCAAGGCCATGCTACATCTACAATCAGCTGAAAATGCCAGGACCGGATGGCATAATTACCGTTTATGGCAGCTTCAGAAAGGCAAAGGAGTGCGAGGAAGGAGAAGCCGCCTTCGCGAAGGAATGTTCTTCGGCGAGGAGTTCAAAGAAATCCATGCCGCTACGGACCCCGCGGAGATGCTGGCATCCAAGCAGGAAGTTTCCGCCTCCCCGCCCACCTTCAAGCCTACAGTCGATACAAAACAGGTGGAACTTGTCGCTGGCGATGCCGCCAAGACCACCGCCATTGGGACAAATTTGTCCCCCAAATAGGAAAGCGCGCTCGTCGAGTTCCTCCGTGAGAACCGGGACATCTTCACATGGCAGCCATCTGACATGACGGGTGTACCCAGGGAACTCGCCGAGCACGCTCTGCAGATAATTCCTGGCTCAAAGCCAGTAAGACAAGCCATGAGACGCTTCGGCGATGAAAAGCGCCGCGCCATAGCAAAGGAAATTTCCAAGCTGTTGAAAGCAGGCTTCATCAAGGAAGTGATACACACCAAGTGGGTGGCAAATCCGGTGCTAGTTCCTAAGAAAAACACAAAAGTTCTGCGCATGTGTGTAGATTACACTGGCCTGAACAAAGCGTGTCCAAAAGACCCTTTTCCCTTGCCTCGCATTGACCAAGTCATTGACTCGACGGCGGGATCGGAGCTACTGTGTTTCTTAGATGCCTACTCGGGATACCACCAGATCAAGATGAAAAAGTCCGATCAGCTCGCTACGTCGTTCGTAACACCTTATGGCACATATTGCTATGTCACAATGCCATTCGGTCTGAAAAACGCAGGAGCAACGTATCAGCGCACCATGCAAAAGTGCCTGGCGGATCAAATCGGACGAAATATCCACGCATACGTGGACGACATCGCAGTTATGTCTAAAAAGCAAGATGGCCTTATAGCGGATTTGCAAGAGACCTTTGACAATCTCAGGAAGTACAACATGATGCTTAACCCAACGAAGTGCGTCTTCGGGGTCCCAGCTGGACAACTCCTAGGATTCATCGTCTCCCACCGCGGAATTGAGGTTAACCCGGAGAAGATCAAGGCAATCCTCGACATCTCCCGGCCCATAGACCTAACAGACGTACAGCGACTCACAGGCTGCGTGGCAGCAGTGAGCAGATTCATCAGTCGTCTTGGCGAGAAGGCTTTGCCACTCTACAAGCTGATGAAGAAATCAGACGAATTCGTCTGGACCGACGAGGCAGACGCTGCACTTAAGGATCTGAAGAGAGTGTTATCCACTACACCAGTCCTAGCGGCTCCCGAAGACCAGGAACCCATGTTGCTATACATGGCGGCAACTAACAGGGTGGTCAGCATCATCATGGTGGTAGAGCGTAAGGAATAAGCGCAGGAGTATGGCGTACAGCGACCAGTCTACTATATCAGCGAGGTCCTGACGGAATCCAAGCAGCGCTACCCTCACTACCAAAAATTGGCATACGGAGTTTTCCTAGCCTCTCGTAAGTTGAGGCACTACTTCTATGACCATAAGATCATAGTGGTGAGCAAAGCCCCACTGAAGGACATCATCAACAACAGCGACGCAACAAGACGAGTTGCAAAGTTAGGCATTGAATTGGCCTCTTTCGACATCGACTACAAGCCTCGCACCGCCATCAAGTCTCAGGCTTTGGCAGAGTTTATGGCGGATTGGAAGGAAGCGCAGGAAACTACGCCCGTCCCAGAACCAGAGCATTGGGTGATGCACTTTGATGGCTCAAAGTTGCTACACGGCTCGGGAGCTGGAGTGACACTCAAATCTCCCAAGGGAGATGAGCTAAGCTACTTTCTCCAGATCCACTTCCCCACCACCAACAACATCGCAGAATATGAAGCGTTACTACACGGGCTACGTGTCGCAAAGGAGATCGGTGTACAACACATCATGTGCTGTGGAGACTCTGACCTTGTGGCTCAACAGGTGGCGGGCACATATAAAGCTCGGAACGAAGTCATGGCGGCATACAGAGATGAAGTGGACGAGATGGCCAAAAGTTTCCTCGGTTACGACATAAAACACATACGGCGAGAAGATAACATGGCGGCCGATACCCTGTCCAAACTGGGATCCGGCCGTAAGGCGGTTCCACCAGGCGTATTCCTCGAGCATCTGCGAGTACCATCAGTCAAGATGGTTGATCCAGAAAATCCGGAGTTAGCGAGCTCCCCTGTTATGGCGGTTTTGCCAAGCAATCCGCCATGGGCAGGGCCCTTCCTGGAATTTCTGACGAACAAGAAGCTTCCCGAAGACGAAGTTGAAAAAAGACAAGTCGAGCGTAGAGCCAAAGCGTATACCATCATAGATGGCCAACTCTACAAACGAAGCATCTCGGGAATTTTCATGAAGTGCATATCCCAAGTGGATGGAATCGAAATACTAAGAGAGATCCACAAAGGCGAATGTGGGCATCACGCCGCCGCCAGATCCCTAGTAGCTAAAGCATTCCGCCATGGATTTTACTGGCCAACAGCCAAGGCAGATGCAGACCGCATTGTGGAGCTCTGCCATGGTTGCCAGATGTACTCCAAGCAAACCCATATGCCCGCCACAGCACTACATACGATCCCTATAACTTGGCCTTTCGCAGTCTGGGGGCTAGACATGGTGGGTCCGCTGAAAACAGCACCTTCGGGATTTACGCACCTTCTGGTAGCGGTAGACAAATTCACGAAGTGGGTGGAAGCTAATCCCATCAGAAAACTTGATGGCAAAACTGCCCTCAAATTTGTCAAGGACATTGTGGTTAGATTCGGCATCCCACATAGCATCATCACCGATAATGGCACTAATCTGTCTCAAGGAGAAGTTGAAGAATACTGCCATCACAACGGAATCCGCCTTGACCTAGCATCTGTGGCACATCCACAGTCTAATGGCCAAGTTGAGCGGACCAATGGACTAATCATGTCAGGGATCAAGCCACGCCTAGAAGCACCGCTACACAGAGCAGCTGGAGCCTGGGCAGAAGAATTGCCATCTGTGTTGTGGAGTCTACGGACCACGCCAAACAGATCAACTGGCCTTACCCCTTTCTTCTTAGTCTACGGAGCAGAGGCAATCTTGCCAAGTGATGTTCAGTACGATTCTCCAAGAGTTGATGCCTACAAGGAAGAAGATGCAGAAGCGTCCAGACAACTATCTGTGGACCTGCTGGAAGAAGAACGGGACCTAGCAGCCCAGAGATCCGCCATCTACCAGCAGAATCTCCGCCGCTATCACAGCAGGCGAGTTCGCCAACGCTCGTTCAAAGAAGGTGACCTGGTGCTACGCCTCAAACAGCAGAAGTCCCACAAGCTATCCCCGCCTTGGGAAGGACCCTTCGTCATCAGCAAAGCTCTACTGAATGGTTCCTACTACCTCGTTGATATTCGCGAGCTAGATAAGCGACCAAGTAAGAAGCGCAAACGAAGAGACCCTGACGATATCTACGACGAGACAGATCGTCCATGGAACATCGCACAGCTACGTCCTTTCTACACTTAGCACTTACCTAGCTATGTAATAGGCACCTCTATATGATCAATGAAATAAAGCATTTGGTTCACTCTTGATTTTTTCTGAGTCTTTTACCTCCTTTATTGTTCATTTAGATCGTATAGAACCTTTTGCGCTATTGTGCTTTGCACTTGCGTCTCTTTTAAATCCGCCATAAGCGGTCCGCGTAGCTTTTTTATGTTTTGATCTTCATTCGATGTTTTCTGTGTGGATTCCCGAGTAGTGACTTTTTGACGATCTAAGCCGCCATCTGCTCAGGGTTCTGGACGGTTGCTATTAAGTATCGTCACCCTAGCGGATTGTTCGTGCGAAGATTTCGCCATCTCACGAAAAGTCAAGCACAGAGAGCCGGATGGCGGATCGCATAATCCTACGCGTGAAATTTTTTCAAAGTGTTGTTTTTTGGGCATGGCAAAAACTGCAAGTTGCATAAAACTAGGCCTGGCAGTTTCTTCGCGCAATTAAACCACTTCATAAAAAACAAACTGCAAGAGTTCAAAAGCATTCCACTGATCCGCCACAAGCAGATCAGTTACAGTGCACAAGCATTCACACGCAGTTTAAGTTTAGATTACAGACCCACTCAGGGGCCGAATTAATGCAAAGTATTTTTTCCTGCCATATCGCAGGGCACATCTCAAGAAGATGGCGGAACCTTGGAGGACACCTCGTCACCGCCATCACCACCTGCAATTGCCATGGAGGCAGATGCCGAAGCTTGGCTTGGCGAGCCTGGCAGCTCGTATGCTTCATAGTATACGTTCAACTGAGTGCCAAGGGCACACAGTTGATCGTATCCAAGCACGCTCTGCCGGATGGCGGCCTCGTCCACTGGCGCGCCGTCCTCGCCGCTCTCCGGGATGCCGGAGGTGAGCTGGTCCAGGTCCATCTCGGGATAGTGGGCCTTCGCCAAGGTCAACGCTGTCCTGGCACCACCCCGAGCAGAGGATAGTTTCCAGTCCGCCACCAGCCCCGGCACGAGCAGCAGCTTCTGTGTGAGCGTGATGGCGAAGAGGTTAGAAGAACCCGCTATCTGCAGGCTCCCGCACGCTTGGCGACCAGCGCTGAGAAGGCCATCAAGCTCCTTCTTCGCTGCGTCGGTGGCCATGCGCAAGCCCTCAGCGGTGTCCATCTCGCCCTGCCCCAAAGCGACTGCATAGCGGAAAAAGAAGATGCATCATGCACGGCATAGCAGAAATTGAACAACTTTATGTTATAAGAAGAAATGGTACCTAGCAAGTTGTCCTGGAAGTGATGGAGGAGCTCGTTAAAGCCTTCACGCCGCTTCTCAAAGTCAGTGGCGGCTTTGCGGAGGTCCGCTATCTCCTTGTCCTTCTTCTTGCCCTGGTTCTCCTGGTCCTTCAGCTGCCTCTCGAGGGTGGCGTTTTCAGCCAGCGATTTCCGGAGCTGCTCATTCAGCCCATCCATCGCAATGGCATGGCCCTTCTTCATCCCCTCAAGTGTGGACTTGAGCTTGGCAGCATCTGCATGGCGGAATTTCGTCAGCTCAGCATTGATTGAATAAGCATAAAGGAAAACAAACTTGTTAAGGTAAATTACCGCTATTCTCAAGCTGCTCCTGCAAGTCCGCCACAAGAGCGCTTTTTGCTGCCAGCTCCTTCTCCTGCGAGCTGACAACCTGGACCAGGTCTTCCACCACCTTCTTGTAATTCTGGTAAAACAAAAGTGAAGTGTTAGCTACTCTTAGAGCTTCATGCCGGATACATATCCGCCATAATGCTCGGGGGCTACTCACGATGATTTTTTAGTCACTCTTAGAGCATCATGATGGATGGAATCCGCCATAATCCTCGGGGGCTACTTATGCTGATTTTTTGTCTTCTTAAGAGCTTTATGCCGGATAGTAATCCGCCATAACGCTCGGGGGCTACTCAGTATGAAAATTAAAAAGTTCTCTATAGAGCACTGTGTGAACTACCAGCGCGCGAGGGCTAAGCTATTCAAAAACTTACAGAAGTCAATCTTGAAGCCCCATAGCGGATCGAATCTGCAAATCCGCCATGGCGCTCGGGGGCTACTGGGAGTACATACCTTCTTCATTGTGGCTGTTTTCTCAACAAAAGCGGTGATACCGCAGGACCTCAAGTTGCTTTTGTCTCCAGTATAAACTGACCCCTGACGGAGTATCCGCCACTTGACCCTGAGAGCCAGAAGCCTTTTCGCTTTGAACGGCATCATTAGCCGTAGCTTCAGTCGTTGGATTGGTTTCTGGCATGGGGTCAAACTGACCACCAACATCCTCCATATCAATATCGATACGAACAGAGGAGGGGGTTGGTGCGTCAGGGGTGAGCGGGATAGCGGCAGGGGAGGGTTTGGCTCGCTTGGATGACGGCTCCTTGATAGTAGGCTTCTTTCTTCTGAGAAAAAAAGGTGATTAGAGAGGGAAAGCAGTAATAATGGGGGATGTCCAAAGATTACCTTGATTTAGGCAGATTGATAGTAGCGGTATTTTCGGATGGCGTTTCAAGCTCCGCCCTGCGTTGAGCTTCAAAACGACGGGAATCAGCAGATTTCCCGCCACCACCGCGAGTTTTCCCGCTACCGGCCCGTTTCTTGGAAACCGCCTTCTCCTGGGTCGTATGGGCTGTATCCTCCACATTCCCCGCCATCTCCTCTTTGTTTCCGCTAGAGTGAACAACTTCCTCCTTAGCGGCAGATTTGAGGTTGGAGCGGCGAAGGGGATGGGCAAAGTGAGCAGGACCAAGCGATTTGACCTGACAAGAATAAAAATATTATGAAATGTCAAAGTATCAAAAGGTACTATGGCGGAATGGGAACTTACCAAAGGGCAGCTGCCATTCTCAAACATAGCCAGGCCAAACTTTAAGGGCTTCTTCCTAGGAGACTTCATCAAGGAACGAATACGCTTCTCGACAATTTTAGGGTCTAGCTCCTGGTCCGAACAACGCATGCCATCATTTGCACTAGTATACTCGTGCATCAGGCGATCGCGGTGTTGCAGCGGCTGGATCCGCCGGGATATCCAGCAGTTGATGGTGTCGATCCCTCTCAAGCCATCCACAGATAGCTTGGCAATCCGCCGAGCCAAGAGCTTGACATAGGGGGTGGCGGATTCGTCGTTGACAGCCGTCCAGGAGTCGCGGGACTCAGCAGCTACGTTCTTGAATGGAGGAAGGCCGCGGGCTTGAGATGGCGCAGGCTTGTCCGCCATATAGAACCAGGACCCTCTCCATCCTATGGCGGAATCCAGTGGCATGATGAAGGGGTATTCCTTCGACCTTCGCGGAAGAAAGCAAACCGTCCCGCAGGTTCAAAGAGATCCATCATCTTCATAGTTGGCCCGCACAGAGAAGAAAAGTTGGAAGAGGTCCACCCTGGGGCGGATCCCAAGGTATCCCTCGCACAAAGTTGCGTAACCCGCCACAGACACCAAGCTGTTTGGTGATATGTGGTGGAGCTGCAGTCCATAAAACTTCAGAAGGTTAGTGAAGAAAAGAGATGGAGGCATACTGAGACCCCTCTCCACGTGAAATTTGAGCATCACGATCTCGGAGGGGTTAGGAAGAGGCACTGGGGCCTTGAAATCAGTCCGCCATCCGGATTCAGCTTGAGGAGCCACAGTGCCCTCGCCTTCCATGGCCTGGACGTCAGAATCCTTAACATGGGATTTTTGCCAATACCCATGAAGGTTCTGGGGGATCTGCTCTTCTTCATCCTCAGCACCTTCCTCCTTAGCTTCGCCATCCGCTTCCTTGTCTGCGAGATCATCCGGGTTCGCACCCGCCATCTCCTCTTCAGCTTCGGACATGTTGTCCTCTGGGTCCAAATCCGCCATCTTGGGATGCTCTCCCTGGACTGATTGTTGCAGGGGGGAATCTTCCTCCTCAGCATCAGAATGGTGGCGGGCCGGTGATCCGGAGTTCATGGCGTCGGGCGAAGGGAAGGTTTCGCTATGAAATGCTTGAAGACACTTGAGTGAGTTGGTCCGGCGGAAAATGCTACCAGCAGCGAGGTTTTCCGCGGCGGCTCGTCGGAGATCACGAAGCTCTCGTGGCGGCGCTAAGGAGAGAGAATGCGACGGGGGCGAATGAGGGGTGACCGGCCGGGGGTGAGAGGCCGGGGTATATATAGACCTCGGGCCTCGAGATTTGTGCCCGCCATTACCACCATTCATCCTGATCGCAGAAACCCTAATCTGGCGACACGTGTCCAGGGGTAAAAAGTAACTTGGTGAAAACAGTGCGTGCACTGTAAGTCTTACCCTAGAAGGAACTGTGTGCCGAAATTTACGGCGGATTTCAACGGTATGATCCGCTGGATCCCGAAAATCTCGCTTAGATAACTACGTTGCTTGATCCGTTATTTACGGCGGATTGATAGATGAAAGAAGGAGCATCAAGATAACCGCCATCCCGGTGCAAAAGAGCTATGGCGGAAGTAACTCACCAAGAACATGCATGGCGGATGTAGATGGTGATCTTGAAGTTCCCTGGGGGCTACTGTTGGGGATATACCAAATAGGTATACCAGCGACGTAGTCCTAAATCAGCAAGCCAGGGTGGCCCCTCAGGGGTGGTATGGCGGATTCGCTATACCGGGCGGCCCAGTTGCTGAAATTGTCACGGCGGTACTGGACGCAGGCGCTTATGGCGGATCCGGAGACAGACCCATGGCAGATTGCTGACGATAGGCCCATGGCGGGTTCGGAGATGGCCCATGGCGGGTTGCCTTGTAGCATACGCAGAGGACTTAGTCTAGGACTCCAAGTTGTATCCGCTCCGGTACCAACGTGTAGCCCACGCCAGGCGCCTTTATAAGCCCGGCGTGGAGCAGCCCTTGAGGTAAGTTAGAAGATTAGAGTCATACGGCGAATCGCATAGCGAAACAGCCAACCTCATCATTGTAATCGAGCACTTGTTGCCATATAGTGAATTATAGCAGCACGTAGGATCTCGCCACCGTCGCGGGATCTGAAGCTGGGTAAACTTGTGCTACCACCATCCTGGATCGCTCCTCCGTGTTCACCCCCTTCCACAAACCGCCATACCCCTACCTCTATGGCAGATCTGTTGACAAAACCACGACATATGCTCAAGGGCATATGCTTTGTTTACATTACACACTTTGCTTAATGCAATTATCTGTTGTTCGCAACTTAATACTACTGGGGTGTTCGGATTGATATCCCCGGGAGTGGATTATTAGTCATAGATGCAGTTGGATGGCGGTCTATGTATTTTGTTGTAATGCCCAGAGTAAATCTCATAGTGATCTTCTTGACATATCACGTTTATCTTTATTCTATCAATTGCCCAACTATAATTTGTTTACCCAGCATGTGTTATTTATCTTATGGAGAGACACCACTAGTGAACTGTGGACCCCGGTCATATTTCCATCATATTGCTATCACCTGTTTACTTTACTCGCACTGTTTACTTTACTCGCATACTCTACTGTTTTCCACTCGATACGCTCATAACCTTTGTTTCAAGCAAACCGGTGAGATTGACAACCTCATCGCAAGTTGGGAACAAAGTACTTGGTTGTGTTGTGTGCAGGTTCCGCGTTGCTACTGGCCGAAGACGAGTCAACAAGTATCGTTAAACGACGCCCTTGTTGGAGTGTTATTAAGCCAGTCTGCATCACCTTCAGTCGTTTGTCTCTCCTCTCCAAGAACGATAAACCTTGGTTTCTTAACTGAGGGAAAACCAGCTGCTATACTCATCACACCTTCCTCTTGGGGTTCCCAACGGGCTGGTTATTCACCACGCACAAGGACAATCTCTCCCACGTCAACTGGGCATCAGCTGTTTTTCTAGCGCCGTTGCCGGGGACTGAAGAATAAGAAGCTCACACGTCAACTTAGTGCCATCAAACAGCATCAGGCTGCAGCAGCAAGCCCCGTCCGGTGAGCTCCATCTGGCCGACGCCTTCGCTATGGACTGGAACCTGTGTTAGAGCAGCGGCGGACGGCAGCTGTGCGGCGGCGACGGTGTACAGTGGGGAGCTGCCGAATTTGAGTTTGAGGGCCACGACGGAGGATGTTCTGAATATACATGCTCTTTTTGTAAATTAAAAAAAATGAAAATGGCCACGACAATTAATTAGGGTATTGATTTTCTCGTAGCTGTACAAAATTTACTACAAAGAGTATGGCATAGTTTATTTGTACCTATGTCAAGCGTAAGCAAGCTCTGTATACATGGTTTGACGTATCCGTTCATCTCTGGGAGTAACCGAACAAGTACAGAGGAAAGGGGGGGAGGGAATGGATTAGAGGTGGAGGGATTGGTGAGGATAGGGTGACATGTGGGGATCACCCAATACCTGGGTGGATCCAATCCACTAGGGGATTAGATCCCCATGAACCAAACAAGGCCTAAAGCATTACTACTGTATCAACTTCCCCAAAAGTTCCGTGATCAAAAGAACTCAAAAAGAAAGCGATCGAGAGGCAAACACAAATATCGGCAGAAATCTGTCAAAACAGAACAGCTGAACAGATGACAAAGGTCGATTTTTTCGAGGGTTTTCTGCTGCTCAAATCAAAAAGTGTAAAACTAATGAAAGTTTGGATATAACCTGGGGCATATGCACAAGAAATCGCAGGTCAAAAAGATATTCTGAGAATTTTCACGAATTTTTACGGTGCAGCACCGAAATCTGTTTCAGGACAGCAACATCCCCAAATCTTACCTCACTCAAATTAGAGGTTTCTCTTGGCACAAAAACGAAATAAAAAGGATAAGGAGCGGTTATTACAGTAATAATAACTTCCAAGACTCAAATAAAAGAAAAAGAACTGAAAGTAAAACAATGGGTTATCTTCTAAGAGTGATTTTCTTTAACGCCTTTGAGCTAGGCGCAGAAAGTGCGAATCAAGTAATATCAAGCGATGAAGCATCAAGTTCATAATTTGCTCTAAGAATAGAGTCAAAAAGTAATTTATTTCTCTTTCTAGGGAAGTGTTCCATACCTTTCTTGAGTGGGAATTGATATTTGATGGTGCCTTCCTTCATATCAATGATGGCACCTACAGTTCGAAGAAAAGGTCTTCCCAAAATAATAGGACATGAAGCATTGCATTTAACATCCATAACAAGAAAATCAACGGGAACAAGGTTATTGTTAACCATAATAAGAACATCATTAATCCTTCCCAAAGGTTTCTTCTTAGCAACATCAGCAATAGGAACATCATAATAACACTTTTCAAGCAGTGGTAAATCAAGCGTGTCATAAATTTTTCTAGGCATAATAGAAATACTAGCACCTAGATCACATAAAGCATGGCAATCAAAACCATTAACATGCATATCAATGATGGGTTCCCAACCATCTTCTAACTTCTTGTGAATAGAAACTTTTTGCTTCAACTTTTCATCCCTAATTTTCATGAGAGCATTGGTAATATGCTTAGTAAAAGCAACATTTATAGAACTAGCATTGGGAGTCAAAGCAAGCTTTTGCAAGAACAAAATAACTTCAGATATATTGCAGCCATCAACATCAAAATCATTGAAAAAATAGAGCTATCATCCCCTACACTCTGAAAAATTTCAGCACTCTTTTGAGAAAAAGGTTTTGCAGTTTTCGGCTTTTTAACACAAGGAGTAGGAGTTTTCTCTAAACCAATCAAAGTAAGGGGATTGCTAGCATTTGGAACAACATCATTAGAGGTAGTAATGGTACATACCTTCATCTTTCTAGCCAACTCATCTTCTCTTTCCCACCTGGCATGCAATTCTGCTAACATCCTAACATTTTCATCAATTCTAACTTGGATGACATTAGCAGTGGCAAAAGTATTGTTCTCCTTCACCTAATTAGGCAACACTTTTAATTTCAAAAGTTCAACATCAAGAGCAAGGCTATCAACTTTAGAAGCAAGAATATCAATTTTGCCTAACTTTTCCTCAACAGACTTGTTAAAAGCAGTTTGCTTACCGATGAAGTCCTTGAACATTACCTCAAGATCGGAGGGAGCGGCCCTAGTGTTGTTGGAGGAATTACCATAAGAGTTACCATAACCATTACCATTGGTAGAAGGATACGGCCTATAATTGTTACTAGCAAAATTGTTCCTATAAGCATTGTTGTTGAAATTACTATTTCTAATAAAGTTTACATCAACATGCTCTTCTTGAGCAACCAAAGAGGCCAAAGGAACATTATTAGGATCAACATGAGTTCTATCATTGGAAAGCATAAGCATAATAGCATCAATCTTATCACTCAAGGAAGAGGTTTCTTCAACAGAATTTACCTTCTTACCTTGTGGAGCTCTCTCGGTGTGCCATTCAGAATAATTTACCATCATGTTGTCGAGAAGCTCTGTTGCGGCGCCCAAGGTAAGGGACATAAAAGTGCCTCCAACAGCTGAATCCAATAAATTTCTTGAAGAAAAATTTAGTCCTGCATAAAAAGTTTGGACAATCATCCAAGTAGTCAGTCCATGAGTAGGGCAATTCTTTATCATAGATTTCATTCTTTCCCAAACTTGAGCAACATGTTCATTATAAAACTGTCTAAACTTCATGATATCACTACGCAAAGCTATAATCATAGCAGGAGGATAGTATTTTCCAATAAAAGCATCCTTACACTTAGCCCAAGAATCAATACTATTTCTAGGCAAAGATAGCAACCAATCCTTAGCTTTTCCTCTGAAAGAAAAAGGAAACAACTTAAGCTTAATAATATCATCTTCCACATCCTTATATTTCTACATCTCACATAGCTCAACAAAATTGTTGAGATGAGCTGTAGCATCATCAGTACTAGCACCAGAAAATTGTTCTTTCATAACAAGGTTCAATAAAGCAGGTTTAATCTCATAAAAATTGGCAGCAGGAGCAGGTGGCGCAATAGGAGTGTAGATAAAATCACTATTATTAGTGCTAGTAAAATCACACAACTTGGTGTTCTCATGAGTACCCATTATAGCAAAGCTAAAAGCAGACAAGTAAAAATAATAACTAATAGGAAACTATTTTTTTTTTGATAAAAACGATGCAAGCAAAAATAAACTAAATCAAAACTAAAACAAAGTAAAGGATGTGCGTGCGAAATTTCCCTTGCAGAAGTCTTCTTTTTCTCCCCGGCAACGGCGCCAGAAAATAACTTGATTGAGGTGCGGTGTTGATGTAGATGACCGCCCAGTTGGGAACCCCAAGAGGAAGGTATGATGAGCACAGTAGCAAGTTTTCCCTCAGTAAGAAACCAAGATTTATCGAACCAGTAGGAAAAAGGCAAACTTCAGAAGGTAATGTCTGCTAGCTTCACGATAGCTCCAGACAATTTATAAGGCGCCTCGTCCAGGGCTTTGCTTTGCACCAGCAACAACATGGAACCTGCACACAACACAACCAAGTACTTTGTTCCCAACCTACGACGAGGTTGTCAATCTCACCGGTTTGCTGTACACAAAGATATGAGTGTATCGAGTGGAAAACAATAGTAGTATGCGAGAAAGTAAACAGTGCGAGTAAAAGTAAACAGTAGTAGCAATGTAAAGGAAATTAGACCGGGGTCCACAGTTCACTAGTGGTGTCTCTCCATAAGATAAATAACAACATGCTGGGTAAACAAATTATAGTTGGGCAATTGATAGAATAAAGATAACATGCATATGTCACGAGGATCACTATGAGATTTACTCTGGGCATTACAACAAAATACATAGACCACCATCCAACTGCATCTATGACTAATAATTCACTCGTGGGGATATCGTCCGAACACCCCTCGAGTATTAAGTTGCGAACAACAGATAACTGCATTAAGCAAAGTGTGTAATGTAAACAAAACGAATGTCCTTGGACACAAGAATGTTGTTTTCTCCCTAGTGGCAACAGCACATCTACAACCTTAGAGGTTTCTGTCACTCCCCCAGATTAAATAGAGGCATGAACCCAACTATCGAGCATAAATACCCCCTCTTGGAGTCACTAGTATCTACTTGGCCAAGATAGCTACTAACAACGGAGAGCATGCAAGATCATAAACAACATAGAGATAACATAAGATAATATTCAGCACATCAACTTAACATAACACCAATATTCATCGGATCCCAACAAACACAACATGTAGAATTACATAAAGATGATCTCGATCATGTAAGGCAGCTCACGAGATCTAAACATGAAGCACATGATGGAGAAGACAACCATCTAGCTAATGCTATGGACCCATAGACCATAGTCCAAGGTAGACTACTCACTCATCACGCCAGAGCCAAGCATGGCGATGAAGAAGACCTCCGGTGGCAATTCCCCTCTCCGACAGGGTGCCGGTTTCTGGACCCTCCTGATCTCGGGTCGACGACGGAGGCGGATCGCGATGTGTTTCTAGAAAATTGATCGGGGCTTTAGGTTTTTCCCATCGGGGGGTCTTTATAGGCAAAGGGGCAGCGTCAGAGGTGGGCCAGGGTGGCCTCACCCATAGAGGGCGCGGGCCAGGGGCTGGCCGCGCCGCCCTATGGTGTGGCTAGCCCGTGGCTCCCCTCCGTCTCCTCTTCGGACTTCTGGAAGCTTCGGTAAATATGAGGAGGTTCGGCTTTTGTTTCGTCCAATTCCGAGAATATTTCCTGTGTAACTTTTTTGAAACACAAAAACAGCAGAAAACAGGGAACTAGCACTGTAGCATCTTGTTAATAGGTTAGTTCCGGAAAATTCATAAAAATGCCACGAAGTGTAACCAAAACACTAAGCAAATGGTGTAAGAACAAGCATGGAGCATCAAAAATTATAGATACGTTTGAGACGTATCAAAGAGCTTCTGGACCCTCCCGATCTCGGGTCGACGATGGCGGCGGATCACGATGTGTTTCTGGAAAATTGATCAGGTCTTTAGGTTTTTCCCGTCGGGGGGTCTTTATAGGCAAAGGGGCAGCATCAGAGGTGGTCTAGGGTGGCCTCACCCATAGGGGGCGCGGGCCAGGGGCTGGCCACGCCGCCCTATGGTGTGGCCAGCCCGTGGCTTCCCTCCATCTCCTCTTCGGACTTCTGGAATCTTCGGTAAATATTAGGAGGTTCGGCTTTTGTTTCGTCCAATTCTGAGAATATTTCCTGTGTAACTTTTCTGAAACACAAAAACAGCAGAAAACAGGGAACTGACACTGTGGCATCTTGTTAATAGGTTAGTTCCGGAAAATGCATGAAAACGCCACGAAGTGTAACAAAACACTAAGCAAATGGTGTAAGAACAAGCATGGAGCATCAAAAATTATAGATACGTTTGAGACGTATCAAGCATCCCCAAGCTTAACTCCTACTCGTCCTCGAGTAGGTAAGTGATAACAAAAGAATAATTTTTGAGGTGACATGCACCAACACAATCTTGATCATCTATGTAAAGCATTGAGTGCTGGGATCAAAAGAACTTAAAACATGGGCATGAAAGATATAATCTTGATAGAAGAAACTTAGCAACCATGTTATAACAAGAAAAAGAACACAAACGAAAGATCATGAAAAATGAAACAATGAAAGTCACACGTGTGTTCAAATCATATGGGAAAACATAGCAAATGGTTTTTAGCTTGTCCTTCATGGAATAGCAAAACATAAGTGCATAGGACACCTTCAAGTTTAAGAGGGCGACTAGATACAAATAATTTAAGAACAAGTGAAACCAAAATCATGAATCAATCAATGATAAACTTTGGGACTATGCACATTAAACTCAGAATGACAACTATGCTCTCTTAGACGGTGCATAAAGGTAAAAGGTGGTGACTCAACATAAAAGTAAAAGAAAGACCCTTCGTAGAGGGAAGCAGTGATTAAACATGTGCTAGAGCTTTTCATTTGTAAAACAGAGAGATAAAAATTGGGTTTTGAGAGGTGGTTGTCTTTGTCAACGACTGGCAATGGGGTTCTTACTATCTTCCATACAAAAATGAAGCAAATTTTTGAGAGAGAGAGAGATTGGCACTTTTGTGCTCTTTTATAAAGCTTGGCACTCCTCCCCACCTTTTTTTATTTCTCAAAACATGGCTAACCGATTCCATCGGGTGCCCACCAACATTCACATTCCATGGAGGAGTGCCTTTTTATTTTCTTTTTTCCCTTTTTTTCTTTTTGGAATAAACAATATGGAAGATAGCAAATCTGACCACTACGTCCCCATGAGCTGAAAACAGTGTCACAAAACGAGAAGTATTTCGAAGGTTTTTGAAAGGTAGCACATGAAAATTTACTTGGAATGGCTTTCAAATACCATGCATAGGAATTTATAGTGGACACATTGGAATAACTTGGTTTTTGGGAGTTGGATGCATGAGTAGAGCTCATACTTAGTACAAAATGAGGGCTTGCAAAAGACTGGGAGCGACCAACTAAGAGAGCAATAACGGCCATAATCATGCATAGCGACAAAACAACATTAAGAGAAGCATAAGATGGCATCAAAAGTCAAAAACTAAATGATCATAGAGGCTTATGGCGACTTTGTATGAGTCAAACATGTTGTAAGCATGCGCCAAGTCAACCCAAATAAAGCATCAAGGAGAAAACCAAATTAATGCTTCCAAATAATAAAAATAACGCATGATTTTTTCAAAGGCTCATTAAGCAATCTTAGTCATTTGAGAGAAGTCATGCTATAGCAAAACCACTAAGCATGCTATCAAAATGACATCAAGCACGACATGAAAAAGTCTAAGCCGCAGTCTAAACAAGCTCCTTTTTGTACCACTTTTTTTTGCATGAAACTTTTTCTCTTTTCTGACACCATTCGAACCTTTTTGAAACAACTCTTTTGATGAAAACCAACATGGACCAGTGGTTAAAATACACCTTGATGCAATGATAAAACAAGATCTGAAAAAAAATCAAGGCAAAAAACGAAAGCTAAATGTAGTAGCAGAAAAAGAGAACACTCGTTGAACGATAAGAGTGAAAAATGGAGTGTTATTGGCAAATGAAAAGCAAGTAATCTTCTCCAAAAGAAATTTGTTGGGGTCCAACCATTTATTGCAGCAAACAAAACTAAAAAAACTGAAAACTAAAGTAAAGTAAAGACGCTCCAAGAAAAACGCATAGTGCATGAAGCAATAAAAATATAGTGTGTTGAAAGGTGACCTGATTTTTGCCGATGAAGAAGGGGTGGCTCGGGGGCATCCCCAAGCTTTGACGCTTGTACCTCTTGGATATTTCTTGGGGTGCATGGGCATCCCCAAGATTGAGATTTTGTCCATTCTTCAACTCATCTCATCATTCTCCAATCCCTACACTTGAAAACTTCCTTCATACAAAACTCAACACAAATCTATTAGCAACATTAGTGTAAGCATAATAATGAATCAACCCCTTTTTGGTTCAGATTTCAACTCAAAACCACCACATATAAAGCATGTACTACTGTAGCAACTTCCCCAAAGTTCCGTGATCAAAAGAACTCAAAAAGAAAGCGATCGAGAGGCAAACACAAATAGTGGCAGAAATCTGTCAAAACAGAACAGCTGACAAAGGTCGATTTTTTCGAGCGTTTTCTGTTGCTCAAATCAAAAAGTGTAAAACTAATGAAAGTTTGGATATAACCTGGGGCATATTCACAAGAAATCGCAGGTCAAAAAGATATTCTGAGAATTTTCACGAATGTTTACGGTGCAGTACCGAAATCTGTTTCAGGACAGCAACTTCCCCAAATCTTACCTCACTCAAATTAGAGGTTTCTCTTGGCACAAAAATGAAATAAAAATGATAAGGAGCGTTTATTACAGTAGTAATAACTTCCAAGACTCAAATAAAAGAAAAAAACTGAAAAGAAAACAATGGGTTATCTCCCAAGAGTGCTTTTCTTTAAAGCCTTTGAGCTAGGCGTAGAAAGGTGCAAATCAAGTAATATCAAGCGATGAAGCATCAAGTTCATAATTTGCTCTAAGAATAGAGTCAAAAAGTAATGTCTTCCTCTTTCTAGGGAAGTGTTCCATACCTTTCTTGAGTGAGAATTGATCTTTGATGGTGCCTTCCCTCATATCAATGATGGCACCTACAGTTCAAAGAAAAGGTCTTCCCAAAATAATAGGACATGAAGCATTGCATTCAACATCCATAACAAGAAAATCAACAGGAACAAGGTTATTGTTAACCATAATAAGAACATCATTAATCCTTCCCAAAGATTTCTTCTTAGCAACATCAGCAATAGGAACATCATAATAACACTTTTCAAGTGGTGGTAAATCAAGCATGTCATAAATTTTTCTAGGCATAATAGAAATACTAGCACCTAGATCACATAAAGCATGGCAATCAAAACCATTAACATGCATATCAATGATGGGTTCCCAACCATCTTCTAACTTCTTGGGAACAGAAGCTTTTTGCTTCAACTTTTCATCCCTAATTTTCATAAGAGCATTGGTAATATGCTTAGTAAAAGCAACATTTATAGAACTAGGATTGGGACTCAAAGCAAGCTTTTGCAAGAAAAAAATAACTTCAGATATATTGCAGCCATCAACATCAAAATCATTGAAAGAAATAGAGCTATCATCTCCTACACTCCAAAAAATTTCAGCACTCTTTTGAGAAAAAGTTTTTGCAGTTTTGGGCTTTTTAATACAAGGAGTAGGAGTTTTCTCTACACCAATCAAAGTAAGAGGATTGCTAGCATTTGGAACATCATCATTAGAGGTAGTAATGGTACATACCTTCATCTTTCTAGCCATCTCATCTTCTCTTTCCCACCTGGCATGCAATTCTGCTAACATCCTAACATTTTCATCAATTCTAACTTGGATAGCATTAGTAGCAGCAAAAGGATCAGGCTTAGCGGACATTCTGTTAATCAAAGAAGATTGCACATCAGACAAAGATGAAATATCGGTTTCAGCTTTGGAAACCTTAGCTTGCAACTCAGGAATAGCCTTGTTTAAATTTTCAAGTTGATGACTAATAGTCCTCAACAGAGTTGATTGCTCCTCCATGGTCTTGGTGAAGGCCCTGTTCTGCTCATATTGCACCTGCATAAAATTCTTGGTAGCCTTTTCAAGTTCTAGAATCCTTTCTTCACTAGGCATTTTAGGTCTACCAAGATAGCTATTATCACCATTAGAAGAAAATGGCCTATAATTATTGCTAGCAAAATTGTTCCTATAAGCATTGTTGTTAAAATTATTACTAATGAAGTTTACATCAACATGCTCTTCTTGAGCAACCAAAGAGGCTAAAGGAACATCATTAGGATCAACATGAGTTCTATTATTAGAAAGCATAAGCATTATAGCATCAATCTTATCACTCAAGGAAGAGGCTTCCTCAACAGAATTTACCTTCTTACCTTGTGGTGCTCTCTCGGTGTGCCATTCAAAATAATTTACCATCATGTTGTCGAGAAGCTTTGTTGCGGCGCCCAAGGCAAGGGACATAACAGTGCCTCCAGCAGCTGAATCCAATAGATTTCTTGAAGAAAAATTCAGTCATGCATAAAAAGTTTGGACAATCATCCAAGTAGTCAGTCCATGAGTAGGGCAATTCTTTATCATAGATTTCATTCTTTCCCAAGCTTGAGCAACATGTTCATTATCAAACTGTCTAAACTTCATGATATCACTATACAAAGCTATAATCTTACCAGGAGGGTAGTATTTCCCAATAAAAGCATCCTTACACTTAGCCTAAGAATCAATACTATTTCTAGGCAAAGATAGCAACCAATCCTTAGCTTTTCCTCTCAAAGAAAAAGGAAACAACTTAAGCTTAATAATATCACCTTCTACATCCTTATATTTCTGCATCTCACATAGCTCAACAAAATTGTTGAGATGAGCTGCAGCATCATCAGTACTAGCACCAAAAAATTGCTCTTTCATAACAAGGTTCAATAAAGCAGGTTTAATCTCATAAAAATTGGCAGCGGGAGCAGGTGGCGCAATAGGAGTGTAGATAAAATCACTATTATTAGTGCTAGTAAAGTCACACAACTTGGTGTTCTCATGAGTACCCATTCTAACAAAGCTAAAAGCAAGTAAATAAAAGCAACTATAAAGGAAACTAAATTTTTTGTATTTTTGATAAAATGATGCAAGCAAAAATAAAGTAAAGCAAAACAAAAACAAAGTAAAGGATGTGCGTGCGAAACTCCCCTTGCAGAAATCTTCTTTTTCCCTGGCAACGGCGCCAGAAAACAGCTTGATTGCGGTGCGGTGTTGATGTAGATGACCGACGAGTTGGGAACCCCAAGAGAAGGTATGATGAGCACAGCAGCAAGTTTTCCCTCAGTAAGAAACCGAGGTTTATCGAACCAGTAGGAAAAAGCCAAACTTCAGAAGGTGATGCCTGCTAGCTTCACGACAGCTCCGAACAATTTATAAGGCGCCTCGTCCAGGGCTTTGCTTTGCACCAGCAGCAACGTGGAACCTGCACACAACACAACCAAGAACTTTGCTCCTAACTTACGATGAGGTTGTCAATCTCACCGGTTTGCTGTAAACAATGGATTGAGCGTATCGAGTGGAAAACAATAGTAGTATGCGAGAAAGTAAACAGTGCGAGTAAAAGTAACAGTAACAATGTAAAGGAAATTGGACCGGGGTCCATAGTTCACTAGTGGTGTCTCTCCATAAGATAAATAACAACATGCTGGGTAAACAAATTACAGTTGCGCAATTGATAGAATAAAGATAACGTGCATATATCACAAGGATCACTATGAGATTTACTCTGGGCATTACAACAAAATACATAGACCGCCATCCAACTGCATCTATGACTAATAATCCACTCGCGGGGATATCATCCGAACACCCCTCGAGTATTAAGTTGCGAACAACAGATAACTGCATTAAGCAAAGTGTGTAATGTAAACAAAACGAATGTCCTTGGACACAAGAATGTTGTTTTCTCCCTAGTGGCAACAGCACATCTATAACCTTAGAGGTTTCTGTCACTCCCCAGATTAAATAGAGGCATGAACCCAACTATCGAGCATAAATACCCCCTCTTGGAGTCACTAGTATCTACTCGGCCAAGATAGCTACTAACAACGAAGAGCATGCAAGATCATAAACAACATAGAGATAACATAAGATAATATTCAGCACATCAACTTAACATAACACCAATATTCATCGGATCCCAACAAACACAACATGTAGAATTACATAAAGATGATCTCGATCATGTAAGGCAGCTCACGAGATCTAAACATGAAGCACATGGTGGAGAAGACAACCATCTAGCTACTGCTATGGACCCATAGTCCAAGGTAGACTACTCACTCATCGCGCCGGAGGCAAGCATGGCGATGAAGAAGACCTCCGGTGGCGATTCCCCTCTCCGGCGGGTACCGGGAAGAGCTTCTGGACCCTCCCGATCTCGGGTCAACGACGGCGGCGGATCGCGATGTGATTCTGGAATATTGATCGGGTCTTTAGTTTTTTCCCATCGGGAGGTCTTTATAGGCGAAGGAGCAGCGTCAGAAGTGGGCCAGGGTGGCCTCACCCATAGGGGGTGCAGGCCAGGGGCTGGCCACGCCGCCATATGGTGTGGCCAGCCCGTGGCTCCCCTCTGTCTTCTCTTCAGACTTCTGGAAGCTTTGGTAAATATTAGGAGGTTCGGCTTTTGTTTCGTCCAATTCTGAGAATATTTCCTGTGTAACTTTTCTGAAACATAAAAACAGCAGAAAACAGGGAACTAGCACTGTGGCATCTTGGTAATAGGTTAGTTCCGGAAAATGCATAAAAACACCACTAAGTGTAACAAAACACTAAGCAAATGGTGTAAGAACAAGCATGGAGCATCAAAAATTATAGATACGTTTGAAACGTATCAGTGTTACCTCTCCAAGCTTAGGTGATTGCACGGCGCTAGAAGATCTCATGTCGATGAATAGCCTTCGGTCGATGAAGCTAGCAGTTGTGAATGCTTTCCTTTCTTTCCCGACAACATCGCTAGAAAATAGTCTTGATGACACTAAGCAAGGTGCCAACTCGTCGGGACTCCAAGTGCAAAGTGTTGTAGCAAGAGTAAATTTTCCCCACGAGGGAACTCGGGGTTTAACATTGAACTCTCGGGGAACAGTCGAAAAAGCTCTTGTCGTTCTTCTTCAACAAACTTGCAAAACAATTTACTTGTCTTGCGTCCCCAACTCCACTGAGTGGTTGTCAAGCACAAGGTGTGAATATAAATAAAATAAATATGAAGATGCAATAAAATAAATAACAAATGCAATAAAATAAATATGATGCGTGTAAGGTAAACTAGCCTAATATGCAACTAGGATAATGCGGTAAAGGTGTTTTTGGGTTTTATATGTCACTGCAATGAAGTAAATATGTTTTTGTATTTTTTGAATTAATTAGTGCTGAAAATAAACGAGCAGATAAAAGTATTGGAAAGGTGTTTCTTATGATTAAAATTGGACCGGGGTTCATGGGTTCACTTATCTACTCTCTCATGAAGTTGTGGTGGCATTAAGTGCAAGATAGATGACTGAAACATTGACATGATTTTAATTATATTAATTTGATAATATTCATATGGGCATCACGTCCTAATTTAAAGATGATGCAACACATCTTACTTATACTCCGCTAGATAGAAATACACTTCAAGAAGTCTAGTATTAAGAATTAACAGAGTATAGCCTTAGGTACTTTGACATGATGTTGAATATCAAATATGCTACCACTTGTACATATTACAATAGAACTATGCATATGAATGTCTCTCGGATTCTCAGCTGTCACTAAGAAATTATAACACATGTATTCTTTTTATCTCTAGTGAGGTAATCGTGGAAAGGTAAAAAAACCATAGCAGATCATGAATACTGTCACTATCCAATGTCCGTTTGCAACATGAACAAAAGCACACAAAGTTTATTTACCTACTAATCGTATGTCTTATTTGACAAGCACTCAAGCGTTATATATTATTAGCTCATTGTCAATCTCTTCAAGACAGAAATAGTAATTTCAGGGTGAGTTAATAATATTTATATTTGAGCGTACGAAAGGGCACCAATTAATAAAACATGGACGCCCTTCCAACTACAAAAGTTGGTCGTTAATAATATTTCGGCCTCGATCCGAGCCAGCTGCTTGATGTGTCTACAACATCGAGCGTTGCTCCCTTGCCGGCAAAATGGTTGGTGCAGCCTGACGTCGGGGCCACTGCCCAAGCTTTCTAGGCGTCCTTGCCCCTAGCCACAGCGAACAACCAAACCTCGCGGATCGCGTCATCGAACCTGCAGATGGGAATCTGCAGAGAGGCTGCTGCCTTCATACCTTTGTTATTGGCCCTGAGCAAGGCAAGCACCCGGTCCTCGCAAAGAGACTCAAATGATTCCTCCACCGTGGGATGCACCTCTTCATCCTCACGCCACGCTGACGCGGCTAGCTACTCCACCACCCTATGATCCTCCAAGTCCTCCTCCCCCATCCCCTCTACCTCCTCCTCCATAGGAGCGTGCTCCCCCTCCGAATCAAACCTAGTGAAGTTGATTATGCAGCCTACTGCACCGCGGCCGTGCGGCGGTGACTGTGAGGAATGCACCTCATCCGAATGAGAGGGTGCGAGATCGATATAACCTAGAGTAGATTCGCAGGGAGGCATTGTGGCGATGTTGTTGGCGGGAAGATAATGTGAGGCATTTTATAGCACAAACCAAAATTTGACGTCCGGCGTGAACATTTTGAGATCACAAATTCATAAAATTGCGGGAACAAAAAACATCTAAAAAATTCCCAAACGGTATATTATAAGAAAACGTGTGCAATCATACAACTCACATACGATGGAACCAAAAAACTGTTTGCGAAACTTCACACGGCAGACGTTTATAGAAGCATAAACCGTTTGCGAACGACACAAGGTATTTATGCTTAAATGGTTTGCAAAATATTATGTAAAATATCACAAAAATCGCCTATCGCACAAAAGTACCAACTAGCAGGGAATATTTATTGATTGGCACAATTTACTTAACATATAACATGTCAAGTAAATTATGGAAATCAGCATATATCCATACTTAGTTGGTTCTCAACAAATAAATAGATAGATAGAATTCGAACTCTTATTATGTGCGTTGTTAACCTTTTCTACTATATAATAACTTCATTCCAATAAATACATATAATCACAGAAGTGTAGTGGTGGATTTATACAAATATTACTTTTATACTAAGTTAGAACAATGTCAGCACGCGATCAACATTCTTTTCTGATCGATCATGCACACACATATGATTAATGCTAAATACCCGTTAGTGATGGACAACAACAAGAAAATGATGAAAAGAATAAAAGCGTTGCATAATGATGCATATTTCATGTGAAAAGTTACCATGTGATATTGCTGACAATTCCGATTTCCGTGGCGTGTGTGAAATTTATACTGACGGATTTGGCACGATGTTCGTTTGCGTTCTGACCACGTAAGAGTCTGCCTCGGCACATGCTTATTTTTCCCAACCCATATGTAATCTTACATAGCGAGGTTCTCCATTTACAAGGCGGGTCCTTAAAAGGTCTAATCTATACTAGTGTACGTTGATGGCGTTGTGTCCTCATTAGTAGAAAACATGCCTTCCGTCTACCCCTTTAGTCCCCAAATAGCTTGGTTCACGACTAATGGAACCTTTAGTCCTGGTTGGAGATACCAACCCAGACTAAAGGGTACACGCCCATTAGTCCCGATTTAAACAGGACCTTTAGTCCCGGTTGGTGGCTCCAACAGAGACTAAAGGGTAGCGACCTTTAGTCCCGGTTGGTGGTTTTAACTGGGACTAAAGCCCCCCTTTTATCCCAGTTGGAGATACTAACTTGGACTAATAGGTACACGCCCATGTTTTGCTCTCATGCCTACCCCCTCCCCCCTACCATGCGTAGAAAAAATGTCTAAAAAATAAATGAAAATAATAAAAACTTAAAATTTCAAAATACTTTGACATGCATGTACCTCACGCAACCAACTTTTAGGGGAAATTTGAAATTTTGAATTCTGATATTTTTTGCAAAAAAAGGTTGTTCCGAATTAAAATGGCTATAACTTTTGCATACGGACTCGAAAAAAATGTATAATATATGAAAAACTATCTACGCAAAAATGGCTATAACTGTTGCACAAACTCTTGCTTCTCAAAATTCCAAAGGGAAATATGAAAGCAGGAAGATTTTAGATTTTGTCAAAAAATTAGAAAAATGATTTTTTTTGAAATATTTGAATTTCTTTTGTTGTTTATTTTAGTTTTTCAATATTTTGAATGTTTTATATTATTTTGGAATTTTTGGTTTTTAAAGTTTTTTAGAGTTTTTATTGTTTTTTAAGATTACAAGTTTTTAATTAATAATTGAATTATGCATAAAGATTATTTGAAATTCATTGATGCTTATTATTAATTAATCATTGGTGCTTATTTTTTAAATTATTTAGAATTCAAAAATTAAAATCATGTGTTATCAAAGTCTAAGGGTTAATAGAATTGATAGCATATTATTATTAAGAAGTCACGAGTGCTGTCTTGGAAGCTAGTAGGGACGAAATGAAGAAGTTAAGCGTGCTAAGGGTGGAGCAGTGTAAGGATGGGTGACCGACTGAGAAGTTTAACCATTTTCAAAGTATGTACTTTAATATGAGAATAAGGGTAATTAGAGATTAGAGTGGAAACTGTCAAACAATTCAAATATTTGAAAATTCTAAAAAAATAAATTTAAAAAAAATTCAAATTTTTCAATAATTTTATCAGAAATACCACTGGACCTTTAGTCCCGGTTGGAACCACCAACCGAGACTAAAGGGTCCACCAGCCCCCAGCACATGACCCAGGCCACGTGGATGATCTTTAATCCCGGTTCATGAGCAATCGGGACCAAAAAAGGTGCTTTTAGTCCTACTTTGCTAGTCCCGGTTAGACAACCAAAATTAAAAACCCTTACCAACCGAGACAATAGACCTTTTTTCCACTAGTGCCTTATCAAGAGATTGCACCTACCTAATCCTGTGTGACAATATGTATTAGCGCTCTTGAGCCGGCACCATCAATCGGAGTCGGCGTGAGAGTGTCGGACTATTGGGTTGGCCACAGTGCCAGTAACATATGACTTATGAGGGCACCAATAGGAGCCTAATTTATGTTTAAGACTAGTCACAATGGGAGTATCATAGCTAGTATCATGCACGCCATGTAGGCAAAAATCTGATGTGACATGATAATTAATGAAGAGAGAGGTGAGAGTGGTATCATAATATGATACCGTATCATGACACGCAAAATAAGAAACTCTACTAGCAAATACATCATATTCACATATTTACCTTGAGATTCTAAAAAACATTAAATTTGATAGAACTATGATATTACCATATGATACTATGCATTGTAGGTATGATATCATACAGTAGTCTCATATATATGATACTAGTATATGATACTATGCATTGTGACTAGTCTAATGCTTCAATAGAGCTATTAGAAGGCTATCGATGACAGCGAAAAATGCTCTAAGCAAGCCTACTCAGGCGCGTGTTCCGTTAAAACAGTACACACCAGTTTGTCGCATATGTAATTGGTCGGTCTTGTCTCTACACGTAATCCAGCTTCATAAGTGAATTAAAAATTTGGTTACGCACTTATATACTCTTTCAAATATTCGGCGGAGCATGCACGCACGGACAAACTTAGGCATAGCTAGCGTGCGTACGTGTAACATGCAGGTACTGCCTTACGTGGAGGCATGCATGGATTATGTATGCGCACAGTCAGCAGCTGACGTGGTGGAAGTATGCGACATGCCGGTGCCGCCGCGCCGTAGCACGTCAAATTGCTCTGTTTCGTATGCGACATTGCTGGCGTACGCCTATAGGCTATACGTCTAGCTACCAATTCTTGATTCCTTGTCATGCTAATCGCGAACATAAGTGCAAGGATGGTTTTACTAACCTTATTCCATTCAACATCATGTTGTTAGTATAAAACCATAATATTAAAGGATAAATTTCAGATAACCACGACTTTACGTTTGAATCATAAAAAATCATAATTTTTCGGAAAATTGTTCGCAATTTGCACTGATCGCGAGTTGAACACGAATTGGCAGCGAATCTAATGGGTAGGACCCACCTGTAAGTGCTGAGCTGACAAAGAAAAAATTGACTTGCTGACCTGAATAGAGGGCCCACTAGCTGACATGGATATGGGCCCCTTTGTCAGCCCAATTAAATTATAAAAAATGAAAAATGAAAATGAAAAAGGCACCGTGTCTCCTTCCTAGAGCGCCACCGTGCCTCCCCTCCGGCCACCCCTGCCAGCCGCCGTCGGAGCTCGCCCAGCTCTGAGCCGACATCGGAGCTCGCCCAGCCCCGGGCCGCCGCCGTAGCTCGTCCAGCCTCGGGCTGCCGCCCGGCACCGCGCCTGCCCTGCTCCGATCTGGCCGAGAGCGCCGTCCCGAGCTCGCCTGCCCTGCCCTCGCGTCGCCACAAGCTCGCCGGCCCCGCTCTCGCCCCTCCCCGAGCTCGCCCGCCTGGCCGGAGCCTGCCCCGCGCCCGGCTACGCCTTCCCCGGCGGCGAGGCATTACCGGTGCTGGTGGCCGACGGCGGGGTGGCCAGTAGGTGGGGTGGAGGTTAGGGTTGATGTTGACATTTTTTAATATGATTTTTTATTTTTATTAGATTGTTTAATGGGCTGACAAGTGGGTCCTCTGTCCATGTCAGCACATATAGAATTTTCTTTGCCAGCTTAGCACTTACAGGTGAGTCCCACCTGTCAGATTTGGTGTCAATTCGCGTTCAACTCGCGATCTATGCAAATTGCGAATAATTTCCCGGAAAGTCGTGGTTTTCTGAAATTTACCCCATCAATATCGTGGTTTTATGCTAACAACCTCATTCAACATCCAAGTGGCCTATTGTTATTTTGAGTCTCTTCCTTGCATGTCTCACAAAACATCATAATGTGATATTTATCCCAATTTTCCTTGTTCATATATTGCATTCCAATTAATCAAAATGCTAAAAATTACATACATGCATGGGTATATTGCAAGCATTTTTCAATGTACAAGTATACATACTAATTTATAGAACCATGTGAACCATATATTTACGAAAGATGTCCACATACATACATCCTAAATTACATAATCCCTCCTTTTTTTGAAACTTACATACTCACTCCTTTGAAAAATGTAGTCCGTATAAGTTTATTCAAAAGTTACACAATGTAAAATTTAACCCAAATATGCAACGAAAATGCCAACATCTAGCATATCAAATCAATACCATTAGATTAATCATTATGTAAAATTTTGTATGGTATACATTTGGTATTGTAGATATAGATAATTTTCTCAATAAAAATGGTCAAAGTTAGTTAAGTTAGACTTTTCAAAAAACTTATATGCACTATATTATGGCAAGGAGAGAGCACAATAATGTCCACTAATTTAAAGCTTCTACAATCCTTCCAATGCATACATCCTAAATCCATATGCACATGCATACAAGATTTTATCAAGGGCGTGGTCGCGTGGAGGAGCATCAGCTCACGGGTGAAGGAGCATTTGTCATGGGTGGAGGAGCGTCAGGTCATAGGCGGGGACGTGGAGTTACTGGTTGCGGGAGGACAGGTCATGTCATTGGTCTTCTTCCTCGTTCGTCCAAGAGAGTGTGTGCCTCATATTCGTCCTTGTTTGCCGGAGAGGCAACATGCAGATGAGGTGCAGGAGGAGTTGAGGTTAAGGCTGCGCGTTCGGTTAATTCGGTTAGGCGGTTATATAAATACGGTTTCTTGGTTAATACGGTTTCAATACATAGGTTAATACGGTGTTGTATAAAAATTCGGGTCGGTTTCGGTAATAACCACAAAATTCAGTTCGGTTTTGGTGCCAAACTAACCAAAGTTGACGCAAACTTTTGAATAACATGAATATTTTATGGTCATATATTTTAATTTAGTACTCCCTCTCGACGGCAAAAAATACAGTGATTAACATGAATATTTGGTTAGTACTTAGTATGACCAACTTAGTATGACAAACTGAATGTGTACCAACAGAGAGAAACAAAAAATACAGTGAAATTTCAGCCAAAAAAATGAAATACGGGATAACCAGGATTCCAACACACAAAATAGAGCGATATAGAGGAGCAATATTGTACACCTCCTAGCCAATCGGCTGTAGCATATTTTTGATTTTCATTCACTTCACAATCAATATATACAGTAGTAAAATTGGGCTAGGCCTACAATAAGTTGAACGTTATTTATTGCCAGTTCAGTTTCATTTGGTTTAACTAATTTTTTCAGTTTTACACCCAATTAAAGTGCATATTGTTAGCTCTTTTGCTAACTTAAACCTAACTGAAAAACCAGAAAAACCGTAAATAAGGTTACGGTTTAGGTTTTTCGATGCGGTTTTTTTGTTTTGTTTCGGTTATGCGCAACCTTAGTTGAGGGGGTCTCGGTTTGGAGGAGTAAGTGCGAGAGGAAGAAAGGAAAGATAGGAACGTCAACGGTCAATTCTCGATGATTAGCATAGGGCCAAGCCTGGATGGGCTTGCGACAATAGACTTCCTCACGGGAAAGTATCCCTGTGAGGTGGGTTAGAAATTGGGAGTTTTCAGCGGATGAACTGGTTATACATGATGCCATGCATTTTTCGCTGAAATTTGGGCTCGTGGTATCGAGTAAAACCTTGAAAAGCACCTATCGGCATACTTTTTCTTTGTTGGACATATAAACAACCATGCCTTTGAAAATCACTTTCTAATGGGGTGTGTTTGGTAGCCCGGGCTATATGAGAGTAGCTATCTGCCCTCAGCCAAGCTAAGTCTAGCTAAGCTAGGATGAGATTTTGTAATGTGTTTGATAGGTCGGCTCTGTTGAGATATTTTAAGCTAAGATGTTGTTTGGTAGGTTGGGTCTGCTGAGATATGCTGAGTTCAAACTATGTTTGGTAGATTGTATCAATTTAAGATGTGGTTACCTTAGCAAATTTCAACAGGTACATCATACATAAATAAGATTCCATATGATCCAAAGTAAGTAAAATAAGATTCAATATATGATCCAAAGGTGCTTGAATACTAAATCCGTATTACAAAGTCTGCATCCATATAAGTACGGAATCTCCATAAGTTCTAATTAGCATTACAAAAGAGATACTTTTTCTAGTTGCATCAGCAAATGACAAGTCAAACAAGATCAATTTTTTTGCTATGATACGCTTGAAAGAGGCTTCACGAGCATCAGCTTCCATAGCAATGAAATTGAGGCCTTTACCCTTATGCTCCGTCAAATAGTCTAGAACAGTCAATCTTTGATCCATCTCGAATCGAGCAAGGTCCATAACAATTTTGCACAAATTAGGGTGTGCTTCGGTGTGGCAAGTGTTATTGATAGCACTGGCAACATCACGCAATGCATCGGACATGTTGCTAGCCTGAATTGAATCTTCGTCATTCAAAATAGAAGCCCTCTTCCTCTTCCTGTTTGAGATAGAAGGTGAAGGAGTAGTTGCATCACTCCCATGAACACTGAAGTCAAATGCGGCTTGAGCTTCTACAAAACCTTCTCCATTTGTTGCTTGGCTCTCCAAATCAATAGGTTTCCTAAATTGTTGCTCTACTTCAATGGGTTTACCCAAAGGCTCATTAGATCCCATAACAAACTTACCGGTGGCTAGCTTGTCGGCAAAGAAAGCTCCCATGTATTCAAAGTTGACAAGTGGCTACCCATAACAACGAATAGTCTATACTAGAACAATTTTACTCGTGCCAGTAGAGGAAGGGCGGCGCTCATCCCGGTAGAGGAAGGGCGGCCCTCTTGCCAGTAGAGGAAAGGCGGCGCTCGTGCTGCTAGAGGAAGGGCGGTGCTCGTGCCGCTAGAGGAAGGGCTGGCTCGATGCGGCAGGAGGACGGCCTCCTATTTTGGAGGAGCGGTGGCCTCGGTATGGATGGGATCTGGGGGAGACGATGGCGTGGAGATCTGGCAATGGAGGCGACGACGCGGGCGGAAGCAGGAGGCAGGGGAAATGGTTGGTGGGTCGGGATGGGGTGGTGAGGGGATTTCGGGAGTGGGACACGGGGAGAATTTTTTGGGGACACGGGGCTCTCGTTTTTCGGCTGAGTTTGGCAGGGCTGACCTCAGAAGCTCGAATTGGGCTTCCCATCTTGGCAGGGCTGAGAGCCTGTTTTTGGTCGAGGTGGGCAGTGCCCAGGTGCGCGGACTGGTCTAACAAACACGCAAATTTTGGGCGAGGTGGGAAAATCTGAGGTGGGCAGGGCTACCAAACACGCCCTTACTATTTGGATACACTTCTTAAAAGAAAGTCAATTTAAACCTAACCAAACACATAGGGGGCATGCGTTACCAATTTAGCTTAAACTCACCCTACATCTTGTATGTGAGGCCTATCCAAACCTCGACATGTGCAGCATGGCCCGGACGGCCTGATATGGGCTAGGCTAGGCCATTCTTGGGCCTACATTTTCAGTGTTGGGCTTTTTTGGAGCTGGTCAGAAGCTTAGCCCGAGTTTTGCCCAGGTTTAGGCTCAACATCCCAGTGCAAGAAGAACAAAGGGCAAAGGCACACCCCAGGTGGAATAGACCGGAGGAGGGCTGTGCAAAACTCAACGTTGATGCAGCTCTGTCCAAATCCAGGCCGGGGGGAGCAGTAGGAGTGGTGTGCCGGAGGGAGGATGGGTCTTTCTTGGGTGCCTCGTGCCTCACTATAAATGGTATCTCCGATCCGGCCGTTTTGGAGGCTTTGGCGTGCAGGGAGGCTATCGCCTTAGCACATGACTTGCAGCTGCAGAAGATTACAGTGGCATCGGATTGTGCGTCGGTGGTGACTGACATGTCCAAACCGTATGCTGGCAGGTACAGTACGGTTATCCGGGAGATAAAGGAGGCGGTAAAATTCTTTGCCGTGGCGACTTTTAGACATGAAAACCGTGCTTCAAATTCTGAAGCACATAGATTAGCACGCTTTGCAGCTTCAACTGAGTTTGGACGTCAGGTCTGGCTGGTTGGTCCACCTGATGGTCTTTGTATCCTAGACAATGTTTTCATTCAATAAAGTGCTATGATTCCCTAAAAAAAGAACAAAGGGCACGGCTGCACAGATTTTGTGTCTCTTTATGTTAGGCCATCTCCAACGGGCCAACGTATTTTGGACCGCAAATCTGTCTGAATCGGTCCGTTTGCGCTGGCCCGCGGACAGGCAGGAGGCCACTGCCCGATTTGCGGTGGCAGTGCGCCCAACGGGCTAGCCCGTTTGCGGGCCCCTTATCTGGGGGTTATTTGTTTTCCCCTGCTAATGGTGGCCGGTGGAGCTTAAGCGCCTTCTAATGGCCGTCGTCGCAGTTCCCGCCCGCGCCACCATTTCCCGCCAGTTCCTCCCGCCTACGCCACCATTTCCCATCGGCTTCCCACCGAAGTTTACCAGCGAGGCTACGCGCGCCTATATAAATGGCCACCAGGGGAGAAGTAGACCAGCATATCCACCATGACCGGCCATCCTCCAACTAGTCCCCCGACCTAGGCCGAGATCTCCGATGCCGCCCGTGAGCACTATTTGCCAAGCTCAGCGGCGAGCAGCGAGGGCTAGCTCGGCGACGGCCCGAATGAGGGAGGTGAGGACCTTCGTGCACCGACTACCACGGAGCAGACGGCTCTCCTTGAGTCATTCAACTTCGCGTGACAACGTGCTCTGTAGGCCACCGACACCGATATCGAGGGCAACATTGTCGAGCTATCCCGCCACACGGTGGCCTTGGAGGAGCGCGGTCGTCGGTTCATGGCAGACGAGCGGAGCGCCATAGCCGCGATGGACGTAGTCTGGGAGGCCAACCGGCAGAATGCGGGGAGAGTCGCTAGCACCGCATCTGTCGCGGCGGAGGAAGCCGTGGCGATGGCGGCGGAGGAGGCCGGGACGGCTGTGGCGGCGGAGGCTGCGGCGGCGTTGGAGATGACGGCGTCTAAATAGGCCGCCGCCCACGCTGCAATGGAGGCGCAGGAGGCCGGCGCCCTCGCCGCGGTTGGGACGGTCGCCGACTGTCTTAGGGCAGACGTTGCGCGGATGGCAACGCAGCAACGTTGGAGGAACTCCATGTCCGACACCGCTGCCAAGGCGAAGGCCAGGGCTTTGGCGTTGGCTAGGCAGGAGCAAGAGGGCGCTGGCTTTGCAGCGAGGTGGGCGGCCATCCGGGAGAGGGAGCAACAAGCAAGGAGGGACGCTCCTGCCTGGCACGGCCAGACACGCTTCGGCGAGGCGCTGGGGAGCTCCGACAGCGGTGCTCTCCGCGAGGGGCATGGTGCTCCGGCGGGGCGGAGGGCGGTGAGGGCTTCGGTAGCCTTGGAGGCGCCACCGTAGCTAGCGATGGACAAGCTAGCTACGCCGCTGCCGGCGGGGACTCTGCCTAGCAGTAGTTTAGGTAGCTAGCTTATTATTATTAGAAACTAATTAAATGCAAAAATGCCATATATGGGCAATCAACGGAAACAAGTCACTTCCATGTGGACCAGGGAGGACAGTTTTGTGGTTCACGGAGTGTCCGCACAACCACAAATCAAGCTCATATTTAAGCCCAGAATGTGTTGGCGGCGGATAAAACCACGGACAGATAACCATTTGCGGTCCACCGTTGGGAGCTAGTTTTGGGTCACGCGGACAGATTCAGACGTCGGCGGTCAGTATGCGCCAGGGAGATGGCCTTAGGGTGTGTTTGGTAGCCCGGACCAACCCACCAATTCTCCTCCCAACCGAGATTTCTGAAAATTTAGATGTTTGTTATCCCGGGCGGACCGAGTGGGCAGTGCCCAGTTCACCCTAAAAAGGCCTCTCAGCCCTGCCGAGTTGTGAAGCTAAAATCAAGCTTCTCGACCGGGCAGGGCTGGCCTCGCCCGAAGATGCACCCCACACATCGCTTCCGCAGGGTTCTCCACCCGTGTCCTCATTTCCCCCTCGAATCAGCTCTCTCTCACCAGCCTCTAGAGCTCTCCTCAATTGCCTCTCCGTCTCACCCGCCTTCCCGACGCCGGCCGCCGCCTCTCTGACGCCGGCTACCGCCTCCTTGACGCCAGCCACCACCTCCTCCACACCGGCCTCCTCAACGCTGGCCGCCGCCTACTCCACGCCGACCTTCAGCCGCCACGGCCTGCCTGACCAGTGCCGCCTCCACGCAGGCCTTGAGCCGCCACGGGCAGCCCCAACAATGGCCCGCGCCTGGCCAGCGCCACCACCTCCATGTGCAGGGCCATTTCCAGCCACGACCCCGCCAGGCACGACCATCCGCATCCACAACCCGCGCCAGATACTGTCAGCCAGCCACGGCGACCCGCTCCTCCATCCGGCGACCCACGCAGATCATGCCGGCGACCTACTCCTCCATTCGGCGGCCGACACCCGCACGACCGGCGGCCAGCCACAGCAAGGGACCCGATTGCATTTAAATTAAGTATTGAGGGGCCTGATCGCTTTTTATTCGTCTGTATAGGATCCAATTGCTTTTTATTTGTATGCATAGGGACTCGATTGCTTTTTTATTTGTATATACAAGGGTCTTTGTGCAAATTTTAGACCTCCTCAGTATATCTTAACACGTACAACCAACCAAACAACGGATGAACTCGGTATTTCTCAACACATATAAGCTATCAAATACATGATAAATTCTCAGCTCAACATGTTAAAATTGGCTTGGCTCAACAGAGAAAGTAATTCTAAAAGAAAGTAATTCCAAGATGACCCGGACTACCAAACACGCCCTTCACTAATGCCAGAGCCAGACTGAGCAGAAAGCAAAAAACCCCACCAGTACGAGTCCCCCATTCAAGGCTTCAAGCTATCAGAGTCCGGAGAGTGAGCACCTGCAATTCAAAACCTGCGAGAGGGAGACAGAAAGAGATGGACAGGACGGTGCCGGTGCGGAAGACGCACGCCTCCACAGCTGGCCTGCTCGCATGGTCGGAAACCGGCACCGCCGCGGTCACCTCGCCGCCTTCCTCGCGACCCAGCCTCAAGGTAATCACCACCGGCCTCGAGGTCGTCCGAGCTCTTTTATTTCCCCGTCACCACGCGATGCGGCTGACGGGCTGAGCCCCTCCTTACCTTACCTTGCATCGCGCCGTGCCGCTGACCACTGACCACTAACCGTTGTGCGCCTCTGCCGGTGACCGAGCAGGAAGACGAGGATCTAAGCAAGAGGTGAGGGATTTCTCCCCTGATCCACTCGATCTGTGCCGACGCTGTGTCCCGTCTCGTGCGTGCTTCAGCACTTAGTGCGCCGTGTGTGATTTTAAATCAGGCTGTCTTTGGGCAGAATGCAGATTTTCTGAATATTTAGTGACAAATCCCAAACTCGATGCACACAATTGTTTAACTTAATGCTCTTAGTGTAGAAGGTTTAACTTAATGCTCTTCGTTTAGTATGGGCACATGCATAACAGGTTTGGCTCTTGTGTGTCCTACTGCAGTACTGTGATAGAATCTTAGCTGTTGCTGCACACTGGTACTAGTATGGAGTATGGACAAACTGGAGATGTTAAATTTGCAGCACTGTATAGCATTTCTTGCGCCATGGTCCCAGCATTTTGGTATTCAAGTCTGAAAATGATTGTGTGGGTAGGAAATCGGAAAGGTTTTCTTAGTTTTTGTTCGGTTGGTGTGTTGAGAAGCCAAGAGTTATCTAATTTGTTTGACCATGAAGTACCTGCTAAGTGCTAAAACTTTGGATAAGATGAATGATGCAGTGGCGGATCCAAGAGTTACTGACGAGTGTGACAAAATGAGTGAAACAATGCTACATTACTGTCAAGATACCACGCATGGGTGCAAGGTATACCTGGTCGAACCGTCAACTAAATCCGGTGAGAAGCATGCTGGACAGGGTGTTTATCTCCGTGGAGCTCGATCCCCGCTTCCCTCTCTGCTCGCTGGTTGCTGAAACAAGCCTAGGCTCGGACCATACCCCCCTTCTTTTTGATACCGGGGAAGGGGCTCCGGTGAAAAGTAGTCGGTTCTTCTTTGAAACGGGATGGTTGGAAGTGGATGGTTTTCACGATATTCTCTTGGGATTTTGGCAGGCCCTCCTAGCTAGGGTGGGAGGCCGCGACATCGTGGACTGGTGGCAGTTCATGAGTGCGGGCTTGCGTCAAAAACTCCGGGGTTGGAGTAAAAACAAGGGCAAGGAGGGTCGGCTGCAGAAAATCTCAATTCTAGCGCAGATCAAAGACCTAGATGGAAAGGCAGATTCGGTGGGGTTCGATGAGGAAGATTGGGCTTACCGCTACCATCTAGAGGAGCAACTGTTGGAAATTTATTGTGTTGAAGAGGAATACTAGCGTCAACGAGGAATAGTGAAATGGGTGCTGTAAGGGGACGCCAACACAACCTACTTTCATGCGGTGGCCAATGGGCGACGCCGCAAATGCAATATATCGGCTTTAGTGTCGGAGGGTCGCACTCTTGCTGATAAAAGAGACATCCAGGAGCATGTTTACAGCTTTTATCGCAATCTTATGGGCACGTCGGAGGCGCGGGCGTGCTTCCTTGCGCCAGGAATGTGGGAGGCCGGAGCAAAGGTTTCAGCCGAGGAAAATGAAGGCTTGTTACTCACCCTCTCAGAATTGGAGTTGGAGCATGTGGTGAAGGACATGAAGACAAACACGGCTCCGGGCCCGGATGGGTTTCCGGTTGCTTTCTTCAAAAAGCATTGGCCTTTGGTAAAGCATGGGGTGCTCCACATTGTCAGTGACTTCATTATGGGCAGGATCGATATTTCTCGGTTGAACTATGGGATTTTGCCTCTCATTCCAAAGGTGCAAGGAGCCGACCAGATCTCTCAGTTCCGGCCTATAGCTTTGATCAACGTCATCTTCAAGATTGTCTCCAAGTGCTTTGCAACTAAACTGGACCCCATCGCCAACATGATAATTAGCCCTAACCAAACGGCGTTCATAAAAGGCAGACTCATAACCGATGGAGTGCTTGCTCTGCAAGAACTGGTGCATGAGCTTAAAGTCAAGAAGCTGGGGGGGCATCTTACTTAAGCTAGATTTCGAGAAGGCCTAAGACAGAGTAAATTGGGATTTTCTATCCGAGGTGCTGCATGCCAAGGGATTTGACCCAGGGGTAGTCCAACGCCTTTGTCAGCTGGTTAGAGGAGGCCGGACGGAAATCTCCATAAATGGGGATATGTCCTTTCTTCCGAAACCAACGGGGTGTGCGTCAAGGGGACCCTCAGTCCCCTCTCCTCTTCAATTTCATTGCAGAAGCCTTGTCGACCATGCTCTAAAATATGCGGACAATACCCTAATGTTGATTCAGTATGACGAGGAGCACCTTGTAAACATCAAGTTTCTGCTGCTGTGCTTTGAAGAAATATTGGGCCTGAAAATCAACTACCTAAAAAGTGAGGTGATTGTGCTGGGGCAACCTCGACAAGTCCAACAACGGGTAGCTGATATTCTGAACTGCAAGCTGGGTGCCTTCCTGTTCATTTATCTGGGTATGCCTATCTCCGACAGAAAACTCACTATTGACCAATGGATGTTTCTGGTGCTCAAGTTAGCTGGAAGGATTGAGACGTGGCTGGGTAGATTCCTGTCCTCGGGAGGACGCTTGATTCTAACCAATTCTTGCTTGTCCAGCTTCCCAGTGTTTGTGATGGGCTTATTTCTGCTTCAAGACGGTGTCCATTTGAGATTTGACTCCCATCGGGCTAGATTTTTCCAGGGAGGGTTCGGGTCCCAGTCGGAAATACCACTTAGTAAACTGGCTGGCAGTGTGTAGACCTAAGGAGTTAGGGGGACTGCGGGTTCTCAACTCTAAGAAAATGAATGTTGCGTTGATGATGAAATGGATCTGGCGCTTATACCATGAGGAGGGCCCTATCTAGGCTCAAATTATCCGCGCCAAATATGCTTCGGCTGGTGACATCTTTGCTGGTAATGGGAATGGAGGGTCGCAATTTTGGAAAAGTCTCCACATGATTAAACACCTGTTCAAACTTGGGGCACGACACATGGTGGTCGATGGGCGATGCACGATGTTTTGGTTAGATAAATGGCATGGCGCTGAGCCTCTCAGGACCAGATTTCCAGGGCTGTTTGACATTTGTGACGATCCGACGGTCTCGGTTGTGCAGGTTTGTGGGGAACCTAGCGCAATGCGCTTCCGCCGCTCGCTAGACCCGGGTTTGAGAGCTGCGTGGCTGGAATTGGTAGTTATTATGGACTCTGTGCAGTTGAGAGAGGGTGCCGACTTGGTGACCTGGGACCTAGAACCTTCGGGTGTGTTCTCGGTCCACTCAATGTATGCGAAGCTTTCCCAAGGAGCCTGTTAGCAATAATCTTGCCTCTAATAAAGTGAGTTAGTGTTTAAGTCTAATTAGGTTTTGTAATTAGGCAAGTTTGGAGTTAAGTCACGTTAAGAGTAGTACTAGCTAGTTGAGTCCAAGCCGGTATAGTTGTAGTCCTAGTACGAGTTTGCTAGCTGAAATTGAGTCGGTTCATGATCAAAGTCCGGTTAGCTTTATTTAGGAAAGTTTGGCGTGAGTTTAGGTCGGGTAGGTCTAGTCCTTGGTTTGCCACGCGTGTATATATACACGAGGCTGGGTGCTACTTGTAATTGAAGCTTGTACCGTGAGAAGAAGCACAGAAATAAAGATAATAGGAGGGCACGATATGTGCCCCTGGCCACGAGTTTTTTGAGTGCGTGTTTTTCGTGATCTTCTTATGTGATCGATCTGTGTGCAAATTCCAACAGAGCCGCGATGGCTCATTTCAAAGAGGTTTGGGCGGCGAAACTTCCCCTGAAAGTCAAAATCTTTACCTGGCAGCTGGTCTTGAATCGCCTCCCTACTAGGGCTCTTCTTGCTGCCAAACATGGACCAGGGTCGGGAAGATGTGCGCTGTGTGGTGCTCCGGAAGACATTAACCATATTTTCTTCTGAGTGTTCCTTGGCAAGATTTATGTGGAGCGTCGTGCGCCAACTGCTAGGGTGCAGCTGGTCACCTGCGAATTTCTCTCAGCTTTTTTGCAATTATTGCTAATTTGCTAGGTAGCCAAAGGCGTGTCATCTGGTCGCTGTTTGCGGCGCAATCTTGGGCACTTTGGCATATAAGAAGCAAGCTCTCTATTGAATCAAAGATAATTCGCCACCCCTGTGATGTCATTTTCAAAACCTTGGTGTTTTTGCAGCTTTGGTTGCCAACGTCAAGGAGCAAGGATCAAGCAAGTCTAAGATGGGTGATAAGCGAGCTAAGGGCACTCCACGTGGCAAGCGCGCCTAATGATTGATCTCTCTAGCTTTGCCTCTCAGTCTGTTTGGGGAGGCCGACCCCGCTACTCTGTTCTAATTAGCTAAGCTGTATGCCGCAGCATGTACCAAACCTTGTTTAACTTGTGGGCTTTATTAATTTAAAGTCGGGCACCTGGTGCCTTTTATCTAAAAAAAGAAAGAGCTAATACAAAACAAAGAGCTAATACAATTAAACAATATGTCCTACAAAACAAAGAGCTAATACAATCATATGCTACGGCCACTTCATGCTCTCTCCACCACTGACCATGTGAGAATTTCATGCCGTTTTGATGTCTTAGTAATTAGAGGTTGTATAGTTGTTTCCTGTTATTTTCAAATTCTACCATCCCTTGTTTCTAATGTTGGGGATTGTGTCTGATACATTGGGGAGAATAGGTGCCAGTTGTGTGTCAGTTGGTTATAAGAACCCTCGGAACTGTAGCAGGTGATGTAAAATGGGATAGCATTTTTTTCAAGAATACACCCTGGGAGGTGTATTAATCATATAGAACAGACAGCGCCGAAGAACGGCAAAAGGCTGCCAACAAGAGGTGGCAGCTCCTCTTGGGCGTTGAAATGGGATACCATTTGTTTCTTTGTTCCTTTAGGCATGACACTTGGGCATTGTGTTTTTTTCTTTTTCTTCTCTATTTGTGATAATTTGGCTATGTACATCTTCGATGTCTCAACTTGCTCTTGATATTGATGTAACTGGTATGATCTTGGTGTTAATATACTGCCATTTATCGAAAAAATATCAAAGAAATATGCTAGATCTTTTCTTGATCACAAATTCCTGTTATGTGCCGAATCCACACCATTTTTTCCTAACTAAGGTAACTAGTTAATACCACCAGCCAAGAAAATATTCTAGCTAAATATGCTTAAGCATGTGCATCGTCTGAATGTGGTAAATTCCTGTATTTTGATGGCATGAAGAGGCTTGCACGAGAATCGTGAACCCAGTTTCTCATGGTTCTGAACTGTGTATTTTTTGTTGTGGTAAATGAATATTTTGTTTTTGTTTTCATCAAGAGGGTTACTCGGCCGTGGCCCGAGGGTGTCCATGGTTTTGGTAGATGCTTATTGAAGATCGGAGCCTGCTTTTTGTTCGAACATGACACGCTAACTTAGTTGCTTCTATGCAGAAAAATGTGCTCGGGCTCGAAGATAAAAGAAATAACTGGGAGTGGAATATTTGCTGCGCACAGTGAAGATGGTGATTCTGATACTGGTTCTGGTGCCTCAAATCCTCCTAACAAAACTTCTGCAAGGATGTACCAGGTATTTCTTACACATACGACAAACTAACGCAGTTGCAATATCTACTTTTGTCCAGTTGACTGGAGTCTATAGTCTGTGATCTTATATCTACTTGGTGCTGTACAAACTAAGTATTATGGAGATTCACATTTTTCTTCTAGTCATGAACCAAACACCAAGTACGCATGCTTGAAGTATTCTTGCAAGTCAGCTAGTACGCCTTGAGTTCTTTTGGGGGTGATACCGTAGTACTATATTAATTGATTCTCTGAGCATGCACTTTTTTCTTAACCATGTTGTGCATAATTTATTCCTAATACTACCCATTGGTTTCTATCTTAATCATGTCTTGTTTATAACAGCAAACTGTGACTAGCATGAGTCAGATATCATTTAGTGCAGAGGGAAGAAGCCATCCTCGTTACCTGAGGTGGCTAAGCAACGAGAGCTGAGTGGCACATTGGGGAGCGAAGCTGATGCCAAAATGAAGAAGCAAAATTCAGGGGCAAAAAGCAAGGAGCTGAGTGGAAGTGATATATTTGGCCCGCCTCCTGAGGTTCCTTTGAGTCACTTAGCTTCGCGGAATCTAGAGCTGAAAGGAAATTTAGATTTTGTTCTTCCACAGCTGAGAAGCATTCACACATCAGTTAAAGTATCCAACGTAAGTGGCATTAGAGGAATTACTCTGTTGTATTTCTATAGCTAAGTAGCCAGTGATCGATAAATTCGCCAAAAAAGCTAGTGATTGGTAACACATATTACATGAGATGTTTTTAAGCCTTAATACAATTGTACAAGTTCTACAATTGACTTTGCATTGGCCGTTCATGCCACTTGATTCATTCCTGTATCTTTATTAAATTACATGAGCAATTATTGTATATATAGTTTTGAAATAAAAACTTCTATGATAAGTCCCTATGCCGGAGTCGCGCTCGTGGCAGCGATCGGCCGCCTCGACTGGTAAGGCTGAGGTGAGTTCAAATGTTTTGTCTGAATTGTGCAGGGCTAGGTCTTTGTCACCGGTGACGACGGGTAGAAGGAGCGAGGACCGGAGGGCGTCTTCTTCATCGCCAGTGGGGCTTCATCTGGCTAAGCCTCCCCGTATGGGAGCTTGGCGAGGTCCGCTTCCGCGATGGCGAATCACGCCAGCGCCGGTGCTCGGAGACTTCATGGCCTGCGCCAAAACGTCTTCTTCAAGAGCTTCGGTGGTTCCACGTGATTTGGAGCAGCGATGCAAAACTTCACCTTCTTCTGAAGATCGGGCACATCGGCAAGGGACTACGGCGATCGTGGCGGCTGCTTCGAGTTCGTCGGATCAGACGGACGTTCTTCGTGATGGAGGACGATGCTGGGCTGCCTCTATCGGTGGGCCAAGGAACAGATGGGCTGGGCTGGGGTTAGCAATCCAGGCAGCTAAGCGTCGTAGGGTTTTAACCTTACCCCGCTTCGGCAGCGCCGTGATCGCTAATCTCGCCGCTGTCAACGCTCCTGCCATCGTCGCTCCGTCGTCGTCGCCTTCCCCCACGCCATCGTCTACATCCACGTCCTGCTCGTCCCTCGCCGGCCAACGTTCCTTTGCCGCTGTGGTGGCCGACCGCCGTCAGATTCGTCCGATGGCGGGGGCGCCGCCTAGGCCGTCATCGTCTTCGTCGGCCCCTGCGGGGGCGGCTCCCCAAGGGCCTCGTCCGACCGCCCCTCCGGCGGTTGCTGTCCAGCCGGTGTATGCCGGTCCTCCTGGGTTCCAGGGAGGCTGGCAGCAGGGGGCGCCGGATTTCGGGGCTCCGCCGGCATACCGGCCTCAGCCGGTCTATCGCCCTCCGCCGGTCCAAGGTTTCGCGCCCGGTCAAGTCCCTATGCAACCGTATCAACCGTATGCAGGGCAATATGTGCAGTATCAACAGCCCGTGGTGGCGCAGACTCCTTCACAGAGCACGAGCAATCCGCAGGCTGTGCCGAAGAAACGTAAGAAGAAGAAGAATGCAGCCCCAGCTCAGGGGCTGGCCATGGTGGCGAATGCAGCCGTGGTACAGCAGCCAATGGTTCAGGTTGCAACGCCTCATGCGCCTCAAGGTCACATTGCTGATTTTGCATCTTCTTCGGCAACGGCTCAGGCGACTCCCATGGTTCCTGCTGGTTTGTCTGTTGCTGATGGTGCTACGACTGAGACAGGGCTGCCTAAGCCCCAGAAGAATGTCAGATGTTGGAAGTGTGCTGTGAATTCTCATGCTACTAAGGACTGTAAGGTGACTCATTATTGCCTGGTGTGCGACACTGATCGTCACCCAACTGCTCGTTGCCCTATTCTGAAGCTTCCGAAGCCTCAGGGATATTTTGTTGGCTGTGGTGATTTTGATACTTTGGATGTACATTTACCTGATTCGGTCTATAAGCCTCATCTGATTCCCACGGGTGCACCTACAGCTCTAGTTCAGGTTTCTGGTGATGCGGTTTCAGCTGATGATATTCAGAAACTGATGGCTCGTATGTGTCCAGGTAACTCGGACTGGAAATGGGAGGCTATTGCTCATGGGCCTAATGCTTTTCTTATTGGTCTGCCGTCTGCTGATGATGTTTCCAGAATTGATGGTATGCAAATGGGGGTGCCTAAGCACAATGCACAGGTCACTTTTAGTTCTTGGAGAAGACAAGATATCGCGCCAGAGTTTGTCATGGAGCCTGTTTTGGTGCAGGTTGATGGTGTTCTTTACACTGTTAGACATTTTCACGGACTTTGGGTGGTTGGTTCTCTTATTGGGACTACTCAGGATGTGGACCTTGTTACTCTTCGGAGCAAGGGCATTGTGCGCATTCTTATTGCTATGAGGGACTTATTTGCTTTGGAGAAACATGCTGATGGCTCTAATCCACCTTGTCTTGAGGTGGTATCTCTGTTAAAATTGAATGGGTACAGGTTCCGTTACCGTAGGGAGTCGCCAGATTTTCAACCTGACACGAAGTTCCGACCTTTTTTCTGGAAAGATAGTGGGCACGATGATGATTCTCATGGCATGAGTGAGGATAAAAATGCTGGCCCTTCTTCTGGAGCAGCGCCGGAGGCGGCCAACATGGAGGTCGACGTCACCCCTACTGCCCATGATCATGGGAAGACTGCTGCACCGTCTACCGGTGTGACCCTCACTCTAACTCCATACAACAATTCCCCCACTACCCCGAGAGGAAAGGAATTGGTCGAACGGGCGCGTGTGCATTCGCCGCATCTTATCGCTTCGTCACCCTCACAGCCTACTCCCCGGACTTCGCAGCCTTCACGGGTGCGGACTTTCATGCAAGGCAGAACGCGGCCAGAGCCGGTGTTGTCCGAGGTGGTACCTCCTGGGAAGGCGGGTCTTCCTGCTACGCCGAGCCTGTCGTCGGGGGTGGCTGCGGTCTCTCCGACCATTTCTCCGACCGTTTCTCTGACCGTTGCAGATGCTGCAGTGTCGATCTCTCCGGGTGGGAAGGACGCCATGATGTCCGGGACGCCGTCGGCCTCTACTACACCCTTGGCGACGGCTGTCTCGGCGTCGCCCACATTGGCTGCTGCGGATGGCCCCAGGACGCCGTCGGCCTCTACTTCGCCCTTGGCGACGGCAGCCTCGGCGTCGCCCTCGTCGACCGCTGCTGAAGGTTCGCCAACGACCATGCAGCCGGTCGTTACGCTGCTGCCAGACCGGGAGCTGGCGGGTGGCTCGCCAAGCCCTGCGAGGGCTGCGCATGCGCTCACGCCGGGCGGTGCTGACTCGCCGGTCGTGCCTCGTTGCGAGGTCGGCCCGTCGGAGGTCCCGGTCGGGGAGCTCGAGGTGCGGGCTTCGTCGACGATGTTATCTTCTCCACTGATTGCTAAGGGTATGGAGAGGTCGACTTCGACCACTTCCCTCTCCGTACCTTTGGCGCCGGCTTCATCTCAGCAGCCTCCTGTGGTGAGGCGGAGTGGTAGACATGCCATGGCGGAGGATGGTTCGGGCGACACGGATGAGGACATGATGCAGAAGGCCATGCGCCGTAAGGCGGAGAAGAATCTCGATGTTTCTGGTAATAAGAAATCTGCATCGTTTATTAAGTTTTCAGATTCTCATATTTCTTCTAATTTGAATAGCGTAGGTGTTTCGTTAGGTAGTCACTCTAGAGATATTGCTGTTTCGGCTAATGTCTTGAGACATTTGGAATATGAACGTTTAACCGTCATACCAAAGGTTTCGACTGGGGCTGAGACTACTCTCTTAGAGGAAGAAGAGGATGAGACCGATGGTCATCTCCTCTCCTCTCTCGTTGGGAGTATTTCGGAGGTTGATTTAGAACAGCCGGGGCTCAGTTCATTTTATGATCTAAAAGCATCCCGACGTAATTCTAAATCTTCTGCTGAAAAGAAAAATCGTAGGGGTAGTAAGGCTCAAAAAACAAGAAAAGTTTCACAATGAATGGCATGTTTAGGAATAGCAGAGGTCTTGGTGACTTGGCTAAAAATTCTTACTGTGCCGATTGTTGTGAAGATTATAATCTTGATTTTTTAGCTTTGTCTGAGACGGGGAGGCGAAACTACTCACAAAGTCTTCTTGACCGGCTATCCGGCGGAATTGACTTTCAGTGGTTCTCTCGTCCTCCTCGTGGACGGTCTGGTGGCATGCTCGTCGGCATCAGATCAGATACAATGGAGGTTTTGGCCAGTTCGGATGGTGAATATCATATTAAACTCACCATTCGCAACAAGGTTGATAACTTCATTTGGGATCTGGTGGCGGTTTATGGAGCGGCACAGGACGCGTTTAAGGCTGACTTTTTACGTGAACTGGTTAATCTGGCAAAGGATAATCCACACCCCATTATTATCGGTGGGGATTTTAATTTGCTTCGATTCCGGCATGAGAAAAGTAAAGGCCATTTTAACGAGCATTGGCCTTTCTTGTTTAATGCGGTCATTGACAGCTTAGACTTGAGAGAGGTTGCGATGACGGGTCGACAGTTTACGTGGGCCAACAGCCTACCGGAACCTACATACGAAACGCACTAGAACGTATTGAGAAACTGTCCGATCATGCTTCCATTCTTCTGACCACTGGAACACCAAAATCGCCGCTTAAACGTCCATTCAAGTTTGAACTTGGTTGGCTGCAGCGAGACGGCTTCCACGACATGGTTAGAAGAGTTTGGGAAATACCGGTTGCAGGTAACAATCCGATTTTAAGGTGGAATAACAAAATCCGCGCTATGCGCAAACACCTTTTGGGTTGGGCTAGGCATGTTGCTGGTATTCTCAAAAAGGAGAAGATACGTTTATCTTCTACTATTGATAGCCTTGAGGCCTTAGCTGAAGTGAGACCATTATCTGCACAGGAAATTGAGCTGAAAAGCCAATCAAATGCGCAGATTGCTAGTCTCCTTCGTGAAGAGGAACTCAAATAGTACCAACGATCCAAAGCTCAGTTTATCCTTGAAGGAGATTCCAATACACGATACTTCCATGGGATTGCCAATGGCAGACATTGGAAGAAACATATTCATTCTCTGGTTCAGGATGATGGGCGGATTGAAGGCCATGAGCAACTTAAGGCTTACATTACAAACTATTACAAGAATCTGTTTGGGGAACCGGAAGTCGGTTCTTTTTCTCTTGATGAGACCCAAACAGATGATATACCCCAGGTGTCTATGGAGGAAAATGGTTTTCTAACTGAACCTTATTCAGAGGAAGAGGTTATGAAAGCTATTTTTCTAATGGAACACAATAAAGCGCCGGGTCCGGATGGTTTTCCTGCAGAGTTTTATCAAACTTTTTGGGATACCATTAAACCGGATCTTCTAGATCTGTTCAATGTGTTACACGCTGGACAGCTGGAATTATTTCGTCTAAATTTTGGTGAGGTTATCTTGTTACCCAAGGTTAATCAGGCAGAAAGGATTCAACAGTTTAGACCTATCTGTCTGTTGAACGTAAGTTTCAAGATATTCACGAAAGTGACCACCATTAGACTTAATACGGTAGCTGATCACGTGGTTCGGCCTTCGCAAACCGCTTTTATGCAAGGAAGGAACATCCTCGATGGAGTTGTTATCTTGCACGAAGCGGTTCATGAACTTCATACCAAAAAGTTGAATGGGGTAATTTTAAAATTAGATTTCGAAAAGGCCTATGATAAGGTCAAGTGGTCTTTCCTTCAACAAACACTAAGGATGAAAGGTTTTTCTCCTGAGTGGTGCGATTTAATCAATAATTTTGTGTCAAGAGGTAGTGTGGCCATCAGAGTTAATGATGACACTGGCCGCTACTTTTAGACTAGAAAGGGGCTCCGGCAAGGTGATCCTCTATCACCAATGTTATTTAATATTATAGCCGATATGCTTGCTATATTGATTGAACGTGCTAAGGCGGACGGTCAAATTGAAGGAGTGATTCCTCATCTTGTTGATGGTGGATTATCGATCCTTCAATATGCCGACGACACAATTCTTTTTATGGAACATGACCTGGAGAAAGCTCGGAACCTCAAATTAATTTTGGCGGCTTTTGAACAGCTCTCTGGTCTAAAGATAAACTTCCATAAGAGTGAATTGTTTTGTTTTGGAGAGGCTCAGGACGCAGCTAGCAGTTATGCAGAGCTGTTCGGCTGTGGCCAAGGACAATTCCCTATTCGGTATTTAATTAGGCATTCCGATTCATTATCGGAAATTAACTATTGCCGAATGGAAAGCTGTTGAGGAGAGGCTCCAAAGACGCCTAAGTAGTTGGAAAGGTAAATTACTATCCCTGGGTGGAAGATTGGTCCTCATTAACTCAGTACTATCTAATATGGTACTGTATATGATATCCTTCTTTCTTCTGCCTAAAGGAGTCTTGCAAAAACTCGATTATTATCGATCTAGATTCTTTTGGCAAGGGGATAGTGAGAAAAAGAAGTATCGACTGGTAAAATGGAGTGTGGTCTGCAAACCAAAGGACCAAGGTGGGCTTGGAATTCATGACCTTCAAGTCAAAAATTTCGCCTTACTAGGTAAATGGCTCTTCAAGCTGCTTACCGAAGATGGTGTTTGGCAGACCCTTCTTAAGAGGAAGTATATTGGCTCAAAACCGTTGTCCCAAGTTTTCTGGAAACCTGGAGACTTGCATTTTTGGGCTGGCCTTATGGCATCGAAGAAATTTTCTTCCCTTATGGTACTTTCTCTATTAACGACGGATCGCAGATACGGTTTTGGGAGGACACCTGGTTGGATAATGTCCCGTTACGAGATCAGTATCCTGCTTTGTATAGTATAGTCCGGTTTAAAAGTGATACCATTGCTAAGGTAATGGCAACCTCACCGCCGGCTGTATCGTTTAGAAGAGACCTATTGGGTAATAGGTTAGCTTATTGGACTACCTTACAACAATGTTTGGAGTCCATTCAGTTGTCCCCAGGTCCAGATGAATTTCGTTGGAATCTCCACACAAACGGGACCTTCTCGGTAGACTCTCTTTACAAAGCAATTATGCAATCCGATATACCAGTTGATAATAACAAGAAGATTTGGAAGGTGAAGATACCGCTAAAAAACAAAAAATTTGCCTGGTATTTACGTCGGGGAGTGATCCTAACCAAAGATAACCTTGCTAGGCGTAATTGGCATGGAAGCAAAATGTGTGTGTTCTGTCAGCAAGACGAGACTATCAAACACATTTTCTTCCAATGCCGCTTTATCAGATCTATATGTTCAATCATCCAAGCTGCTTCCAGCCTGTACCCTCCGACTAGTGTTGCCAATGTTTTCGGAAATTGGCTTCATGGTATCGATCTCAGGTTTAGAACGCTACTTAGGGTGGGAGCGATAGCCGTTATCTGGTCGCTTTGGCTATGTAGAAATGACAAAGTTTTTGATGATAAAAATTGTTCTCTTCTGCAGGTTATTTACAGATGTACCGCTACGCTCCGTTTGTGGTCACCTCTTCAGCGGCTGGAGAACAGAGACATGTTTACGGAGGTCTGTACACGACTGGAGGCTACGGCGAGGGATATTTTTTCCCCACATGGGTGGCCGCATAATCTTAGGATTGGTCCTCCTCCAGCTACTTAGGCGATTTACAATTGCTTGCAACGATATGTATTTTGCCTTTATTTTGAACCATGAACTTTTGGACGGCTAGGTGCATCTTGTTATGCAGAGGCCGGGTGTAATTGCTTAATTCTAAGTAATAAAAGCCCTTTATCGTAAAAAAACTGAATTGCTAGTCACAACTGTTTTCTTGGTAGAATTTGTTAGGTTCAGTGTCAGTTTTTTTTGTAAAGTATACAGCTCATTTCCTATAGAAAATGTGTTATCTTTCTGTATGTTTTTTCTTCCTGATTTCATGAGGTTAAAGCATGTGACTTTTGCAAAGCAACTATGAGACGTACAACCACTATCCACAACAGTAACTGCACTGGTGAATTCATTGCTGTATACATTACCTTCTGATTCTGAGTTGATAATTGATAGCCTGCTGGAGGCCGCAGCAATATCATATTCAGCGATGACCGAGAGGTCAATATAACGAAAAAATTCACAACCAGAAGTTTCAAGAGTTGACGGGTAACAACATCTTCAACGAAGATGCTCCGGCTGGTTCGGCGGAGAAGTGCCTAAGCACAGCTAAGTTGAAGGAGATTAGTGGCAGCAACATCTTCGCCGACGAGAAGGGACTACTTTGGTGGTGTTCAGAAGCCTCCGGGAGGCGGGAGCAGCATTGCTCTGGTCTAACACTCCTGAGAGTTCTGTAACTTGGGCTTCTACATCGTTTAACCAGCATGTGATGATTAGCTATTTTCGTTTTTGTTACCTCCAGTTGTTCGTTAAGCAACCCAAACTACGATTTGATATATTAGTCTTAGACCCTAGTATGCGTAATTCGTAAGGGTCAGTGGAATCTGACTACATGCGTGATGGATATATCAGAAGTTCAAGTCTAACACTATATCATGCTTAAACGAGATAAGAGATCATGGAATTCATGGTCTCCGAACACAATATGTATTTTGTCAATCACTAGACGTCGCTTGCTGCATTGTAAAATGCAGGCTTTCTAGACATAAACCCTACAAAAACCTAAATTTACGATCCTCTCAATGGAGGAACAAGCGAACTAAATAGTTTACATAATGCCAGAGTTGTACTAGCATCCGACGATATCATGACGATGAGTAGTACTAAATAGTTTCAGGAATGTTAAGCTAAAGTTTTACTAATATCATGACGATGGTTGATGACTAATTCCATGTAACTGAAGCAAGCAATATATAACTTATGCTACAGGTGCAAAATAATACCAAAGCATGCAACATGATTAACTAGGAGTATATTATCCATTATGTGTTTTGCCAAAATAAAACTTGAATATCACAAAACTAACACTTAAAATGACGGATTTATACCTCCAAATGCCAGAAGCACATTGACAAATACATACAGCAGCAGGAGCAACCTTTCATTGCCATGCAGCTAGGCCAGGGCAGGGATGCCTTCTTGGTTGTGCTGCTGCTGATTCTGAGAGTGTTATTTTGCACAAACTAAGGTGGTGTGGTGCCCTTCTGGCCCCTCTCCGTCTCGTACTCTGGCTCCGTGTGTCTTCTGGTAAAATAGGATTTTTGCAATATTTTCCAGGATTTTTCCTAAAAGTCAGATTTCTGCACAAAAATAAGACACCAGGGCAATTCTGCTAAAAACAGCGTTAATCCGTGTTAGTTGTATCCAAAACACACAAATTAGAGGAGAAACAACCGCAAAAGTGTTTGGGAAAGTAGATACGTTTTGGACGTATCAACTCCCCCAAAGCTTAGCTTATTGCTTGTCCTCAAGCAATTCAGTTAACAATTGAGTGCGATAAAAGAAACTTTCACGAACACATTTGCTTCATAAGATTTATATATTCTCACTATATGGTCAAGTACTTAAGCAATTCATAATAAGAAGTATGCAACTAATGTTATCTCGTAGTCATGCAAGCTATGAAAGAGTACCAACACACTAATAACAAGCAACATGAAACATAAGAAGCCACAAGATTGTAATGCTCATAATAAGATATGAAAGAGTGGTATCTCGCTTACCTTTATTTGTGGAGCAAAACATAAATGCCAAGGCACCTCTGAAGTTTAAGAGAAGACTAGAAGTAGAAATATCAAAGATACAAGCATCAAAGTTATACCACAATTAACCGTGTGCTGGGACAAGCACATTACACTAAGAACGACAGCCATGCTCTGAAGAAAGTGCTTAAAGTTAGAATATGAAGACTCAACATAAAGTAAAAGAAAGGCCCTTCACAGAGGGAAGCAGGGATTTAACATGTGCTAGACTTTTCATTTGTAAAACAGAGATAAAAATTTGTTTTGAGAGGTGGTTGTTCTTGTCAACGACAGGCAATGGGATTCTTACTATCTTCCATACTAAACAAGTTTTGAGAGAGATTGGTACATTTGTGCTCTTTTATAAAGCTTGGCACTCCTCCCCACTTTTCCTTTCACAAACCATGGCTAACCGATTCCATCGGGTGCCCACCAACTTTCACATACCATGGAGGAGTGCCTTTTTTCTTTGCTTTTTTTTATTTTTTTATTTGAAATATAACAATATGGAAGATAGCAAATCTGACCACTATGTCCTCATGAGCTAAAAACAGTGGCACAAAATGAGAAGTATTATAAGGTTTTGAAAGGTAGCACATGAAAATTTACTTGGAATGGCTTTGAAATACCATGCATAGGAATTTATAGTGGACTCTTTGGAATAACTTGGTTTTTTGGGAGTTGGATGCACGAGAAGTATTCCCTCTCAGTACAAGTGAAGGGTAGCAAAAGACTGGGAAGCGACGATCGAGAGAGCAGTAACTGTCATAATCATGCTTGTGACAAAATAGAATTAATATAGGCATAAAAACAAAACAAGGGCTCTGAGGCAAAGTAAATCATCAAGGCTTAATTGAATTTTTTGTTCAGTCATATGCTTGCTTGAGCATGTGCCAAGTCAATTCAAATGAAACTTTTCAGAGGAGGATACCACAATGTCATACCGTTTTATGAATAAAACAATGCAAGCAAACATCTACATGACATGCTACAAACTATTAGTAAATTGGAATTAATCATATGAGAGCAAGAACTACTAAGCATCCATTAAATAACATACACCTTACACGAACAGGGTAAGCACGTCCATATAAATGAGTATATGTACAAATATGAAAACAAATAGAGTTCATACCAGCCTCTCACCACATCTCGAGTTGTCATAAGTTGTCATTATTGCCCTTCACTTGCGTGGCTTGAATAATATGAAGTGATAACCAAGCTCCAATGGAGTCACAAGAGACTGAACTCTGTAGCAAACTTTACAAAACCGAAGAAGAACAACAAATATTTTGGGGGTTTTTGAACTTAAGCACAAGAACAAGAGAAACAGCAAACAAAGTAAAATCTTTTTGGATTTTTCCGAATACCAAACCGAAAATAGAAGACAAAGAAAACCAAAACTAGAAAACTAAAAAGGCAAACAAAGAGAAACAACAGAAATATTTTTAGTCTTTTTGTGTTTTGGAAAGCAGAAATAAGAACAAGAACAACAAAGAAAAAGAAAGCGAAACATGGATATACAAAGTACCGACAAAATATGATGTATAGATGAGTGAGTTGTTGGCATACCTCCCCCCAAGCTTAGGCTTTTGGCCTAAGTGGAGATCAATCCCAACTCGGCCATGAAGTGGCGTCTCCAAAATATGACGAAGAAGTACCTTCCTCCTGATACGAACTCGAGGGCGCCCCAGTATGGTACACGGTGTAGTAGTCAGCTGGCGCCTCCTCTTCCTCATGGTACTCAATGCCCTGCTGTATGTGGAAGCCAAGCAACCTAAGCTGCTCGTCCAACTCCTCCTTCGAGTGCGACCATGGTCTCCTGCAAATAATGAACAAACTGGGCTGCGGCAGGGGAACTTCCCTTTCATCTCCATTAGTAAATAACATTCTGTAGACTAATTTCCCTGCACATGAGTTAGCAGTAACTAAGTGGTGGATCTTCATGTCAGCAAGATCAAGTCTCTGTGGGACTAACAATGTATCATTAGGAGCAATAGAAAGTCCTAGAGCAGCAACAATGCGCGCAACAATAATGCCTCCATAAATAGGTCCCCTAGCGGCTAGGCAACGAGCAATAAGAGCACCGAGGTTGTACTTTTTACTAACATCAAGCGTAGTAGCAAGAAAAGCTAAATGATAGTTAGAAATGTTGCTAGTGTTCTATCTACCAAGAATACTAATGGCAAGATAGTAAGCAAAGTATCTAATAGCTGGGAGCTGAATATTTCTTATCTTGCCACGCTGAGCTGTGCGGTCATCATCATTGGTCACTCCTCGGTAGAGGTCTAGCAAATCAGCGGGACGGTTCTGAATCTTCTCTGCGGTCCTAAACATGGTGATACCTATAATGCAACAAAATCTCTCCAAAGACATGCTGATAGACTTATCATAAATTTTGAATGCGATAGATGGCTTGAAAGAGGAGTTGGTAAATTTAAAACTCTCAACAAAAATCTTTGTGAGCATATCATATTGATTACTCTCATCAAGCATGTATGTAGTCAATCCAACCCTGTCAACAAGGAGTAGGAAATCATCAAGAATCCCTACATCACTCAAAAAGTTAGCACAAGGGAAAGTTGATGGATGCGCCTCTCCATCATCCCCCTCATCACCAATGCTCGATGACATAAGGTCTTCATTGTAGGATGTCCTAAATCAAGTGGTTGAACAGGAAGGCCTTGAAGACCTTGGTGCTTGTCTCTTAAAGACTTCTCCATAAGTGTAGTTATCCATTTCCCTTTTCTGAAAATTTTAAGCAAACCTCATAAAAAATGATTTTGAGACAAACAAACTTAGGGAACTACTATAGGGAGTTGCAAAAGGGCTAACATGCATCAAAATAACTTATCTAAGCAATAGAAAAAGCATGCAAACTCATTTAACCTGTCACCTATAGTGCTAAAATACTCAAGAAATACTCCACTAAATAAAATTCTATTTGGACAATCGAAGGAGTCACATACCAGAGAACAATTACTCCAAATCTCAGCAGCAAAGATGGGCTGAGCAAGGAGATCGAAAATCGCGAGCAAGAATAGCAAGAACTCATGTTTGAGCTATGGACTGAAGATATTTCGGGAGAGAAAGTGAAGTGGCTGGTGGAGAGGTAAGTGGAGGTCTAGGGGCCCCACACCATGCCATGGCGCGGCCAGGCCTGTGTCGCGCCACCATGTGGCGTGGTGGCATGGTGGGTCCCCCTGGGGTGTCCCAGGTGCCTCTCTGCCCCAAATTTGACATAAAAAATTAAAAAGATTTTTTGGAATTTTTCGAGAAACTTTATTTTCGAGGATTTTCAGAAATTGATAAGAGATTGAAAACTCGGGAAAATGAATATGGAACGATAGAAAGCAAATCCAAACCAAGTCTACAACAGCTCTAAGATATTCTAATACGAAACTAAACAGCGGAAACAAAAGTGAAAAAGGTGGAAACATGAGCAAACAAAAATAAATGCGGTGAAAACATAGTTTCATTCGTTCAAAAACCGCTTTGTTAACAAGGTTGATCAAGTCTTGTTACCAAACCAATTTTCTATGAAGCAAAACTTTGCATTTCACTAAATGATTATGTTACCTCAACCTTGATAGGCATAGTCCCAATCATAACAATTTTATATTCTTCCTTGGGCTTTAGCCTTGAACAATAAATTTCTCCAACCTTGATGGTCTCAACATTTTTGATTGAATTCAGACCATATTTTCTATCAATCTTCTTGGGGAAATAAACTGTGTGCTCTTTATCATTGACATTAAAAGTTACTTTCCCTTGGTTGCAATCAATAACAGCACCTGCAGTGTTTAGAAAAGGTCTCCCAAGAATAATAGACATATTATCATCTTTAGGCATTTCCAACACAACAAAGTCAGTCAATATCAAACAATTATTAGCCACTGGAATAGGAACATTCTCACATATACCAATAGGAATTGTAGTAGACTTATCAGCCATTTGCAAAGATATATCAGTCGATATCAATTTTTCTAGATCAAGTCTCTTATAGAGAGAAAAAGGCATGACACTAACTCCGGCTCCCAAATCACATAGAGCAGTTCTAACATAGTTATTTTTAATAGAGCAAGGAATAGTTGGTATACCTGGATCTCCAAGCTTCTCTGGAACCTTACCATCGAAAGAATAATCAGCAAGTAAAGTGGAAATTTCCTCACTAGGAATCTTCCTTTTGTTAGTAACAATATCCTTCATATACTTTGAATAAGGAGGCATTTTAATAGCATCAGTCAAAGGAATTTGCAAAAATAAAGGTTTCAACCATTCACAAAACCTGTTGTAGTGTTCTTCTTCCTTGGATTTGTGTTTCTTACCAGGAAAAGGCATTGGTTTCTGCACCCAAGGTTCTCTCTCACTACCTTGCTTATTGGCAATGAAATCTTCCTTGGTGTACTTTGCATTCTTAGCAAGCTTTTCTGGTTCCTCCTCAACTTCTTCTTTATCAGAAGTATTACCATTTTTGGTTTCAGCATCAGAAATAGAAACACTATTAGGATCCTTACCTGTTTCGGAAGATTCTGCAACCGTTTTATGTTTCTTCTTCTTTTTCTTGGAAGGAATACCATCACCTGTAGCACGTTGAGAATCCTGTTCGATCCTCTTAGGATGTCCTTCGGGATATAAAGGATCCTGAGTAGAAGCACCACTTCTAGTGCTTATTTCACAAGCTTGTTTTTCTCTAGAAGCATTAACTAGCAAATCTTTTTGCACCTTAGTGAGCTGATCAATTTGAGTCTGAACCATTTGAAAATGTTTAACAAGCATCTTAACATCATTGGAGGCCCTCTCCACAATATCCTGCAACTTGTTAATAGCTCTAGAGTTCTCCAACAAATGATTCTGCACCCTTTTATTAAAGTTATCTTGCTTGACAATAAAATTATCAAACTCATCTAAGCATTGATCATGAGGTTTAGAGTAAGGAATATCTCTATTATCAAAGTGTTGGAGAGAGTGTATCTCAATAGTGGATGAGCGAGGGATTAGCTTACATAATTCTTCTATAGGAGGTAGATTCTTCACATCTTCGGATTTGATACCCTTCTCCTTAAGAGATTTATTGGCTTCTCTCATCACTTCATCATTTAATTCAATCATTCCTCTCTTCTTTGGTGTTGGCGCTGGTGTTGGGTCAGCCATAGTCCAATCATCATAATTCCGGCTTATTTTAGCCATTAATTCTTCAGCTTCAGCCGGAGTTCTTTTCCTGAAAACACAACCAGCACAACTATCCAGGTATGTCTTAGATTCATCAGTTAGTCCATTATAAAATATATCAAGAAGTTCATTTTTAGGCAACGGCTCTCCAGGCAGTGCTCTAATTAAAGAACAAAACCTTGCCCATGATTCAGGCAGTTTCTCTCCTTTTACCTGCTCAAATTAAAAGATTTTCTGCAAAGCAGCATGTTGAGCACTAGCAGGAAAATATTTCTGAAAGAAAGCATTAACTGAAGCAATAGGACTATCAATAGATCCAGGAGACAAATTATTAACCCAAGCTTTAGCTGCACCTTTCAATGAAAAAGGAAAAATCTTAGCAACAAAGTAAGTACGCGGCTTAGTATCATTAGAAAACAAATTACTCAAAGAAGAGAGCTCATTCATATGTCCCATAGCACTTTCATTTTCAGTACCACAAAAAGGTTATTTCTCAACAATAGATATGTAAGATAAATCCAAAGAGAAATCATAATCCTTATCACTAATATTTATGGGAGACGCGGCAAACTTAGCATCAGGAGATAACTTATATCTAACAGCGCGTCTTCCAAGAAGATCTCTAATAGCACCAGCATCACTAGTAGCATGAAATTCATCAATAAAATCATCATCGATCTCAATATAAGCTTCATCAAGATCATCACTAGGGCATTCCCTAGACTCAGGTGAACTAACAAGTGTAACAGTAGTGTTCCCCATTTGCTTAGTCCTAGCAATTGTAGTATCTAAAAAGGAACCTAACGAACCACTCTCATCAAGCACTGTAGAAGCATCATCAAAACTATCAGTAGCATTTTCAAACTCAGCAGAAGTAGTAGCTGATGAAGCCGAGTAAATTACCGGCCAGTTGGAAAACCCCAAGAGCAAGGTGTGATGAATATAGCAGCAAGCTTTTCCCTCAGTAAGAAACCAAGGTTTAATCGTCCAGGAGGAGGTCGAAATACGACTGAAGGTGATGCCCACTAGCTGCGTGATGCTCTAACAAGGGCACCATTAATGATTTCTTGTTAGCGCGTCTTCAACCAGTAGCAACGTGGAACCTGCACACAACACAACCAAGTACTTTGTTCCCAACTTACGATGAGGTTGTCAATCTCACCGGTTTGCTTGAAACAAAGGGTATGAGCGTATCGAGTGGAAAGTGATAATAGTATGCTAGTAAAGTAAACAGTGCGAGTAAAGTAAACAGGTGATAGCAATATAAAGGAAATAGGACCGGGATCCACAGTTCACTAGTGGTGTCTCTCCATAAGATAAAATAGTACATGCTGGGTAAACAAATTACAGTTGGGCAATTGATATAATAAAGACAACATGCATATGATGAGAGGATCACTATGAGATTTACTCTAGGCATTACAACAAAATACATAGACCGCCATCCAACTGCATCTATGACTAATAATCCACTTGTGGCGAATCAATCCGAGAACTCCACAAGTATTAAGTTGCAAACAACAGATAATTGTATTAAGCAAAGTGTGTAATGTAAACAAAGCATATGCCCTCGAGCATTTGAATGTTGTTTTCCCCCTAGTAGCAATAGCACATCTACAACCTTAGAGGTTTCTGTCACTCCCCCGGATTAAATAGAGGCATGAACCCACTATCGAGCATAAATACCCCCTCTTGGAGTCACTAGCAACTACTCGGCCAAGATAGCTACAAACAACGGAGAGCATGCAAGATCATAAATAACATAGAGATAACATAAGATAAATTTCAGTACATCAACTCAAGCATAACACCAATATTCATCGGATCCCAACAAACCAAACATGTAGAATTACATAACGGTGATCTCAATCATGTAGGGCAGCTCATGAGATCTAAACATGAAACACATGGTGGAGAAGACAACCATCTAGCTATTGCAATGGACCCATATTCCAAGGTAGACTACTCACTCATCGCTCCGGAGGCAAGCATGGCGATGAAGAAGACCTCCGGTGGTGATTCCCCTCTCCGGCAGGGTGCCGGGAAGAGCTTCTGGACCCTCCCGATCTTCAGGTCGACGGCGGTGGTGGATCGCGATGTGTTCTGGAAAAGTGATCGGGTATTTGGGTTTTTCCCGTCGGGCGGTCTTTATAGGCGAAGGGGCATCGTCAGAAGTGGACCGAGGCGGTCTCACACATAGGGGGCGCGGTCAGGGCCTGGGCCGCGCCGCCCTGGTGTGTGGGGCCCTCGTGGCCCCACTCCGTCTCCTCTTCGGTTCTCTGCAAGCTTCGGTGAAATTCTGGGCGACTGGCTTTGGTTTCGTCCAATTCCGAGAATATTTCCTGTGTAGCTTTTCTGAAACACAAAAACAGTAGAAAATAGGGAACTGGCACTATGGCGACTTGTTAATAGGTTAGTTCCGGAAAATGCATAAAAGTGCCACAAAGTGTAACGAAACACTAAGCAACTGGTGTAAAAACAAGCATAGAGCATCAAAAATTATAGATACGTTAGAGACGTATCAGCATCCCCAAGCTTAACTCCTGCTCGTCATCGAGTAGGTAAGTGATAACAAAAGAAATAATTTTTGAGGTGACATGCACCTACAAAATCTTGATCATCTATGTAAGTGTTGTGCGCTGGGATCAAAAGAACTTAAAACATGGGCATGAAAGACATAATCTTGATAGAAGAAACTTAGCAACCATGTTATAACATGAAAATGAACACAAACAAAAGATCATGAACAATGAAACAATGAAAGTCAAATGTGTGTTCAAATCATAAGGAAAAACATACAAATGGTTTTCAGCTTGTCCTTCATGGAGAGCAAAACATAAATGCATAGGACACCTTCAAGTTTAAGCGGGCGACTAGATACAAATAATTTAAGAACAAGTGAAACTAACAATATGAATCAATCAATGAAAACTTTGGGACAATGCACATTATAATAAGAATGACAACTATGCTCTCTTAATGGTGCATAAAGATAGAAGGTGGTGACTCAACATAAAAGTAAAAGAAAGGCCCTTCGTGGAGGGAAGCAGTGATTGCAAGTTTTATAAACCTTCAAAAATTATGGTACTTACCGGCTTTGAGCTCTCATTGCCCCCATCATAAGCATCTTGAATGGTTAAAGTTAATGCGAGAACACTTATGCTGCATATGCTTGACAAATCATAAGTTGAAAACCTCGTGTCCCGTGAATACGAGTACCCAAACCTCATGCTACTTTACTTAGAGTCCCAAGCAAGCTCTTGTCATTGTAAGTATACACGTATCATCGAGAACCGCCAACGGGGTACCTCCGTGCCCGATGACATGGAACAAGCCCACATCAAAATGACAGGACAAGCAGAAAATGAACACCTTGACATCTCTTTTATTTACCATTTGTATAGCTTTTTATTTCGAGATGCGTCATCGAATTTCCACTATGGGCATGCTGCAAATTTCCACCATGAATTATGCATGGCTTAGATTGGCGGCCCGGGCGTTTCTCTAACACATATACAAACTCCATGATCCCGCAAGATTCCCAATTCATTTCACACCGCGAGTATCCATAAACAAAAGATCACGATATCAACTCAAATAAGAAGTGCAATGTTGAAAGCTTGCCCCATGACGGCATGGCTGGGCTAATTCCCAACTTACAACTTGCAAGCATAACAACTCAACATAAGAGACCACAATGTCAAATTTTAAGAACGAGAAAAATAAAGTGTGCCATCCGGTTCGTGAGAGCTTTACTGACCAATTTTCGCATAACACTGGTAAGAGTTTAATTTGAAGAGTAGATAAAAGCAAGTCAAATGTACTTTGGAATAGGAAATTGCTAATAGGTATGTATGGTGGACACAATGGCAAACTTGGTTTTTAGGAGTTGGATGCACGGGTAGAGCTCATACTCAGTACAGAACGAAGGCTAGCAAAAGACTGGGAGCGACCAACTAAGAGAGCAATAACGGCCATAATCATGCAAAGCGACAAAGCGACATTAAAAGAAGCATAAGATGGCATCAAAAGTCAAAAACCAAATGATCATAAAGGCTATTGGCGACTTTGTATGAGTCTAACATGTGTGAGCATGCGCCAAGTCAACCCAAATAAAGCATCAAGGAGAAAACCAAAATATTGCTTCCAAACGATAAAAACAACGCATGATTTTTTCAAAGGCTCATTAAGCAATCTCAGTTATTTGAGACAAGTCATGCTACAGCAAAACCACTAAGCATACTATCAAAAAGACATCAAGCACGACATGCAAAAGCCTAGGCCGCAGTCTACACAAGCTCCTTCTTGTACCACTTTTTTGCATAAAGCTTTTTCTCTTTTCCAACACCATTAAAACTTTTTCTAAACACCTCTTTTGATGAAAACCAATAAATACCAGAGGCAAAAATACACCTTGATGAAAAGATCTGAACACAAATCAAGGCGAAAATGAAAACTAAACGCAGTTCTAGAAAAAGAAGAACACTCGTTGAAATTATAAGAATGAAAAACGGAGTGTTCTTGGCAAATGGAAAGCAAGGCAACTTTTCCAAAAGAAATTTGTTGGGGTCCAACCATTTATTGCAGCAAACAAAACTAAACTAAACTGAAAACTAAAAACAACTGACGCTCCAAGAAAAACGCATAATGCATGAAGCAATAAAAATATAGTGTCTTGAAAGGTGACCTGATTTTTGCCGATTAAGAAGGGGTGCCTCGGGGACATCCCCAAGCTTTGACGCTTGTACTTCTTGGATATTTCTTGGGGTGATGCATGGGCATCCCCAAGCTTGAGCTTTTGTCCATTCTTCAACTCATCTCATCACTCTCCGATCCCTACACTTGAAAACTTTCTTCATACAAAACTAAACACAAATCTATTAGCAACATTAGTGTAAGCATAACATAGAATCAACCCTTTTTGCTTCAGGTTTCAACCTAAAACCACCACATATAAAGTATATACTACTGTAGCAACTTCCCCAAAAGTTCCGTGATCAAAAGAACTCAAAAAGAAAGCGATAAAGCGGCAAACACAAATATTGGCATAAATCTGTCAAAATAGAACAACTGCCAAAGGTCGAACTTTTAGAGAGTTTTCTGTTGCTCAAATCAAAAAGTGTTCATCTAATGAAAGTTTGGATATAACCTGGGGCATATGCACAAGAAATCGCAGGTCCAAAAGATATACAGAGAATTTTCACGAATGTTTACGGTGCAACACTGAAAACAGTTGCAGGACAGCAACATCCCCAAATCTTACCTCACTCAAATTAGAGGCTTCTCTTGGCACAAAAACGAAATAAAAAGGATAAGGAGAGGTCATTACAGTAGTAATAACTTCCAAGACTCAAATAAAAGAAAAAGAACTGAATGTAAAAACATTGGGTTATCTCCCAAGAGTGCTTTTCTTTAACGCCGTTGAGCTAGGCTTAGTAATTTGAAAAGATGCTCACATAAGAAATATGAATGGAAGCCAAAAAGAGCATCACGGAGCAAATATAAAACACATTTAATTCTAACCCACTTCCTATTCATAGGAATCTTATAAGAAAATAAATCAAAGAAGCACTTAGTAACAAGTATAGGTAGATAAAACAAGAGCAACTTCAGAACTTTCAATATAAAGAGAGGTGTTTTAGTAACATGAGAATTCCAACAGCCATATTTTCCTCTCTCATAATAATTTTGAATAGCATCATGAACAAACTCAACAATATAAATATCACACTCAGGGCGATCAAATAAGTTAAAGAGTTACTCTTATTGGGAGGTAGACATGGGTAGCTCCATTCTTCCTCTTCTTGATCATCACTCTCCTCTTCTTTTTCATCCAATGAGCTTCCAGTTTCAGCAATTTCTTCTTCCAAAGGCTCCTTCAAGGCATTAGTCTCTTCTGTTGGAGAGCATCTATTAAGATATTTAAGAATATAGCCATTTTCTTCATTGTAATTATCAAAGCAAAATTTAAGTATATCATAAACCTCATATTTATAAGGTGCATCATCAATATTTTCAAGCAAATAAGCAAGTTCGAATGCACCCTTCCAAGCAATAAATTCTTCAATTTGTTCCACATCATAAAAGTCATAGTTTCCATTAATATAAAAAGATATGGTAACATCATCATTATACTCACATTGAAAAGGGAGGTGTTTATACATCCTACAGCAACAAGATCTATCAAAGCAATAAGTAACATTATAAGTAGCGCACACATTTCTAGCAATGATATACAATCTATTGATTTGTTCCCATAAGTATTTCCCTTTTGTGACAAGCGGCGTTCCTCATAATAATTTTGTTGCTCTTCCGTGAACCCACCTTGCCAAAAAGATTTAGTTTCAAAGAGACCAACCATTGATAGAAAGCATGATAAAGCAAGACAATAACAGACCAACAAAAATAACAACTATAGTAGGAACTAATTTTTTTTTGGGTTTTTGATAAAACGATGCAAGTAAAAATAAAGTAAAAGCAAAACTTAAAACAAAGTAAAGGATGTGCGTGCGAAACTCCCCTTGCAGAAGTCTTCTTCCTCCCCGGCAACGGCGCCAGAAATAGCTTGATGACGCCGAGTAAATTACCGGCCAGTTGGAAAACCCCAAGAGCAAGGTGTGATGAATATAGCAGCAAGCTTTTCCCTCAGTAAGAAACCAAGGTTTAATCGTCCAAGAGGAGGTCGAAATACGACTGAAGGTGATGCCCACTAGCTGCGTGATGCTCTAACAAGGGCGCCGTTAACGATTTCTTGTTAGCGCGTCTACAACCAGTAGCAACGTGGAACCTGCACACAACACAACCAAGTACTTTGTTCCCAACTTACGATGAGGTTGTCAATCTCACCGGTTTGCTTGAAACAAAGGGTATGAGCGTATCGAGTGGAAAGTGATAATAGTATGCTAGTAAAGTAAACAGTGCGAGTAAAGTAAATAGGTGATAGCAATATAAAGGAAATAGGACCGGGATCCACAGTTCTTTAGTGGTGTCTCTCCATAAGATAAAATAATACATGCTGGGTAAACAAATTACAGTTTGGCAATTGATAGAATAAAGACAACATGCATATGATGAGAGGATCACTATGAGATTTACTCTGGGCATTACAACAAATACATAGACCGCCATCCAACTGCATCTATGACTAATAATCCACTTGTGGCGAATCAATCCGAGAACTCCACAAGTATTAAGTTGCGAACAATAGATAATTGCATTAAGCAAAGTGTGTAATGTAAACAAAGCATATGCCCTCGAGCATATGAATGTTGTTTTCCCCCTAGTAGCAACAGCACATCTACAACCTTAGAGGTTTCTGTCACTCCCCCAGATTAAATAGAGGCATGAACCCACTATCGAGCATAAATACCCCCTCTTGGAGTCACTAGCAACTACTCGGCCAAGATAGCTACTAACAACGGAGAGCATGCAAGATCATAAATAACATAGAGATAACATAAGATAAATTTCAGTACATCAACTCAAGCATAACACCAATATTCATCGGATCCCAACAAACCAAACATGTAGAATTACATAACGGTGATCTCAATCATGTAGGGAAGCTCATGAGATCTAAACATGAAGCACATGGTGGAGAAGACAACCATCTAGCTACAGCTATGGACCCATAGTCTAAGGTAGACTACTCACTCATCGCTCCGGAGGCAAGCATGGCGATGAAGAAGACCTCCGGTGGTGATTCCCCTCTCCGACAGGGTGCCGGGAAGAGCTTCTAGACCCTACCGATCTTCGGGTCGACGGCGGCGGCGGATCGCGATGTGTTCTGGAAAAGTGATCGGGTATTTAGGTTTTTCCCGTCGGGGGGTCTTTATAGGCGAAGGGGCATCGTCAGAAGTGGACCGAGGCGGTCTCACACATAGGGGGCGTGACCAGGGCCTGGGTCGCACCACCCTGGTGTGTGGGGCCCTTGTGGCCCCACTCCGTCTCCTCTTCGGTTCTCTGGAAGCTTCGGTGAAATTCTGGGCGACTGGCTTTGGTTTCGTCCAATTCCGAAAATATTTCCTGTGTAGCTTTTCTAAAACACAAAAACAGCAGAAAACAGGGAACTGGCACTGTGGCGACTTGTTAATAGGTTAGTTCCAGAAAATGCATAAAAGTGCCACGAAGTGTAACAAAACACTAAGCAAATGGTGTAAAAACAAGCATGGAGCATCAAAAATTATAGATACGTTAGAGACGTATCAGTAGCATGTGTGTGCGGTGGTGTAAGCAACTTACTCATCACAGACAGTGAATCAAGAGCAACAGAGGTGTTTAGAGTCATACCTCTTCTTGTAGTGGATGGCAATATAGGAAACTTTCCATCACAAGGTTTACCCATGATCAATGGATTGCGGCGAACAATATGAATTCCAAGTGAACTTACAAATAAAGCTATGCTCCCCGACAACGGCACCAGAAAATAGTCTTGATGACCCACAAGTATAGGGGATCGCAACAGTGTTCGAGGGAAGTAAAACCCAAATTTATTTATTCGACCCAAGGGGAGCCAAAGAATATTTATAAGCCTTGACAGATGAGTTGTCAATTCAGCTGCACCTGGAAACAGACTTGCTCGCAGCGGTTTATCAGTAGCAACAGTTTTATAGTGGTGACAGTAGTAAAATAGTAGCAGCAATAGTAAAGTAAAGACAGTAACGGTATCAATAGTAAACAGTAGTATTGAATACTGTAGGCATAGGGATGGATGAACGGGCGTTGCATGGACAAGATAATTCATGTAATAATCAAGACATGGGCAATTGCAGATAAATAATGATAAAGCATCCTAGTACTAAACAACCATAGGCATGTGTTCCATAAATAGTCGTACGTGCTCGCAATGAGAAACTTGCACGACATCTTCTGTCCTAGCAGCCCGTTTGCAGCGGGGCCTCAAGGGAATCTACTGTTAATTAAGGTACTCCTTTTAATAGAGTACCGGAGCAAAGCATTAACACTCAGTGAACACATGTGATCCTCACATCATAGCCATCCCCTCCAGTTATCCCAATTGTTGTCACTTTGGGGCCTCGGGTTCCGGACAACGATATGTGTGTACAACTTGCAGGTAAGACCATAAACAACAATTATCATCATAAAACAATAACAAGTTCAGATCTGAGATCATGGCACTCGGGCCCAAAGTGACAAGCATTAAGCACAACAAGTTGCAACAATGTCATAAGCACTAACAGTAGATACTAGGCACCATGCCCTAACAATCTCATAGCAATTACATGAATGATCTCATCCAATCCCTACCATCCCCTTCGCCTACAGCGGGAATTACTCACACATGGATGGGGGAATCATGGATGGTTGATGGAGAGAAAATGGTGATGATGATGGCGATGATCTCCTCCAAATCCTCGTCCTGGCAGGGTGCCAGAACGGAGTTTCTGGTTCTGAATCGCGGTTTCTAATGGTGGCAGCGCAGCGGAACTCTATTTGGGAAAAACACCGAACCCCCGATATTTTCAGGTCAGAGGGTATATGTAGGCGGAAGGGGGACTCGAGGAGATGGCTGGGGCGGCCACACCACCCCGTGGCGCGGCCTGGCCTGGCCCGCGCAATGATACGTCTCCAACGTATCCATAATTTTTGATGCTCCATGCTTGTTTTTACACCATTTGCCTAATGTTTCGTTACACTTCGTGGCACTTTTATGCATTTTCCGGAACTAACCTATTAACAAGTCGCCACAGTGCCAGTTCCCTGTTTTCTGTTGTTTTTGTGTTTCAGAAAAGCTACATAGGAAATATTCTCAGAATTGGACGAAACAAGTTCCTGAAGTCTTATTTTTCCCGGAAGCTTCCAGAGATCCGAAGAGGAGATGGAGTGGGGCCACGAGGTGGCCACACACCAGGGCAGCGCGGCCCAGCCCCTGGCCGCGCCCCCTATGTGTGAGACCGCCTCGGTCCACTTCTGACGATACCCCTTCGCCTATAAAGACCCCCCGATGGGAAAAACCTAAGGACCCGATCAATTTTCCAGAAACACATCGCGATCCGCCGCCGTCATCAACCCGAGATCGGGAGGGTCCAGAAGCTCTTCCCGGCACCCTGCCGGAGAGGGGAATCGCCACCAGAGGTCTTCTTCATCGCCATGCTTGCCTCCGGAGCGATGAGTGAGTAGTCTACCTTGGACTATGGGTCCATAGCAGTAGCTAGATGGTTGTCCTCTCCACCATGTGCTTCATGTTTAGATCTCATGAGCTGCCCTACATGATGGAGATCACTGTTATGTAATTCTACATGTTTGGTTTGCTGGGATCCGATGAATATTGGTGTTATGATTGAGTTGCTATACTAAAATATATCTTATGTTATCTCTATGTTGTTTATGATCTTGCATGCTCTCCGTTGTTAGTAGCTATCTTGGCCGAGTAGTTGCTAGTGACTCCAAGAGGGGGTATTTATGCTCGATAGTGGGTTCATGCCTCTATTTAATCTGGGGGAGTGACAAAAACCTCTAAGGTTGTAGATGTGCTATTGCTACTAGGGAGAAAACAACATTCATATGCTCAAGGGCATATGCTTTGTTTACATTACACACTTTGCTTAATGCAATTATCTGTTGTTCGCAACTTAATACTCATGGGGTGTTCGGATGATATCCCCGTGAGTGGATAATTAGTCATAGATGCAGTTGGATGGCGGTCTATGTATTTTGTTGTAATGCCCAGAGTAAATCGCATAGTGATCTTCTTGACATATCACATTATCTTTATTCTATCAATTGCCCAACTGTAATTTGTTTACCCAGCATGTGTTATTTATCTTATGGAGAGACACCACTAGTGAACTGTGGACCCCGGTCCTATTTCCATCATATTGCTATTACCTGTTTACTTTACTCGCACTGTTTACTTTACTCGCATACTTCTACTGTTTTCCACTCGATACGCTCATACCCTTTGTTTCAAGCAAACCGGTGAGATCGACAATCTCATCGTAAGTTGGGAACAAAGTACTTGGTTGTGTTGTGTGCAGGTTCCACGTTGCTACTGGCCGAAGACGAGTCAACAAGTATCGTTAAACGGCACACTTGTTGGAGTGTTATTAAGCCAGTCCACATCACCTTCAGTCGTACTGTCTGCTCTTCTCCTGACCGATTAAACCATGGTTTCTTACTGAGGGAAAAGACTTGCCGCTGTGCTCATCATACTTTCCGCTTGGAGTTTCCCAACTGTCTGGCCATAATCATCATCAACTACACGCCAGCCATCATGCCACCAGGTGGTGTGGTGCCCTCCTGGCCCCTCTCGGTTTCGTACTCTGGCTCCATGTGTCTTCTGGTAAAATAGGATTTCTGCAATATTTTCCAGGATTTTTCCTGAAATTTGGATTTCTGCACAAAAACAAGACACTGATTGCTGTTTTGCTGGCGTGTAGTTGATGCCAGAAAACTTGTTGGAAACCCCAAGAGAAGGTTATGATGAGCACAACAGCAAGTTTTCCCTCAGTTGTAAAACCAAGGTTTATCAAACCAATAGGAGAAAGAACCAAACTTCCGAAGGTTGATGCTCGTTTGCTTTGTGACACTACGGACAATGGCGCCAGGAAACTTGTCTGCGTGTAGCTTTTCACCAGTAGCAACGTAGAACCTCCACACAGCACAACCAAGTACTTTGTCCCAACTTACGATGAGGTTGTTGATACGTCTCAACCGTATCTATAATTTTTGATGCTCCATGCTTGTTCTTACACCATTTGCTTAATGTTTTGTTACACTTCATGGCATTTTTATGCATTTTCCGGAAATAACCTATTAACAAGATGCCACAGTGCCAGTTCCCTATTTTCTGCTATTTTTGTGTTTCAGAAAAGTTACACAGGAAATATTCTCGGAATTGGACGAAAAATAAGCTGAACCTCCTAATATTTACCGAAGCTTCTAGAAGACCGAAGAGGAGACGGAGGGGGGCCACGGGACAGCCACACCATAGGGCGGCGCGGCCAGCCCTTGGCTCGCGCCCCCTATGGGTGAGGCCGCCCTGGTCCACTCCTGACGCCGCCCCTTCGCCTATAAAGACCCCTGACGGGAAAAACCTAAAGACCCGATCAATTTTCTAGAAACACATCGTGATCCGCCGCCGTCGTCGACCCGAGATCGGGAGGGTCCAGAAGCTCTTCCTGGCACCCTACCGGAGAGGGGAATTGCCACCGGAGGTCTTCTTCATCGCCATGCTTGCCTCCGGCGCGATGAGTGAGTAGTCTACCTTAGACTATGGGTCCATAGCAGTAGCTACATGGTTGTCTTCTCCACTATGTGCTTCATGTTTAGATCTCGTGAGCTGCCTTACATGATCGAGATCATCTTTATGTAATTCTACATATTGTGTTTGTTGGGATCCGATGAATATTGGTGTTATGTTAAGTTGATCTGCTGAATATTATCTTATGTTATCTCTATGTTGTTTATGATCTTGCATGCTCTCTGTTGTTAGTAGCTATCTTGGCCAAGTAGATACTGGTGACTCCAAGAGGGGGTATTTATGCTCAATAGTTGGGTTCATGCCTCTATTTAATCTGGGGGAGTGACAGAAACCTCTAAGGTTGTAGATGTGCTCTTGCCACTAGGGAGAAAACAACAATCTTGTGTCCAAGGACATTTGCTTTGTTTACATTACACAATTTTCTTAATGCAGTTATCTGTTGTTCGCAACTTGATACTCAAGGGGTCCTTGGATGATTCCCCGCGAGTGGATTATTAGTCATAGATGCAGTTGGATGGCAGTCTATGTATTTTGTTGTAATGCCCAGAGTAAATCTCATAGTGATCCTTGTGACATATGCACGTTATCTTTATTCTATCAATTGCCCAACTGTAATTTGTTTACCCAGCATGTCGTTATTTATCTTTTGGATAGACACCACTAGTGAACTGTGGATCCCGGTCCGATTTCCTTTACATTGCTATTACTGTTTACTTTTACTCGCACTATTTACTTTCTCGCATACTACTATTGCTTTCCACTTGATACACTCAATCATTTGTTTACAGCAAATCGGTGACAACCTCATCCTAAGTTGGGAGCAAAGTTCTTGGTTGTGTTGTGTGCAGGTTCCACGTTGCTGCTGGTGCAAAGCAAAGCCCTGGATGAGACACCTTATAAATTGTCCGAAGCTGTCGCGAAGCTAGCAGGCATCACCTTCTGAAGTTTGACTTTTCCTACTGGTTCGATAAACCTCGGTTTCTTACTGAGGGAAAACTTGCTAATGTGCTCATCATACCTTCCTCTTGGGGTTCCCAACTGGGTGGTTATCTGCCCACATCAAGCAAACTTTTTCTTGTGCCGTTGCTGGGGAAAAAGAAGATTTCTGCAAGGGGAGTTTTGCACGCACATCCTTTACTTTGTTTTAGTTTTGCTTTACTTTACTTTTGCTTGCATCGTTTTATCAAAAATACAAAAAAATTAGTTTCCCTATAGTTGTTATTTTTACTTGTCTGCCTTTAGCTTTGCTAGAATGGGTACTCATGAGAACACCAAGTTGTGTGATTTTACTAGCACTAATAATAGTGATTTTATCTGCACTCCTATTGCGCCACCTGCTCCTACTGCAAATTTTTATGAGATTAAACCTGCTTTATTGAACCTTGTTATGAAAGAGCAATTTTCTGGTGCTAGTACTGATGATGCTGCAGCTCATCTCAACAATTTTGTTGAGCTATGTGAGATGCAAAAATATAAGGATGTAGAAGGTGATATTATTAATCTTAAGTTGTTTCCTTTTTCTTTAAGGGGAAAAGCTAAGGATTAGTTGCTATCTTTGCCTAGAAATAGTATTGATTCTTGGGCTAAGTGTAAGGATGCTTTTATTGGAAAATACTATCCTCCTGGTAAGATTATAGCTTTGCGTAGTGATATCTTGAAGTTTAGACAGTTTGATAATGAACATGTTGCTCAAGCTTGGCAAAGAATGAAATCTATGATAAATAATTGTCCCGCTCATGGACTGACTACTTGGATGATTGTCCAAACTTTTTATGCAGGACTGAATTTTTCTTCAAGAAACCTATTAGATTCAGCTGCTGGAGGCACTTTTATGTCCCTTACCTTGGGCGCCACAACAAAGCTTCTCGACAATATGATGATAAATTATTCTGAGTGGCACACCGAGAGAGCTCCACAAGGTAAGAAGGTAAATTCTGTTGAGGAAACCTCTTCCTTGAGTGATAAGATTGATGCTATTATGCTTATGCTTTCTAATGATAGAACTCATGTTGATCCTAATAATGTTCCTTTGGCCTCTTTGGTTGCTCAAGAAGAGCATGTTGATGTAAACTTCATTAGAAATAATAATTTTAACAACAATGATTATAGGAACAATTTTGCTAGTAACAATTATAAGACGTATCCTTCTACCAATGGTAATGGTTATGGCAACTCTTATGGTAATTCCTCCAACAACACTAGGGTCGCGCCCTCTGAGCTTGAAGTCGTGCTCAAGGACTTCACCGGTAAGCAAACTGCTTTTAACAAGTCTGTTGAGGAAAAGTTAGGCAAAATTGATGTTCTTGCTTCTAAGGTTGATAGCCTTGCTCTTGATGTGGAACTTCTGAAACTAAAAGTGTTGCCTAATGATGTGAAGGAAAATAATACTTTTGCTGCTACTAATGCTATTCAAGTTAAGATTGATGAAAATGTTAGGATGTTAGCAGAATTGCATGCCAGGTGGGAAAGAGAAGATGAGATGGCTAGGAAGATGAAGTTATGTACCATTACTACCTCTAATGATGTTGTTCCAAATGCTAGAAATCCTCTTACTTTGATTGGTGTAGATAAAACTCCTACTCCTTGTTGTGTTAAAAAGCCCAAGACCGCAAAAACTTTTTCTCAAAAGAGTGCTGAAATTTTTCAGAGTATAGGAGATGATAGCTCTATTTCCTTTAATGATTTTGATGTTGATGGCTGCAATATGTCTGAAGTTATTTTGTTCTTACAAAAGCTTGCTTTGTGTCCTAATGCTAGTTCTTTGAATATTGCTTTTACAAATCATATTACAAATGCTCTCATGAAAATTAGGGATGAAAAGGTGAAGAAAAAAGCTTCTATTCCAAAGAAGTTAGAAGATGGTTGGGAACCCATCATCGATATGCATGTTAATGGTTTTGATTGCCATGCTTTATGTCATCTAGGTGCTAGTATTTCTATTATGCATAGAAAAATTTATGACATGCTTGATTTACCACCGCTTGTAAAGTGTTATTATGATGTTCCTATTGCTGATGTTGCTAAGAAGAAACCTTTGGGAAGGATTAATGATGTTCTTATTATGGTTAACAATAACCTTGTTCCCGTTGATTTTCTTGTTATGGATGTTGAATGCAATGCTTCATGTCCTATTATTTTGGGAAGACCCTTTCTTCGAACTGTAGGTGCCATCATTGTTATGAAGGAAGGCACCATCAAATATCAATTCCCACTCAAGAAAGGTATGGAACACTTCCCTAGAAGGAGGAAGAAATTACTTTTTGACTCTATTCTTAGAGCAAATTATGAACTTGATACTTCATCACTTGATGTTACTTGATTCGCACCTTTCTGCGCCTAGCTCAAAGGCGTTAAAGAAAAGCACTCTTGGGAGATAACCCATTATTTTACTTTCAGTTCTTTTTATTTTATTTGAGTCTTGGAAGTTATTACTACTGTAATAACGGCTCCTTATCCTTTTTATTTTGTTGTTATGCCAAGAGAAACCTCTAATTTGAGTGAGATAAGATTTGGGGAAGTTGCTGTCCTGAAACAGATTTTGGTGCTGCACCGTAAAAATTCGTGAAAATTTTCAGAATATCTTTTTGACCTGCGATTTCTTGTGCATATGACCCAGGTTATATCCAAACTTTCATTAGTTTTACACTTTTTGATTTGAGCAACAGAAAACCCTTGAAAAAATCGACCTTTGTCAGCTATTCTATTTTGACAGATTTCTGCCACTATTTGTGTTTGCCTCTCGGTCGCTTTCTTTTTGAGTTCTTTTGATTACAAAACTTTTGGGGAAGTTGCTACAGTATTATATGCTTTATATGTGGTGGTTTTGAGTTGAAATATAAACCAAAAAGGGTTGATTCATTATTATGCTTACACTAATGTTGCTAATAGAATTGTGTTGAGTTTTGTATGAAGGAAGTTTTCAAGTGTAGGGATTGGAGAATGATGAGATGAGTTGAAGAATGGACAAAAGCTCAAGCTTGGGGATGCCCACGCACCCCAAGAAATACCCAAGAGGTACAAGCTTCAAAGCTTGGGGATGCCCCCGAGGCACCCCTTCTTCATCGAGAAAAATCAGGTCACCTTTCAACACACTATATTTTTATTGCTTCATGCACTATGTGTTTTTCTTGGAGCGTCTTTACTTTAGTTTTCAGTTTTTTTAGTTTTGTTTGCTGCAATAAATGGTTAGACCCCATCAAATTTCTTTTGGAGAAGATGTACTTGTTTTCATTTGCCAAGAACACTCCGTTTTTCACTCTTATCGTTCAACGAGTGTTCTCTTTTTCTAGAACTGCGTTGAGCTTTCATTTTTCGCCTTGATTTTTGTTCAGATCTTGTTTAACTTTGCATCAAGGTGTATTTTGACCTCTGGTCGATGTTTGTATTCATCAAAAGAGTTGTTTCAAAAAGGTTCGAATGGTGTTGGAAAAGAGAAAAAGTTTCATGCAAAAAAGTGGTACAAAAAGGAGCTTGTTTAGACTGCGGCTTAGACTTTTGCATGTCGTGCTTGATGTCATTTTGATAGTATGCTTAGTGGTTTTGCTGTAGCATGACTTGTCTCAAATGACTGAGATTGCTTAATGAGCCTTTGAAAAAATCATGCATTGTTTTTATTATTTGGAAGCATTAATTTGGTTTTCTCCTTGATGCTTTATTTGGGTTGACTTGGCGAATGCTCACAACATGTTTGACTCATACAAAGTCACCATAAGCCTCTATGGTCATTTAGTTTTTGACTTTTGATGCCATTTTATGCTTCTCTTATTGATGTTTTGTCGCTATGCATGATTATGGCCGTTATTGCTCTCTTAGTTGGTCGCTCCCAGTCTTTTGCTAGCCCTCATTTTGTACTGAGTATGAGCTCTACTCGTGCATCCAACTCCCAAAAACCAAGTTGTTCCAATGTGTCCACCATACATACCTATTAGCAATATGCTATTCCAAAGTACATTTGACTTGCTTTTATCTATCCTTCAAATTAAACTCTTTTTGGTGTTGTGCGAAAATTGGTCAGCTCTCACGAACCTGATGGCACACTTTACTTTTCTCGTTCTTAAAAATTTGACATTGTGGCTCTCTTATGTTGAGTTGTTATGCTTGCAAGTTGTAAGTTGGAAATTAGCCAAACCATGCCGTCATGGGGTAAGCTTTCAACATTGCACTTCTTATTTGAGTTGATATCGTGATCTTTTGTTTATGGATACTCACGATGTGAAATAAGTTGGGAATCTTGCGGGATCATGGAGTTTATATATGTGTTAGAGAAACGCCTGGGCCGCCAATCTAAGCCATGCATAATTCATGGTGGAAATTTATAGCATGCCCATAGTGAACATTCGATGACGCATCTCAAAATAAAAAGCTATACCAATGGTAAATAAAAGAGATGCCGAGGTGTTCATTATATGTTTGTCCTGTCATTTTGATGTGGGCTTGTTCCATGTCATTGGGCACGGAGGTACCCCGTTGGCAATTCTCGATGATACGCATATACTTACAATGATAAGAGCTTGCTTGGGACTCTAAGTCGAGTAGCATGAGGTTTGGGTATTCGTACTTCACGGGACACGAGGTTTTCAACTTATGATTTGTCAAGCATATGCTTCATAATTGTACTCGCATTAACTTTAACCATTCAAGATGCCTATGATGGGGGCAATGAGAGCTCAAAGCTAGTAAGTACCATAATTTTTGAAGGTTTATAAAACTCGCAATCACTGCTTCCCTCTGCGAAGGGCCTTTCTTTTACTTTTATGTTGAGTCTCCACCTTCTACCTTTACGCACCGTCTAAGAGAGCATAGTTGTCATTCTGAGTTTAATGTGCATAGTCCCAAAGTTATCATTGATTGATTCATGATTTTGGTTTCACTTGTTCTTAAATTATTTGTATCTGGTCGCCCTTTTAAACCTGAAGGTGTCCTATGCATTTATGTTTTGCTATTCCACGAAGGACAAGCTGAAAACCATTTGATATGTTTTTCCATATGATTTGAACACATGTTTGACTTTCATTGTTTCATTTTTCATGATCTTTCATTTGTGTTCTTTTTCATGTTATAACATGGTTGCTAAGTTTCTTCTATCAAGATTATGTCTTTCATGCCCATGTTTTAAGTTCTTTTGATCCCAACACTCAATGCTTACATAGATGATCAAGATTGTGATGGTGCATGTCACCTCAAAAATTATTCTTTTGTTATCACTTACCTACTCGAGGACGAGCAGGAGTTAAGCTTGGGGATGCTTGATATGTCTTAAACGTATCTATAATTTTTGATGCTCCATGCTTGTTCTTACACCATTTGTTCAGTGTTTAGTTACACTTCGTGGCATTTTTATGCATTTTCCATAACTAACCTATTAACAAGACGCCACAGTGCCAGTTCCCTATTTTCTGTTGTTTTTGTGTTTCAGAAAAGTTACATAGGAAATATTCTTAGAATTGGACGAAACAAAAGCAGAACCTCCTAATATTTACCGAAGCTTCCAGAAGACCGAAGAGGAGATGGAGGGGGGCCACCGGCCGGCCACACCATAGGGCGGTGCTGCCAGCCCCTGGCCCATGCCCCCTATGGGTGAGGCCGCACTGGTCCACTCCTGACGCCGCCCCTTCGCCTATAAAGACCCCCCGACGGGAAAAACCTAAACACCCAATGAATTTTCCAGAAACACATCGCGATCCACCGCCGTCGTCGACCCAAGATCGGGAGGGTCCAGAAGCTCTTCCCGGCACCCTGCCGGAGAGGGGAATCACCACCAAAGGTCTTCTTCATCGCCATGCTTGCCTCCGGCGCGATGAGTGAGTAGTCTACCTTGGACTATGGGTCCATAACAGTAGCTAGATGGTTGTCTTCTCCACTATGTGCTTCATGTTTAGATCTCGTGAGCTGCCTTACATGATCGAGATCATCTTTAAGTAAATCTACATGTTGCGTTTGTTGGGATCCGATGAATATTGGTGTTATGTTAAGTTGATCTGCTCAATATTATCTTATGTTATCTTTATGTTGTTTATGATCTTGCATGCTCTCCGTTGTTAGTAGCTATCTTGGCCAAGTAGATACTAGTGACTCCAAGAGGGGGTATTTATGCTCGATAGTTGGGTTCATGCCTCTATTTAATCTGGGGGAGTGACAGAAACCTCTAAGGTTGTAGATGTGCTATTGCCACTAGGGAGAAAACAACAATCTTGTGTCCAAGGACATTTGCTTTGTTTACATTACACACTTTGCTTAATGCAGTTATCTGTTATTCGCAACTTAATACTCAAGGGGTCTTCGGATGATTCCCCGCGAGTGGATTATTAGTCATAGATGCACTTGGGTGGCGGCCTATGTATTTTGTTGTAATGCCCAGAGTAAATCTCATAGTGATCCTCATGACATATGCACGTTATCTTTATTCTATCAATTGCCCAACTGTAATTTGTTTACCCAGCATGTCGTTATTTATCTTTTGGAGAGACACCACTAGTGAACTGTGGATCCCGGTCCAATTTCCTTTACAATGCTAATATTGTTTACTTTTACTCGCACTGTTTATTTTCTCGCATACTACTATAGCAAACCGGTGAGATTGACAACCTCATCGTAAGTAGGGAGCAAAGTTCTTGGTTGTATTATGTGCAAGTTCCACATTGCTGCTGGTGCAAAGCAAAGCCCTGGACGAGGTGTCTTATAAATTGTCCAGAGCTGTCGCGAAGCTAGCAGGCATCACCTTATGAAGTTTGGCTTTTTCCTACTGGTTCGATAAACCTCGGTTTCTTACTGAGGGAAAACTTGCTACTGTGCTCATCATACCTTCCTCTTGGGGTTCCCAACTAGGTGGTTATCTGCCCACATCAAGCAGTTGTCAATCTCACCGGTTTGCTGTAAACAAAGGATTAAGCGTATCGATTGGTAAAAGGTACTAGTTTGCAATAATATAAATAAAGTGAGTAAATAGTAAACGGCAATAGCAATGTAAAAGAATGGACCGGGGTCCACAGTTCACTAGTGGTGTCTCTCCATAAGATAAATAACAACATGCTGGGTAAACAAATTATAGTTGGGCAATTGATAGAATAAAGATAGTGTACAAATGTCATGAGGATCACTATGAGATTCACTCTGGGCATTACGACAAAATACATAGAGCGTAATCCAACTGCATCTATGACTAATAATCCACTCTCGAGGTGTCATCCGAGCACCCATTGAGTATTAAGTAGCGAACAACAGATAACTGCATTAAGCAAAGTGCGTAATGTAAACAATGCAAATGTCCTTGGACACAAGAATATTGTTTTCTCCCTAGTGGCAACAGCACATCTACAACCTTAGAGGTTTCTGTCACTCCCCCAGATTACTAGAGGCATGAACCCACTATCGAGCATAAGTACCCCCTCTTGGAGTCACTAGCATCTACTCGGCCAAGATATCTACTAGCAACGGAGAGCATGCAAGATCATAAACAACATAGAGATAACATAAAGATAATAATTCAGCACATCAACTTGACATAGTACCAATATTCATCGGATCCCAACAAACACAACATGTAGAATTACACAAAGATGATCTTGATCATGATAGGCAGCTCACAAGATCTAAACATGAAGCACGTGGTGGAGAAGACAACCATCTAGCTAATGCTATGGACCCGTAGTCCAAGGTAGACTACTCACACATCACTCCAGAGGCGACCATGGTGATAAAGAAGGCCTCCAGCAGTGATTCCCCTCTTCGGCAGGGTGCCTAGAAGAGCTCCTGGACCCTCCCGATCTCGCATCGATGACGGCGGCGACTTGCAGTAGGTTTTGTGGAAAATTGATAGGGCTTTAGGTTTTTCCTATCGAGGGGAATACATAGGCGGAAGGGCGGCGTCAGGAGGTGGACCAGGGGGACTCACCCCCTGGTGGCGCGACCAGGGCCTGGCCCGTGCTGCCCTAGGGTGTGGCCAGGTCCTGGCCCCCCTCCGTCTCTGCTTTGGACTCCGACTCGTGTTCTGGAAAAATAGGAGGTTCAGCTTTTGTTTCGTCCAATTCCGAGAATATTTCCTATGTAGCTTTTCTGAAACACAAAAACAACAGAAAACAGGGAACTGGCACTATGGTGTCTCGTTAGTAGGTTAGTTCCGGAAAATGCATAAAACGCCACGAAGTGTAACAAAACACAAAGCAAATGGTGTATAAACAAGCATGGAGAATCAAAAAATATAGATACGTTTAAGACGTATCAAGCATCCCCAATCTTAACTCCCGCTCGTCCTCGAGTAGGTAAGTGATAACAAAACAATAATTTTTGAGGTGACATGCACCATCACAATCTTGATCAACGATGTAAAGCATTGAGTGCTAAGATCAAAACACTTAAAACATGGGCATAAGAGACATAATCTTGACAATAAAACTTAGCAACCATGTTATAACATGAAAAGTAACACAAACGAAAGATCATGAGTAATGAAATATTGAAAGTCAAGTGTTTGTTCAAATCAAATAGAAAAACATAGCAAAGTGGTTTTCAGCTTGTCCTTTATGGAATAGCAAAACATAAATGCATAGGACACCTTCAAGTTTAAGAGGGCGACTAGATACAAATAATTTAAGAACAAGCAAAACCATAATCATGAATCAATCAATGATAAATTTTGGGACTATGCGCATTAAACTCAGAATGACAACTATTTTCTCTTAGACGGTGCATAAAGGTAGAAGTTGGAGACTCAGCATAAAAGTAAAAGAAAGGCCCTTCGCAGAGGGAAGCAGTGATTAAACATGTGCTAGAGCTTTTCATTTGTAAAACAGAGAGATAAAAATTGGTTTTGAGAGGTCGTTGTCTTTGTCAACGACTGGCAATGGGGTTCTTACTATCTTCCATACAAAGCAAGTTTTTGAGATAGAGATTGACACTTTGGTGCTCTTTTATAAAGCTTGGCACTCCTCCCCACTTTTCCTTTCACAAACCTTGGCTAACTGATTCCATCGGGTGCCCACCAACTTTCACATACCATGGAGGAGTGCCTTTTCTCTTTTCTTTTTCTTTTTTCTTTTCTTTTTTCTTTTTTGGAATAAAACAATATGGAAGATAGCAAATCTGACCACTACGTCCCCATGAGCTGAAAACAGTGTCAGTTGGAATGGCTTGCAAATACCATGCATAGGAATTTATAGTGGACTCATTGGAAAACTTGTTTTTTGGGAGTTGGATGCACGAGTAGAGCTCATACTCAGTACAAAATGAAGGCTAGCAAAAGACTGGGAGTGACCAACTAAGAGAGCAATAACGGTCATAATCATGCATAGCGACAAAACATCATTAATAGAAGCATAAAGTGGTATCACAAGTCAAAAACCAAATGATCATAGAGGCTATATGGCGACTTTGTTAGAGTCAAACATATTGTAAGCATGCGCCAAGTCAATCCAAATAAAGCATCAAAGGAGAAAACCACAATAACATGCTCCCATATAATAAAAACAACGCATGATTTTTTCAAAGGCTCATTAAGCAATCTCAGTCATTTGAGACAAGTCATGCTACAGCAAAAAATACTAAGCATACTATCAAAACGACATCAAGCATGACATGCAAAAGTCTAAGCCGCAGTCTAAACAAGCTCCCATTTGTACCACTATAGGCATGAATTTTTTTTCTCTTTTCCAACACACGTCAAACCTTTTTGAAACAACTCTTTTGATGAAAAACAACATAGACCAGTGGTCTAAATACACCTTGATGCAAATATATAACAAGATTTGAACAAAAATCAAGGCGAAAAACGAAAGCTAAACGCAGTTATAGAAAAAGAGAACACTCGTTGAACGATAAGAGCGAAAACTAGAGTGTTCTTGGCAATGAAAAACGGAGTGTGTCATCGCCACAAGAAATTTGTTGGGATCCAACCATTTATTGCAGCAAACAAAACAAAATAAAACTAAAAGCAAAAGTAAAGACGCTCCAAGAAAAACGCATAGAATATGTAGCAATAAAAATATAGTGTCTTGAAAGGTGACCTGATTTTTGCCGATGAAGAAGGGGTGCCTCGGGGGCATCCCCAAGCTTTGATGCTTGTACCGCTTGGATATTTCTTGGGGTGACATGGGCATCCCCAATCTTGAGCTTTTGTCCATACTTCATCTCATCTCATCACTCTCCATTCCCTACACTTGAAAACTTCCTTCATACAAAACTTCACACAATTCTATTAGCAACATTAGTATAAGCATGATAGTAAATCTACTCTTTTGGTTCAGTTTCAAACTCAAATATACCAACCATTAAAGCATAAGCTACTGTAGCAACTTCCTCAAAAATCCTGTGATCAAAAGAACTCAAAAAGAAAGCGATCGAGAGGCAAACACAAATAGTGGCAGAATCTGTCAAAACAGAACAGCTGACAAAATCGATTTTTTTGAGGACCTTCTGTTGCTCAAATCGAAAAGTGCAAAACTAATGAAAGTTTGGAAATAACCTGGGACATATGCACAAGAAATTGCAGATCAAAAAGATATACTGAGAATGTTCACAAATTTTTACGGTGCAGCATAGAAATCTGTTTCAGGACAGCAACTTCCCCAAATCTTACCTCCCTCAAATTAGAGGTTCTTCTTGGCACAAAAACGAAATAAAAAATGATAAGGAGAGTTTCTTACAGTAGTAATAACTTACAAGACTTAAATGAAATAAAAAGTACTGAAAAGAAAACATTGGGTTATCTCCCAAGAGTGCTTTTCTTTAACGCCTTTGAGCTAGGCGCAGAAAGTGGAAATCAAGTATTTTCAAACGATGAAGCATCAAGTTCATAATTTGCTCTAAGAATAGAGTCAAAAAGTAATTTCTTTATTCTTCTAGGGAAGTGTTCCATACCTTTCTTGAGTGGGAATTGATATTTAATGGTGCCTTCCTTCATATCAATGATGGCACCTACAGTTCGAAGAAAAGGTCTTCCCAAAATAATAGGATATGAAGCATTGCATTCAACATCCATAACAAGAAAATCAACGGGAACAAGGTTATTGTTAACCATAATAAGAACATCATTAATCCTTCCCAAAGGTTTCTTCTTAGCAACATCAGCAAGAGGAACATCAAAATAACTATTTTCAACCGGTGGTAAACCAAGCATATCATAAATCTTTCTAGGCATAATAGAAATACTTGCACCTAGATCACATAAAGCATGGCAATCAAAACCATTAACATTCATATCAATGATGGGCTCCCAACCATCTTCTAACTTCTTGGGAATAGAAACCTTTTGTTTCAACTTTTCTTCCCTAATTTTCATGAGAGCATTTGTAATATGCTTTGTAAAAGCAACATTCATAGAACTAGCATTAGGACTCAAAGCAAGCTTTTGTAAGAACAAAATAACTTCAGATATATTGCAGCCATCAAAATCAAAATCATTAAAAGAAGTAGAGCTATTATCTCCCATACACCGAAAAATTTCAGCACTTTTTGTAGAAAAAGTTTTTGCAGTTTTGGGCTTTTTCGCACAAGGAGTAGGAGTTTTCTCTACACCAATCAATATAAGAGGATTGCTAGCATTTGAAACAACATTACTAGAGGTGGTAATAGTACATACCTTCATATTTCTAGCCATCTCATCTTCTCTTTCCCACCTGGCATGCAATTCTGCTAACATCCTGACATTTTCATCAATTCTAACCTGGATGGCATTAAAAGTCTTGCTTTCTTTCACATCATTAGGCAAAACTTTTAGTTTCAGAAGTTCAACATCAAGAGCAAGGCTATCAACTTTAGAAGCAAGAATATCAATTTTACGCAACTTTTCCTCAACAGACTTATTAAAAGCAGTTTGCTTACCGATGAAGTCCTCGAGCATGACTTCAAGCTTAGAGGGCGCGCCCCTAGTGTTGTTGGAGGAATTTCCATAAGAGTTGCTGATGACCCACAAGTATAGGGGGTGTATCATAGTACTTTCGATAAATAAGAGTGTCGAACCCAACGAGGAGCAGAAGGTGTTGACAAGTGGTTTTGATCAAGGATTCACTGTAAATACTAGCAAACGGGTTTTCAGGGGTATTTGGTAATGCAAGTAAATAAAGTGCGAATAAATAAAAGACAATAATAATAATTGCAGCAAGTGGCCCAATCCTTTCTAGAGCAAAGGACAAGCCGGTTGTGTAACTTATGATGACCAAACATTCTCGAGGACACACGGGAGTTTCACTACTAGGGAAAAGGTCATAGGAGGAATGTTCATCAGAGGCGTACGCAAAAATCTGTACGCCACGGCTATGTAGCGGAGGCGTACAGGAAATGTGTACGCCATGGCTACGGCCATAGCCATGGCGTACAGGAAGCACGCACACCATAGAGCTTTGGTAGGGTGGGTTTGGGCTGGTCGGGGCATTGCATCGGAGGCGTACAAAATCTCTGTACGCTACGGATAGTCCCATATCAGTGGCGTACAAAGACCTCGTACGCCTCCGATGCTATTGGTCCTGGTACATTCTGGGGCCACCAAACATATCTGTGGCGTACAACATACGTGTACGCCTAGGATACAGGTCATAGCAGGTTATATCCTGTAAGCCTCCGATGGTTGTCGGCCCTGTCGCAACCCGGTCCCACCAGTTATATCCGTGGCGTACAGGCTCTCTGTACGCCACGGGTGCTCTATGTAGCAGAGGCGCGCATCTCCTGTACGCCACGGATAACCTGGCACTACACCCTTAACCCAGCCAGCCCCTCCCACCTACCAAAACAGCCACAACATTTATTCCCCCCTCCTAGCTCGAACTCTCCTTCCTCTCCACCCTATTTCTCACATATATATCACTCTTTTTAACCAATTAAACCACTATTTTATCATTATATCTACAAATTCACTCCCTCCTTGTCCCCATATATGGTTGTATATGTGGATCTCTCCATACACCTCATCTAGAACTAGATCTAGATCTAGGTGTACTAATTAGAAGTCTCCGCTCATCGGCAAGCCACCCGGTTGACATCGGCATATATCCGGTTACCTATCTAATAGGTGACTATAATTTGCTTGGAGGATGCATAAAATATATATTGTAATATGGAAATTTGTGGGAAAAATTGTGTGTGCGTTGCATGCATGCGACGATGTAATTGATTCTATATATATGTGAATTTGCATTGTGTTTTTGATTGGAAGTTGATGACTTGAAAATTAGTTGCCGATTTTTCGACAAAAAATTGGCTCTCGGCATCGGTCTTATTTGTAGGAAGGTCATGCCGAAATTTTGAATGACAACCCACCATATGCTTCTTATTCTCTTGCATATATGCCGTGCAGGTGAAAATGGTCATGATGAAGGAAAGCACCGTGATTAGATATTTGAGCCACGCGACGGACGACATGATCCAAAACAACCTTAAAGAGATAAGGTGTCCGTGCCGGAAATGCAAACTAAGGTCCTTGTTTAACCCCTTTTTGGGCAAAGTGCAGGAGCACCTGCTGATGAGTGATTTTATGGATGGCCACACTCAATGGATGGGTGAAGATGGGAATGAGGATGAGGTTCATGAAGACAACAACAACAACAACAACAACAACAACAACAACAACAACAACAACAACAACAACAACAACAACAACAACAACAACAACAACAACAACAACAACAACAACAACAACAACAACAACAACAACAACAACAACAACAACAACAACAACAACAACAACAACAACAACAACAACAACAACAACAACAACAACAACGAGGGACAAGACGACGATATTGATGAACCTGATGATGCCGATGAAGATCATGATCAGGAAGAACATGTAGATGACGAGGACACGTGGACGCCGCTGACTTCAGCCATGCATGACCCTCATCTTCAAGAACTGCTTGCTAGGAAGACAGGTGACGCTAGAGGTGCTGCTAGAGAGAAAGCTAAGCTAGTGCAACTCGAGATAGACTCTACTACACCGTTGTATGCAGGTTATACCATGGAGGATACCCGCTTAAAAGTTGCGCTTGATGTCCTTCAGATGAAGGCAAAATACAAATGGACCGACGCAAGTGTCAACGCGAGCCTTAAATACTGGCACGATCGCCTTCCGGATGGGAACACGTGTCCTAGTAGTCTAGACGAAGCCAAGAAAGTCGTGTGTCCTCTGGATTTACCGCACGAGAAATATCACGCCTGCATCATCGATTGCTACATTTATCGGAAAGAAGAGGACTCGAACAAGACCACATGCCCAGTGTGCAACGCTGCACGATACAAGAAAAAAGGCGAAAAAGCTCCTCGAAAAGTCGTGTGGTACTTTCCGCTCATTCCTCGCTTGCAGCGGTACTTTGCGGACCCCAAGGAAGCGAGGTTGATGCGTTGGCACGCTGAAAGAAAGGTGGCAGTTATGAATGATCGGAAGAAGAAGCTAGATGAAGATGTGGTGTTGACACACCCTTCGGATGCAACCCAGTGGAAAGCATTAGATGCTGAATATCGTAGTTTCAGGACCGAGCCAAGGAACATCAGGTTGGGTGCGAGCACGGATGGACTCGACCCGTTTGGGAGCCAGAGCAGCACGCATAGCACATGGCCCGTGCTTGTATGGATATACAACCTCCCACCATGGTTGTGCATGAAGAGGAAGTACATACACATGAGCATCCTAATTCAAGGGCCCAAACAGCCAGGGAATGACCTGAATCTGTATCTCCAGCTACTAAAAGATGAGCTAGACACGTTATGGAATACAGCAGGGGTCAATACATGGGACGCCGCCGCGGGAGACTATTTCCCTATGAGAGCCGTGCTGCTCACGATGGTGCAGGACTATCTCGGCTACGGGTATATCGCATGCCAGGTGTGTCACGGACACAATGCATGCGTGAAGTGCATGGATGATACCACGTGGTTATAGCTTAAGAAATTTCCCGGGTCTTCCAAAACCGTCTACGTGGGGCATCGAAGGTGGCTAGCCAACAAGAAAGACCTGTGGAGAAGGCGTGGAGAGCTGTTCAATGGTGAAGACGAGCTCCGAGGACCTCCACGTAGGAGGAGCGGAAAAGAAATCCAGATGTTGCAAAACGACTGGGTAGAGTGCCCTACGTTAGGAAAGAAGAAAAAGGAGCCAACACTGCTACTTGGGGTATGGAAAAGGAAGTCCGTGTTTTGGGACTTGCCATACTGGCATATCCTCGGTACGCCTCATTGCCTTGATGTAATGCATATCACGAAAAATGTGTGTGAGAGTTTGCTTGCCACTCTGTTCAACATGCTGGACTAGACCAAAGATGGGCCAAAAGCAAGATAGGATCTGATAGATCTGAATATCAGACATGATCTTCAAGTAAGTAAACCTCCTCAAGAGACGGAAGAAGTCCACAAGCGGAAAAGGGTTAAGAATAACGAGGCTACTCAGGAGACGTCGACGGAAGGTCAACAAAAGATGATGGTAAAAAAGGACTACAACTGCCCTCCCTCCTGCTTCACTCTAAGTTCGGATGAGGTCACACAGTTGTTCAAATGCCTTCTAGGAGTCAAGGTGCCTTTTGGTTACTCAGGGCTGATAAGCAGATACTTAGATCCGAATAAACAAAACTTCAGTGGGATGAAGTCGCACGACTGTCACGTGATGATGACGCAGATACTTCCGGTAGCAATCCGAGGTATAATGGACAAGCACGTCCGGGATACGCTGACTGACCTCTGCAAGTTTTTCGACGCCATCTCTCGCAAGTCGATCAGCTGGAAGAAACTCGCACGGCTGCAGGAGGAGATCATTGTGATTCTATGCGAGCTTGAGATGTACTTCCCACCCGCATTCTTCGATGTGATGGTTCATCTGTTGGTCCATATCGTGGATGATATCGTCCATCTCGGGCCGCCATTCCTTCACAACATGATGGCGTTCGAAAGGATGAATGGGGTAATCAAAGGATATGTCTATAACAGAGCCCGTCCGGATGGAAGCATCGCCCAAGGCTTTCTTTCCGAAGAATGCATCTCTTTCTGCACAAATTATCTAGACGTCGAAAACCCTGTTGGTTTGCCCGGAAACAAGCACCTTGACAGGCTCAATGGAGTTGGTCACAAAACTAGCCGGAGTGAACTGCATGTGGGCTACTCTGGCAGGCGCGCAGACTTTGACAGGGCCAACTTGGTAGTGCTACAACACATTCAAATGGTTGATCCTTGGCTTGCAAAGCACAAAACCATAATTGCGGCGAATTACTTGAGCCAGAGAACAGAAGGAGAAATACTCAGAGAGCACAACTCCTCTTTCGTGCAATGGTTCAAAGAGCAGCTTACGGCTAAGCCCCCACCGATGAACTCTGACAAAAACAAACTCTTATTCGCCTTGTCGCATGGCCCCGCGCCCAACCTCATGACTTATCAAGCATACGATATCAATGGGTACACATTCTACACTGAGTCAAAGGACAAAAATAGTGATTACCAGAACCCAGGGGTAACGATGGAGTCCTACACCGGTGATGTAAAGCTAAGATACTACGGAAGGATAGAGGAGATATGGGAGCTTAACTACTCAGGAGAGAAGGTCCCAATGTTTCGTGTCAGATGGGCTAAGAGTGTCGTAAAAGAAGAACGTGGGTTCACCACCATGGTTATACTAGAAGCAAAAACAATGACCGCCGGTGCAAATGTTACCGCACAAAATGAGCCATGGGTATTGGCTAGGCATGTGACCCAATGCTTCTTCATAACTGAACCAGCAAAGCCTAGTCGTGTTGTCGTGAGGAGAGGCAAGAGGATCATAATTGGAATGGATGACATCGTCAATGAGGAAGACTTCGACCAGTATGGTGACCCGATGGAGGATGATGATGAAGACAACACACCACGCACCACTAGAAGAAGCAGGACCACACTACCCAAGCAAGGTCTGCCGTTCAGAAGAAGAAGTCATGATGTGGGGCTAAATTATTCAGCGGCGAATAAAAAAGGCAAGAAGATTGTCAAACGCTGAGATATACGCCTTATATGATGTTGTCAGTATCTTTTATGTTGTATGATGATGATGTTGGTTGTATTGATCGATGTACTGATGTATCACACTTGTTATTATTGTCATCAAACTCCAAGAAAACAGTTATTAGTATTGATGTATCACACTTATTATTATTGTCATCAAACTCTGAGAAAATAGTTTTGTGAAGGGACTTTCTGTCAAACATTTTTTCTCAAGGTTTGAATTTTTTTCCTGCATCTAGGTCACATAAAATGACGCCGTGCGAAGGTCTCATATTTTTTTGATTTTTTTGAATTAGTTACGTCCGATTTGAGACCCACATGAAATGATGACGCATGAAAACTACCGCTCGCGCCCAGGCAGTGCAGAGTCTCGTTTTTCTGCCACTTATTTAGTGAAGAAATGACGTATTGCGAATCCAAAAATGATTTTTGCAAAAAATCAGGAGGTTTACTTTTTAGCGCTAAAGTGCAAAACCACTTCGGTTCCAACGAAATCGGCAGAAACTTGCGTAAAATTCAAAAATAACCCCCGACGGCTGCCGCAATGAAACGAGAGCTCATATGCGTATCCTAGGTGGTCTAATATTTATGTGTGGTGTTTTTCCCATCTTTTGATTTCACGTTTCCATAGCCGCTTCACAAAAAAAACCTATTTTGGCACTCCGAAAATGGAAAAAGCACTTTTCGTCGGTCGAAACGAAAATCGGCCTCCGTGGCGATCCTCGCCATCCCGACGGCCACGCGCATGTCCAATATGGCCTCGTTCCGACAAACTATGCCATGCTCAGAGCCGAATCTAGCTCATTTAACCTAAAAGTCGTGCAACCTCGAACGTGGTGGGTCATTTTTGTGAAGGGATTTTCTGTCAAACATTTTTTCCCAAGGTTTAAATTTTTTTCCCGCATCTAGGTCACATAAAATGACGCCGTGCGAAGGTCTCATATTTTTTTGATTTTTTTTGAATTAGTTACGTCCGATTTGAGACCCACATGAAATGATGACGCATGAAAACTACCGCTCGCGCCCAGGCAGTGCAGAGTCTCGTTTTTCTGCCACTTATTTAGTGAAGAAATGACGTATTGCGAATCCAAAAATGATTTTTGCAAAAAATCAGGAGGTTTACTTTTTAGCGCTAAAGTGCAAAACCACTTCGGTTCCAACGAAATCGGCAGAAACTTGCGTAAAATTCAAAAATAACCCCCGACGGCTGCCGCAATGAAACAAGAGCTCATATGCGTATCCTAGGTGGTCTAATATTTATGCGTGGTGTTTTTCCCATCTTTTGATTTCACGTTTCCATAGCCGCTTCACAAAAAAAACCTATTTTGGCACTCCGAAAATGGAAAAAGCACTTTTCGTCGGTCGAAACGAAAATCGGCCTCCGTGGCGATCCTCGCCATCCCGACGGCCACGCGCATGTCCAATATGGCCTCGTTCCGACAAACTATGCCATGCTCAGAGCCGAATCTAGCTCATTTAACCTAAAAGTCGTGCAACCTCGAACGTGATAGGTCATTTTTGTGAAGGGATTTTCTGTCAAACATTTTTTCCCAAGGTTTGAATTTTTTTCCAGCATCTAGGTCACATAAAATGACGTCGTGCGAAGGTCTCGTATTTTTTTTGATTTTTTTTGAATTATTTATGTCCGATTTGAGACCCACATGAAATGATGAGGCACGAAAACTACCGCTCGCGCCCAGGCAGTGCAGAGTCTCGTTTTTCCGCCACCTATTTCGTGAAGAAATGACGTATTGCGAATCCAAAAATGATTTTTACAAAAAACAGGAGGTTTACTTTTTAGCGCTAAAGTGCAAAACCACTCCGGTTCCAGCAAAACAACAGAAACTTGCGCAAAATTTAAAAATAACCCCCGAAGGCTGCCGCATGAAACGAGAGCTCGTATGCGTATCCCAGGTGGTCTAATATTTATGTGTGGTGTTTTTCCCATCTTTTGATTTCACGTTTTCGTAGCCGCTTCACAAAAAAACCCTATTTTGGCACTCCGAAAATGGAAAAAGCACTTTTCGTTGGTCGAAACTAAAATCGGCCTCTATGGCGATCCTCGCCATCCCGACGGCCACGCGTGTGTCCGATTGCCATGCTCAGAGCCGAATCTAGCTCATTTAACCTAAAAGTCGTGCAACCTCGAACGTGATAGGTCATTTTTATGAAGGGATTTTCTGTTAAACATTTTTTCTCAAGGTTTGAATTTTTTCCCGCATCTAAGTCACATAAAATGACGCCATGTGAAGGTCTCGTATTTTTTTTTGATTTTTTTGGAATTAGTTACGTCCGATTTAAAACCCACATGAAATGATGACGCCGCCACGCGATCCGCATGAAGTGACACGATCCGTATGAAATGACGCGATCCCTATGAAATCAGGAATTAATGGAAAGGAAAAGAAACTAAGAAAGGAAAAGAAAAGAAAACAAGTTAATCTAATTAGTTAATAAACTAACATAAACTAAGAAAAGAAAGTAAATTGGTGGGCCCCACTAGTCAGCATTCGTGGCGTACAGAACAGTTGTACGCCTCGGGCAAGGACATACCCGAGACGTACAGGTTCTCCGTACGCCACGGGTGCTGCAGGTGGGCCACGCACCCTATTAAGTGGCCGGCCCCACATGCCAGCATCCGAGGCGTACACGCGAGTTGTACGCCTCGGGTATGTCCGCACCGGAGACATACAGCTCGTCTATACGCCACGGATGCTGATAGGTGGGTCCTGCCCTAGCCTCCTTCCCCGCGTTGTTCCCTTCCTCTCCACAAAACCGCATCTCAATCTCGCACCTTGCATCTCGCCGCCGCGTCCTTCCACCGCCGCTGCCGCCGTCGACCTCACCGTCCTCCGCATCGGCTCCCTCGCCGTCGGCTCCTTCCGCTGCTGGTGCTGGTGCTCCTCCGCGTCGTCGCTCTGCCCCAACGATGTCGCGCTCCGCCACTCCTTCCGCTGCTGGTGCTGGTGCTCCTCCGCGTCGTCGTCCTACGTCTTTGCGGGCAGGAGCCGGACCCGGGACACCTGCTTCGACCCCAAGCTCTGCTTCCTCTCCGGCGTCGCCGCCCATCCCCGAGACTGTCCGTTTACGCCAGCAAACCTGTGGTGAGCAGCGGCTGCCTCCCCCCCGTTTCCATGCTCGATTATTGCATCCAGTTTTGGCTTTTCTGCGAACACCTGCTGCCGCTGCTTGCGCTTGTGCGCACACGCATCTGCGCGATCGAGGTTGAACACCTGCTGCCACTTTCAGTTTCTCTTCAGTTTGGGCAAAGCCCCTCCCAATTCGAGAACGCACGCCGGCCTAGGTGTTTTGATCCACCTGCTAGCTAGCTAGAATTTCAGCTTAAGACATATTGTGATGCTCCAGTAATCAATTGTACATTTAGTAGGTTATCTAAATTTCAGGAATGTTCATGACTCTCAGAACATTGTGATTCATCTTGTAGCTCATATTGGTGTTTGCTTTGGACGTGTGCGCCCACGACAGCCGAGTGGACTAGTGAAAAAAATTATATGCATCGTTAACTCTTATAGTTGCTGCTATCTTCAAGGAACATCAGTTCATACCTTCTGTATAAATCCTAGTTGGTTACCTGCAGCTACCAAAGCCAGTATGGGTTAATTAGATCCTGGTGGTTTTGGTGCAGCAATAGTATCTATTTGAACATCAGCGTGCGTTGCTAGATGATAATTCCTGGAGCTATGAGTACATGCCAGCTCCTTCTGTCTGCCCTTAATTGCCAGGAGGGGACTTTCCCTTTCACATATCTTGGCCTTCCTCTGGGTCTGTCAAAGCCTAGAATGGAGCATATGCTTCCTCTGGTCACCAAAGTTGAAAGAAAGTTACTTGTATGCTCACAATTCTTGGGTACTGCTGGGAAGCTTGAATTGGTGAATTCAGTTTTATCATCTCTTCCTAGCTTTTATATGAGTACCCTCTCCCTTTATCAAGGTATCATTGACCAACTTGATAAATACAGAAGACATTGCCTCAGGAAGAAAAGTGAAATCTCCCAGAATTGCCCAACTATTGCTGCTTGGTCTCTCATTTGCAAATCAAAAGACTAAGGTGGTCTTGGGGTTATTGATCTTAAAATGCAAAACGAATGTCTTTTGCTCAAATTTTTGGACAAATTCCTGAATAAGAAAGATGTCCCTTGGGTACATCTTGTCTGGGAATCCTATTACAGCTCTGCTCTGCCGCCTGCCAAATTCAAGGACTGCTCCTTTTGGTGGAGAGATTGTCTGAAGCTCTTGCCCAAATTCCAGGAGATTTCTTCTTGTTCTTTGCGAAATGGTGTTTCAATCAAGATGTGGAAAGACAAATGGCATGATCTTCCTCTTCATCATTCACTTCCACACTTAGCAAGTTTTGCTAATAATCTTGAGATCTCTGTGCATAACGTTTTCTTAGCTGAAAACCTTTCTGATCACTTTCAGCTGCCTCTCTCTGAAGCTGCTTATTTGGAATTTATGACCTTATCTGATCTCCTTAACAGCTTGGACCTGATTGTTGAGCCTGATGTTTGGTCCTACCCATGGGGTACGACATTCTCGGTCTCCAAGTCTTATGATTTCTTCATGGCAGCAAAATATCCAAGTCCTTTGCATCCTGCATTCTCTTGGTTATGGAAATCGTGCTGTCAACAGAAACATAGAGTTTTTGGTTGGTTGCTTCTTCATGATCGTTTAAACACAAGGGATTTACTTCAAAGAAAGCAGTTCTTTATTGAAGACTACTCTTGTGTCCTCTGTGATGGTACAGCAATTGAATCCAGAACTCATCTTCTGTTTCAATGCCCTTTCGCTAAAGCCTGCTGGAACTATGTCTGCCCGTCTGTGAATATTACTGATGATGACAATCACTTGGACTGTATATCCAAGCTCAGATCAGCAATTGATAAACCTTATTTCATGGAGATCATCATCTTGTGTTCTTGGTCAATCTGGCTCACTCGCAATTCCTACATCTTCAATAATCTGCAACCAAGTCTGTACAGATGCAGAGCCATTTTCAAGTCTGAACTTAATTGGTTAAAGTTGAGAGCTACTAGGAAATCTTATAATAGTTTTGCCTCCTGGGTAGATAGTTTCTTTTAACCTTTTGCTCTTTACTCTTGTATAGTCCTTTCTTTCTACTTTTTCTTTTTCTTTTTTCTCTGTAAATTCTACTCTGTACCCTTGTGAAAAATCTATAAAAATACACAGCAGAGTCCTGCTGTTTCCCGTCAAAAAATGAGTACATGCCATGGTCTCTTTAGTTCTGATGCCTAGCTAAGGCGTGCGACACTCAGACCTTGTCAAAAACTGAATATGTATACTACATGAGTCCTCTACTCTAAACAAAGGAACAATTTAACAAGGTCTTTGCTACAGCAGTTAACCAAATACTCAAAAATGCTACAGCAGTTCTAGACTTCAAAGCACAGGTTACTGCATTTTCAGAGATAAATACTAGTAGTAGCAGTTTTCAGTTCCAGAACAGAGCACTTTTTGGTTTCCAAATTCAGAGATACACTTGGACATGATACATACGGTTTATTATCCTAATTATGTTTCTACATATACCCACTAACGAAGTATTTGTTTAAATCACCTGACCATGAACTCTCAGCGTATATTTGAATTTTCTAACACCTCTCTCAACTTCTCACATGAACCTGCCATTTATTCACCATTAACCTGATTATGGCAGTAGTTCTTATTATCCATGATTTTATTGTAGAACACAAGGAATAGGGTTGTTATGGCTTTTTTCTTGTGATTCATGCCCTTCATATTTTCTTTAGGGAGAATAGATCCTTTATTTGAAGTATAATAAATCCTTTATTTGCCATGGTTTGATTCTAATGGGAAAATGGATAATAAGAACAATCTTTTAAGTACATGGCTTTTCATGTTAGTATGTTCTGCATTTTTTTTAATCAACTGAGCCTATAGGGCAGGCTGAGATACTTCAGTGTGTTCAAGAAATTGTCCTATATATGTTGCTGAGATACTTCTAAGTGCTGCTGGTGCTATGCTTGCTGCTGCTATGCTAGCTGTTGTTTCATGGTATGGGTGCTGCTGCTATGCTTGCTGTTGCTGCTGTTATGCTGGTGCTATGCTTGCTGTTGTTGCTGCTATGCTTGCAGTTATTGCTGTTTCATGGTATGGGTGATGCTGGTGCTATGCTTGCTGTTGCTGCTGCTATGCTTGTTGTTGCTTCTGCTATGCTTGCTGTTCATGGTATGGGTGTTTTTGCTATATTATACCTTGTTGTTGTTTCATGCTAGCTGGTGCTAGCTGCTGCTATATATATATGCTTGTTGTTGCTACTTGTAATACAGGGATTCTAAAAAGTTGAGTTGCCAATTTTGCCAAAATGTTTATTTACTTCCGTTTCGGGAAAATTTGTGCACTCTATAGGTAGTTTTTTTAGCAAAGGTCATGCCAAATTTTTCCGCCGATTTTTTTACTAACTAGTAACTTGCACTTGATTAGTCTGGACATGACAAACGACGAAGCCGGGACTTCTAAAAGGAGGCAAGGCAGTGAAGAAGAAAATGAAGCTGATTTAGCGGCGCAGTACTATGCAGCCCTAGATGCGTTGCAGGGGGACCAGCCGGTGTCTAGGACCCTTGTTATCGGCGAGCGTGGCCAAGAGATGTCCGATGAGGACTTTGATGCCGCTGATGAGATGTCCGATGAGGACGATGAGGAGGAAATGGTGGATAACCAGGAGGGCAATGGGGAAGAGCCTAGTATCGATACCGGCCGAGCGTCCACGGATGATAGCCAGCAAAAGAAGGATAGGCGCCCAAACCAGCTAAAACCCATGCAAGAAGTAATACTTGAAGTGGATCCGAAGAGCGGTTTGCCTAAACTGCCCGAGGAAGCCGCGAGGGGGTACGGCAACACTGTCGCCTGTATCCTCCGAGACACCGTCACCATCAACAAGCAGAACATAAGGCAGAAGCTCAAGAAATCTATTGCCGTCCTCCTGATTTCCAAGCTGCACGCTTGATACCAGTTCCCGTTGCCCTACAATGGCCAGGAGCTCACGGGTAACGTGGTGAACACAGTAGCCCTTGGAAAGATGAGCAAAGCCCTGAGCGCCTGGAAAACTAGGTTGAGGGCGATGATTACTGCAGGTGGTGGTTTTGAAGAGGTCCACAAACACTATCCGCAGATATCGGAAGACCAATTCAAAACATTCCTAGCCAACGAAAAGAAACCTACAGTCGCACAGCTTAAGAAGTGGGGGAAGAGCATGCGGGAGAAGAACTTGGGTAACCACAACCTCGGAAGCCGGGGGTACGCCGGAAAGGAGCCAGTTTGGAAAAAAGAGGACGAGGCCCTAGAACGTGAGGGCAAGCCGAACCTGTGGAACAAGTTCACCGATGAGAAGGCCAAGAAATTTATCAGGTCAAGATACCGTATAGACCCGAAATCCGGGTTGCTTGTCACGACCGATAAGGTGAAGAAACTTGAGGAAGAATATCTGGTAAGGAGTTTACCAGCTTATCTTATCCTCACTTCCGACAAATTCCGGTAGTAATTTTCCTAATATATGGTTCTTCTTTCCCGTCTGCAGAAAGAAGAAAAACTTGCTGCTCAATGCTCATCATCCCAGGGGTCGTCGTCGAAGGCCCCGTGGGATAACCCTTTTCACAGGGCCGTGAACAAGGTGATGGAAAGGCCGGTGTTGCAACCGCCACGCCGCGGCCGTATTGTTGGCGAAGGACTAGGTCGCAGACCTAGTCTGTATTTTCCCGAGAGCAAGGAGGACCGTGCGAAGAGGAAGCAACAGGAGGATACAGATGTGAAGTCTCAGTTGGCTAAGATGCCCGAGATGATCAATGATGCGGTGACAAAGACTGTCATGGCCCTCCCGCCCCACCTGCTTACCGCCTACACGGAATGGGTTGACGGAGGCAAAATCGGGCCTAGCCCGTTGGCCAGCTTTACCGAGAGCAGCTCGCTCAACATCTCGGACCTGGTCCAGAAGAACGCACGAGTCGTGGATTCTCCGCCGGCGGCCTCCAACCCTAGTGCTGGTACTAGGGATGATGAGTCGCCGTCCTGCACCGCGCCTCGTAGCAGCCCCTCCGTCGCTTGCACGCCCATTCGTGGCCCTTCGACTTTAGCCGAACTCGATGCCATAACGGTATATAAGCGTCGCAATCCTCAGCAAGTAACTTTTTCGTTAGCTTGCATTCGTTTTCTGACGCCCTACACATGTCTCCGCAGGAGAACGAAGTGGGATGCACCCTCCTCTTGATTATTAACGAGGAATTACATGAGGTCGCAAAAGCAAATATCATTCAACCACTCGAGCGCAACTTCCACGGCCAACCAATGCCCCCCAATGCCTACAGGATTTCCATTGTTCGGGTGTTGCCGGGTTATGAAGAAGTAGACCCTCCTATGCAATCACCCGGAGCCGAGAGCGAGGTGGACCTAGGAGGAAGCTTGGGTTATATGATGCTCTGGCCGAAAGAAATGATTTGGCTAGACCACCCAGGGACCGCCAGCAACTCAGAACCGCCGGTCGGATCGGCGCCACCAAGCAACCCTATCATAGGCAGCACCAGCACCTCACAGAAGTTGTCAGAGCCGGTCGGATCGGCGCCAAGCCAGGGAAAGGGCACTATGCCGCCAGTGGCGCCATCTCCTATAGCGGATGATCCTGCAGCGGATGATCCCGTAGAGCCCGTGGCACAGAATAATATGGATCCTATCGATGCCTTCATCGCTGACTTCGATGGACCATTTGAAGTTGATATTCCCCACGGTTGCTTCCCTGATCAACAGCTCCCGGAGAAATGCCAGAGGATGTCGCCGCCGATACTCAAACTGCGACGGCAAATATTATCACCCTGAATACACTCCATGGGCTGATCGATGAGTGATGCGTGGTGAATGACCAGCCCGTTGGGAACCCCAAGAGGAAGGTGTGATGGGTATAGCAGCTAGTTTTCCCTCAGTTAAGAAACCAAGGTTTTATCGATCAGGAGAAGAGCGGGCAATTACGACTGAAGGTGATGCGGACTGGCTTAGCGACACTCCAACAAGGGCGCCGTTTCACGATAAAACGAGTTAGCGCGTCTTCAGCTAGTAGCAACGTGGAACCTGCACACAACACAACCAAGTACTTTGCTCCCAACTTGCGATGAGGTTGTCAATCTCAACGGTTTGCTTGAAACAAAGGTTATGAGCGTATCGAGTGGAAAACAGTGAAAGTATGCGAGTAAAGTAAACAGTGCGAGTAAAGTAAACAGGTAATAGCAATATGATGGAAATAGGACCGGGGTCCACAGTTCACTAGTGGTGTCTCTCCATAAGATAAATAACACATGCTGGGTAAACAAATTACAGTTGGGCAATTGATAGAATAAAGATAAACGTGATATGTCAAGAAGATCACTACGAGATTTACTCTGGGCATTACAACAAAATACATAGACCGCCATCCAACTGCATCTATGACTAATAATCCACTCACGGGGATATCGTCCGAACACCCCATGAGTATTAAGTTGCGAACAACAGATAATTGCATTAAGCAAAGTGTGTAATGTAAACAAAGCATATGCCCTTGAGCATATGAATGTTATTTTCTCCCTAGTAGCAACAGCACATCTACAACCTTAGAGGTTTCTGTCACTCCCCCAGGTTAAATAGAGGCATGAACCCACTATCGAGCATAAATACCCCCTCTTGGAGTCACTAGCAACTACTCGGCCAAGATAGCTACTAACAACGGAGAGCATGCAAGATCATAAACAACATAGAGATAACATAAGATATATTTCAGTATAGCAACTCAGTCATAACACCAATATTCATCGGATCCCAACAAACCAAACATGTAGAATTACATAACGGTGATCTCAATCATGTAGGGCAGCTCATGAGATCTAAACATGAAGCACATGGTGGAGAAGACAACCATCTAGCTATTGTTATGGACCCATAGTCCAAGGTAGACTACTCACTCATCGCTCCGGAGGCAAGCATGGCGATGAAGAAGACCTCCGGTGGCGATTCCCCTGTCCGGCAGGGTGCTGGGAAGAGGTTCTGGACCCTCCTGATCTTCGGGTCAACGGCGGCGGCGGATCGCGATGTGTTCTAGAAAATTGATTGGGTACTTAGGTTTTTCCCGTCGGGGGGTCTTTATAGGCAAAGGGGCGATGTCAGGAGTGGCCCCAGGCCTCCTCACACCATGGCGGCACGGCCAGGGCCTGGGCCGCGCCAGCCTGGCGTGAGGGCGGCCTGTGGCCCCTCTCCCACTTCTCTTCGGATCTCTGGAAGCTCCCGGATAAAATAAGACTTCAGGAACTTGTTTCGTCCAATTCCGAGAATATTTCCTGTGTATCACTTCTGAAACACAAAAACAGCAGAAAACAGGGAACTGGCACTATGGCAACTTGTTAATAGGTTAGTTCCGGAAAATGCATAAAAGTGCCACGAAGTGTAACGACACATTAGGCAAATGGTGTAAAAACAAGCATGGAGCATCAAAAATTATAGATACGTTTGAGACGTATCAAGCATCCCCAAGCTTAACTCCTGCTCGTCCTCGAGTAGGTAAGTGATAACAACAGAAATAATTTTTGAGGTGACATGCACCTACACAATCTTGATCATATATGTAAGCATTTGTGAGCTGGGATCATAAGAACTTAAAACATGGGCATGAAGATATAATCTTGACAATAGGAACTTAGCAACCATGTTGTAAACATGCAAATGAACACGAACAAAAGATCGTGAAAATGAAACAATGAAAGTCAAACGTGTGTTCAAATCATAAGGAAAAACATACAAATGGTTTTCAGCTTGTCCTTCAAAGAGAGCAAAACATAAATGCATAGGACACCTTCAAGTTTAAGAGGGCGACTAGATACAAATAATTTGAGAACAAGTGAAACCAACAATATGAATCAATCAATGAAAACTTTGGGACAATGCACATTATACTAAGAATGACAACTTTGCTCTCTTATGGTGCATAAAGAAAGAAGGTGGTGACTCAACATAAAGGTAAAAGAAAGGCCCTTCGCAGAGGGAAGCAGTGATTGCACGTTTTATAACCTTCAAAAATTATGGTACTTACCAGCTTTGAGCTCTCATTGCCCCCATCATAAGCATCTTGAATGGTTAAAGTTAATGCGAGAACAATTATGATGCATATGCTTGACAAATCATAAGTTGAAAACCTCGTGTCCCGTGAATACGAGTACCTAAACCTCATGCTACTTTACTTAGAGTCCCAAGCAAGGCTCTTGTCATTGTAAGTATATGCATATCATTGAGAACCGCCAATGGGGTACCTCCGTGCCCGATGACATGGAACAAGCCCACATCAAAATGACAGGACAAGCAGACAATGAACACCTCGACATCTCTTTTATTTGCCATTTGTTTAGCTTTTTATTGTGAGATGCGTCGTCGAATGTCCACCATGGGTATGCTACAAATTTCCACCATGAATTATGCATGGCTTAGATTGGCGGCCTGGTGTTTCTCAAACACATATACAAACTCCATGATCCCCACAAGATTCCCAATTCATTTCACACCGCGGGCATCCATAAACAAAAGATCATGATATCAACTCAAATAAGAAGTGCAATGTTGAAAGCTTGCCCATGACTGCATGGCTGGGCTAGTCTCCAACTTACAACTCGCAAGCATAACAACTCAACATAAGAGACCACAATGTCAAATTTTTAAGAATAGGAAAAAGTAAAGTGTGCCTTCCGGTTCGTGAGAGCTTTACTGACCAATTTTCGCATAACACTGGTAAGAGTTTAATTTGAAGAGAAAATAAAAGCAAGTCAAATTTACTTGGAATAGCAAATTGCTAGTAGGTATGTATGGTGGACACTTTGGAAGACTTGGTTTTTAGGAGTTGGATGCACGAGTAGAGCTCATACTCAGTACAAGGCGAGGGCTAGCAAAAGACTGGGAGCGACCAACTAAGAGAGCAATAATGGCCATAATCATGCAAAGCGACAAAGCGACACTAAAAGAAGCATAAGATGGCATCAAAATTCAAAAACTAAATGATCATGAAGGCTATTGGCGACTTTGTAAGAGTCTAACATGTGTGAGCATGCGCCAAGTCAATTCAAATAAAGCATCAAGGAGAAAACCAAAATAATGCTTCCAAATAATTAAAAACAACGCATGATTTTTTTCAAAGGCTCATTAAGCAATCTCAGTTATTTGAGACAAGTCATGCTACAGCAAAACCACTAAGCATACCATCAAAAAGACATCAAGCATGACATGAAAAAGCCTAAGCCGTAGTCTACACAAGCTCCTTCTTGTACCACTATTTTGCATAAAGCTTTTTCTCCTTTCCAACACCATTTGAAATTTTTATAAACACCTCTTTTGATGAAAACCAATAAAGATCAGAGGCAAAAATACACCTTGATGAACAAATATATGAAGATCTGAATGCAAATCAAGGCGAAAACGAAAACCAAAAGCAGTAGCAGAAAAAGAACACTCGGTGAACGATAAGAGTGAAAAACTGAGTGTTCTTGGCAAATAAAAACGAGTATATCTCCTCCAAAGGAAATTTGTTGGGGTCCAACCATTTATTGCAGCAAACAAAACAAGCTAACTAAGAAAACTAAAACAACTGACGCTCCAAGAAAAACACATAGTGCATGAAGCAATAAAAATATAGTGTTTTGAAAGGTCACCTGATTTTTGCCAATGAAGAAGGGGTGCCTCGGGGGCATCCCCAAGCTTTGACGCTTGTACTTCTTGGATATTTCTTGGGGTGATGCATGGGCATCCCCAAGCTTGAGCTTTTGTCCATTTTTCAACTCATCTCATCATTCTCCAATCCCTACACTTGAAAACTTCCTTCATACAAAACTAAACACAAATCTATTAGCAACATTAGTGTAGCATAGCATATAATCAACCTATTTTTGCTTCAGGTTTCAACCCAAAACCACCACATATATAGCAAATACTACTGTAGCAACTTCCCCAAAAGTTCCGTGATCAAAAGAACTCAAAAGAAAGCGATAAATCTGTCAAAACAGAACAGCTGACAAAGGCCAAATTTTTGAGGGGTTTTCTGTTGCTCAAATCAAAAAGTGTTCGACTAACGAAAGTTTGGATATAACCTGGGGCATATGCACAAGAAATCGCAGGTCCAAAAGATATACAGAGAATTTATTTGAATTTTTATGGTGCAGCACCAAAAACAGTTTCAGGACCGCAACATCCCCAAATCTTTACCTCACTCGAATTAGAGGCTTCTCTTGGCACAAAAACAAAATAAAAAGGATAAGGAGCGGTCATTACAGTAGTAATGACTTCCAAGACTCAAATAAAAGAAAAAGTACTAAAAATAAAACATTGGGTTATCTCCCAAGAGTGCTTTTCTTTAACGCCTTTGAGCTAGGCGCAGTAATTTGAGAAGATGCTCACATAAGAAATATGAATTGAAGCAAAAGAGAGCATCAAGGAGCAAATATAAAACACATTTAAGTCTAACCCACTTCCTATGCATAGGAATCTTGTAAAAAAATAAATCAAAGAAGCACATAATAGCAGGTATGGGTAGATAAAACAAGAGCAACTTCGGGACTTTCAATATAAAGAGAGGTGTTTTAGTAACACTAGAATTCCCACAACCATATTTTCCTCTCTCATAATAATTTTCAGTAGCATCATGAACAAACTCAACAATATAAATATCACACTCATCCTCCTTTGTTAAGCATGGAGGGCTATCAAATAAGGTATTAGTTAAGGAGTTACCCTTATTAGGAGGTAGACATGGGTAGCTCCATTCTTCCTCCTCTTGATCATCACTCTCCTCCTCTTTTTCATCCAATGAGCTTCCAGTTTCAGCAATTTCTTCCTCCATAGGCTCCTTCAAGGCATTAGTCTCTTCCGTTGGAGAGTATCTATTAAGATATTTAAGAATATAGCCATTTTCTTCCTTGTAATTATCAAAGCAAAATGTAAGTATATCATAAACCTCATATTTATAAGGTGCATCATCAATATTTTCAAGCAAATAAGCAAGTTCGAAAGCACCCTTCCAAGCAATAAATTCTTCAATTTGTTCCACATCATAAAAGTCATAATTTCCATTAATATAAGAAGATATGGTAACATCATCGTTATACTCACATTGAAAAGGGAGGTGTTTATACCTCCTACAGCAACAAGATCTATCAAAGCAATAAGTAATATTATAAATAGAGCACACGTTTCTAGCAATGATATACAATATATTGATTTTTTCCCATAAGTGTTTCCCTTTTTGTGACAAACGGTGTTCCTCATAATAATTTTGCTGCTCTTCCGTGAACCCACCTTGCCAAAAAGATTTAGTTTCAAAGAAACCAACCATTGATAGAAAGCATGATAAAGCAAGACTAGTAAAAATAACTATCAAGGATTCTATTTTTTTTTGGGTTTTTGATATAAAACAATGCAAGTAAAAATAAATAAAGTAAAGCAAAACAAATAACAAAGTAAAGGATGTGTGTGCGAAAACTCCCCTCGCAGAAGTCTTCCACTCTTCCCCGGCAACGGCGCCAGAAAATTAGCTTGATGCGTGGTGAATGACCAGCCCGTTGGGAACCCCAAGAGGAAGGTGTGATGAGTATAGCAGCTAGTTTTCCCTCAGTTAAGAAACCAAGGTTTTATCGATCAGGAGAAGAGCGGGCAATTACGACTGAAGGTGATGCGGACTGGCTTAGCGACACTCCAACAAGGGCGCCGTTTCACGATAAAACGAGTTAGCGCGTCTTCAGCTAGTAGCAACGTGGAACCTGCACACAACACAACCAAGTACTTTGCTCCCAACTTGCGATGAGGTTGTCAATCTCAACGGTTTGCTTGAAACAAAGGTTATGAGCGTATCGAGTGGAAAACAGTGAAATTATGCGAGTAAAGTAAACAGTGCGAGTAAAGTAAACAGGTAATAGCAATATGATGGAAATAGGACCGGGGTCCACAGTTCACTATTGGTGTCTCTCCATAAGATAAATAACACATGCTGGGTAAACAAATTACAGTTGGGCAATTGATAGAATAAAGATAAACGTGATATGTCAAGAAGATCACTACGAGATTTACTCTGGGCATTACAACAAAATACATAGACCGCCATCCAACTGCATCTATGACTAATAATCCACTCACGGGGATATCGTCCGAATACCCCATGAGTATTAAGTTGCGAACAACAGATAATTGCATTAAGCAAAGTGTGTAATGTAAACAAAACATATGTGATATGGGCACGAAGGAGGAGGTGAAGCCCAATTTCAGGACTCCACCAAGATGAGGGAAGCTCATTGCTGATTGGCACGCCAGGACGACCTATGATATGAAATAATTTAGTCTAAGGTTGTGTCAGCAATTTACATATCTGCTTATGTTATTCTGTGTGCTAGGTCATCGCTGCGTGACAGGTTACCAGCTCGGATCGATCTCCGGTAGTGCCTTGCATCGCGTGAACCACCGAGCCCCACTGCGCGCCTGGCAGCGATCGAGGGAATCGCCCACGTCGCTTCCAGCGAACAAGCGTTTGACGTCCACGCCTTGGCGCTCGTTCCTCTAGCGGGCCGGCCCAAGCGCTGGGAACGCCAATCGTTGAGCCTGCTCGATCACCGCGCCTGGGAGCGACCGTCCAGGGTCTCGCTCGACCCCAGACCATCTCTGTGGTCGGGCGCCCGGAAGCTCTTCGTTTTGTCAGTTTCGTTTGCTGGTTTTGACTGCAATTTCACAGGTAAAATTGTTTTGTATTGAGAAATCAGTGAAGGCTAGGACAAAATAGTAACAACATGGATTCTTTTCCGGGTGATTGTTACGGCTATAAGTGTCGCAGTGGCAAGAAATCTAGCGATATTTTCAATGATTATCTTGACCTGTTGGATGGTGTTTTAGCATATGATGCATATGAGATCAATTGGCAATTGACCTATGATGCAACAGCTGAAGAGTTTGAGTCATGGGAACATCATATGCTACAGGGTTTCTACAGGTGTACTACCTATGATCAAAACATGAATGATTCTACCCGTTTGGCTCTTGCAGACCGACGCGTGGATGACAGACTATACAGTTGGTGGCATAAAGCGTTGAAGGAGAAGAGCATTACCTCTGCAACTTGGGCGAATTTCAGGAAATTTCTGCAAGAGTGCTTTATACCTTCTAGCAACGTGGTTCCTTCTCGAAAGCCCATGGTACCCGTAGAAGAAATTAAGCAGCCACCCAAGGTTGTTCATCAGATAGAGGATATTGGCAAGAGCATAGCTCCTATACCGAAGGTCGCGACAGCTGTGACTACTCATGAGAAGTTGACAGTTGTTCCATTGCCGACAGTTAGCAAGGTGGCAGCCACGAATTCTGAATTGTCAGCGGTTGATGTTGTCAAGGCTGATGTTGTCAAGGATATCGTGGAGGAGGTTGTACCATTGAGTGGGCTGAATATGCAACTCAAAAGAGTACATAATGAGACTTGTATGACAGCGGATAGAGGCCAGCGATGGAATTTATTTCAGGCGCAGTGCATAATCAAAGGCAAAGCATGCAAGTTGATGATTGATAGTGGTAGTTACTGTAATGTCATTAGCAAGGCGGATGTGGAGGCTTTGGGTTTATCCACTTGGCGTATTCCAGAACCGAGGCATGTTGAGTGGGTTAATAGCTGCGGTATGCTAAAGATTACTCACAAGGTGCGTGTGCCATTTACAGTTGCTGACTATGTTGATGAGGTGGAATGCGATGTGTTGCCATTGGAGGTATGTGGACTGTTACTTGGACGTCCATGGCAGTATGATCGCAATGCTATGCATGCTGGGAGAGCAAATACATATTCCTTTCTGCATGATGGCAAACAGCGGATTTTGAAGCCTATGAGAAATGATCAAATCAAGTCCGATGTTGTGTTGGTGGTACGCAAGGAGAAGTTGCATAAAGCTAAGCCACAACCAGGGCTAGCTAAGGTGCAGCATGAGGAGCATGATGCGAAGAGCGTCAGTGGTGATATTTGTTTCAGCCAAGCCTGTAGATGACAAGCCAGTTGTTCTTGTTAGTGACAAGCCGGTTGCAGTCAAGCCTCATATTGTTGAAGGGAAAGATATGTCAGCATGTGTTCCGTGTGTTCCACTTCCAGTTCGTGTTGACATGGGTGTTCATACCGATGATGGTGGTGCTGATCTTGTTCCGGTGCATATGGTACCGCGGGTAGTCAGCCACAGTTTTGGGAGAACACCTCGGAAACGTTTTGTTGGAGCAGCAGTGCGTGTGCATACATGCAAAGATGGACGTGTTCGACAGTTGTGTGGCCCGGGCATTACTACTTTGCAGGGTCGTGCTAAGCAGGTTCATGTTCAGCAACGCAAGGTTCCAGCAAGGATTGAGAAGAAGAAGGTGGAGGCGCCTAAGTACAAGTTCATTTGGTGAAGAAAAGAGGTGCAACCACCCAGGGCTGTATCAAGTCGAGCAGGCCAAGAGGGAGGATGTGGTGCGGAAGGCAAGCAAGACTTGAAGATGGCGGATATGCGTGGTGCTATTGTTGATATTCCGCCACCCTTTCGAGCAGACCCTCACGCGTTGGGGACAACGCTTTTTGAAGGGGGGAAGGATGATATGGGCACGAAGGAGGAGGTGAAGCCCAATTTCAGGACTCCACCAAGATGAGGGAAGCTCGTTGCTGATTGGCACGCCAGGACGACCTATGATATGAAATAATTTAGTCTAAGGTTGTGTCAGCAATTTACATATCTGCTTATGTTATTCTGTGTGCTAGGTCATGTTATGGGCCACTTAGTTTTATTTGTGTTTTGGGTTTGGGCCTGTCTAAGCCCAACAGTTTTCTGGCCATCTATTTAAGGAGGCCAGCAGGTTAGGGTTTAGGGGAGTTCAGTTGTTTAGTCAAAACCTATCGTGTGCTCCACCGTGTATCATCCCTCCGGGGACACGGCGCTGCCGTGTTATATCTAATAAAGATTGCTGCGAGGGTTCTTGTGTTCATCAAGGATTATCAGGCTCAGGTTTGAGGCGTTTTGATTCTCTTCACATTGCTTGCTGGATTCGTTCCTCTTCTTCAGGTGACGTTCTTCACGTTATTGGAAGATTTCTATCCGGGTAGACTCGCTGTGAAAGATCGGGACAAAACTCATAGGATCACCGGCGTGATCCTTATCAATATGCCCTTGAGCATATGAATGTTATTTTCTCCCTAGTAGCAACAGCACATCTACAACCTTAGAGGTTTCTGTCACTCCCCCAGGTTAAATAGAGGCATGAACCCACTATCGAGCATAAATACCCCCTCTTGGAGTCACTAGCAACTACTCGGCCAAGATAGCTACTAACAACGGAGAGCATGCAAGATCATAAACAACATAGAGATAACATAAGATATATTTCAGTATAGCAACTCAATCATAACACCAATATTCATCGGATCCCAACAAACCAAACATGTAGAATTACATAACGGTGATCTCAATCATGTAGGGCAGCTCATGAGATCTAAACATGAAGCACATGGTGGAGAAGACAACCATCTAGCTACTGCTATGGACCCATAGTCCAAGGTAGACTACTCACTCATCGCTCCGGAGGCAAGCATGGCGATGAAGAAGACCTCCGGTGGTGATTCCCCTCTCCGGCAGGGTGCCGGGAAGAGCTTCTGGACCCTCCCGATCTTCGGGTCGACGGCGGCGGCGGATCGCGATGTGTTCTGGAAAATTGATCGGGTACTTAGGTTTTTCCCGTCGGGGGGTCTTTATAGGCGAAGGGGCGATGTCAGGAGTGGCCCCAGGCCTCCTCACACCATGGCGGCGCGGCCAGGGCCAGGGCCGCGCCAGCCTGGCGTGAGGGCAGCCTGTGGCCCCTCTCCTACTTCTCTTCGGATCTCTGGAAGCTCCCGGATAAAATAAGACTTCAGGAACTTATTTTGTCCAATTCCGAGAATATTTCCTGTGTATCACTTCTGAAACACAAAAACAACAGAAAACAGGGAACTGGCACTGTGGCAACTTGTTAATAGGTTAGTTCCGGAAAATGCATAAAAGTGCCACGAAGTGTAACGAAACATTAGGCAAATGGTGTAAAAACAAGCATGGAGCATCAAAAATTATAGATACGTTTGAGACGTATCAATGAGGCTTGCGCAGAAGTCGTCTCTCTCCCTAAGAAGCCGCGGAAAAGAGCTCAGAAGGATAAAGGTGTATCCAGCAGCCAACCTATGCCTCCCGTCGCCGGCAAGCCCGTGAAGGAGATCCGGAGTCAGGACAACATACCGATCAAGGGGTGGAGGGAGTATCACGTGGCGGGCCAACCGATCCTACCGCCGGAAGTTCTCAAGACCTTAACTGGGGATATGAGGAGCCTACATGATAGCGTACTCACATGGGAGACGCATCTTCTCTCAATGACATCTCCCTCATACCCGGTTTTCTATGTCAGAGTGCCGAAGAAATTGGGCTTCGTCGACAGATCCTCCGGTGATGTGTTCTTCCTAAGATTTGATGATATCTTCGAGATGTTCCACCGCCGCCTCCTCGACCCAACCTAGGTCCGCCTAGTTGCGCTGAGTATGTCGCACCAGCTCATGCAAGAGAACACTCCGAAGCTCGCGATACTGGACCCCTACTACATGAAAGACATATACTTGCAGACCGAAGGCACCCGTCAAATAGTGACGAACTACATTACGGACTTCATGGTGGCGAATAAGGAGAAGAAGATATTTCTCGTGCTGTACTTTTTCGCGTAAGTCATTCGCTTACCATCAGAATGTGCTTTCCTAGATTTCTGTCAATCCTTTGCATGCATAACACACCTGGAATTGTTTTCCGCAGAAGCACATACTGCGTCCTCATTGCACTATACCCGCAAGACTCATATGCCATGTATCTTGACTCGGGGAGTGCTGACAAGAAGAAGGACTACACAAGGCAGTTCTAGATGATGCCATCAACGGCTTCATTGAGAAAGCTGGCCCCATCAAGAAAGAAGTAGTCAGGCGAGGCCAGCTGATCTTCAAGCACAACACGACCTTCCCATGCCTCAAGCAGCCGGAAAATAGTTCAAGGGACGGCTACTATGACATCCATCATATGCGGGAGTTTGTACGAGATCAACATCAGCTTCTATTGCCGAGTAGTCTCCAGGAATGGCGCAAAGACTTTGCGAACACATCTGATGCAGATGTCCGCCTTGAGATCTACCGCATCCAGCAGAAGATCATGCAGATAATCCACAGAGATGTCTGTAGTAGAGAAGGGGTGTTCTACTACGGCCCTATCCCACCAACCAACACGGAGATAGAAGCACGCTTAGAGATGCAGGGCGACGGCAGGCCCTTCAACACGCTACAGGGCATCCGCCCCTTCCCGCCAAAACCGAAGAGCACAAAATGAAGCAATAGATATTTGTGACTTGTTGTAATCGTGATGGATGAAAAATGTTGTCGCACAATGTTATTACTTTTCATGAACATGTGTACCAAACTCTAGCTAGCTTGCTCTCAATATATACCTTTTGTATATGCTTGTGTACATTCTTGCATGCATGCTTTAGCCTTTTTTGTTTTCGTTGACTAATTAATGTTATGTCTCGCATATTATCATCTATTAATTCTTTTGTGATGTTTTTGGTTTAAAGATGACGACGAGGTGGTACATCATGTTCGATGGTAGGGTTCTAGGGGTCTACGACAAGTGGGAGGACTGTTTCAAGCAAGTCAACAAGTTCAAGAGCAACAACTACAAAGGATTCAAGACTAGAGAGGAGGCGGAAGCTAGGTACAAGAACTATCAGCGAGGGAGAGAGGGGCGGAGTAGGATGAAGACATGCTTCATCGTTATCTCCGTCTTGCTTATGATCTTGCTCATTGTGTATGTGATGGTAGTTTAGATGACTACCGGCACCGCCGGCGGTGATATGCATGCATGCCTAACTAGTTAGCTCGATGAAGACTTGTAGTATTTGTGTAATAATATGATATTTGTCAACTTGTACTAATGTGACTTTGGCCGATACTTCTAATATGATGGAAATGACTATTTATATATTGTTTTGTATATGTACTGTTATATATCTGTAATATTACCAGTAATATATCTGTTATATCTCATCTGCAATATACCAGTAAAATCACTATAATTTTTTTCGAAAAAACACAGCCGTGGCGTACAAAATAGAACTTCTGTGGCATACAAGTCAGTGGCGTACAGGGCCGCACGCCACTGCTACGAAACACACCCGTGGCGTACAGGCCTGTACACCACGGGTAGGGATCGTAGCTGTGGTGTACAGGCCAGTACGCCACGGGTGGGTGACTTAGCCGTGGCGTACAATCTGTACACCACGGGTAGGCCTAGACCAGTGGCGTCTTACCCGTGGCATACAGAGATACACCACCAATGACCAAATTCTGTACGCCACGGATAGGCTTTTTCCTAGTAGTGTTTCTGTCAAGTGCTTTCGCTTCATACCGCTAAATAATCTTTATTGGTTTGATAAGTGTTATGGGGGTGAACCTGTGCTAGCGCACTACCCTTACTAGGATAAATACACACTTGTGATTATACCCCTTGCAAGCATCCGCAACTACAAGAAAGTAATTAAGATAAATCTACCACAGCCTTAAACTCTAAGATCCTACGCTCCCTGGTGCAATGGTTTCTTAATGGAGGTTTAGATTTCTGTCACTCCCGCAACCCCACAATTAGTAGCCAAATACACAATGCATCTCACTAGGCCCATAAATGGTGAAGTATCATGTAGTCAATGTTCACATGACACCACTAGTGGAATAGCACCACAACAAATAAATATCAAACCATTAAATATTACTTAACATAATTCCACTACTAACATCTTGACTTCTCCCATGTCCTCAAGAACTAAACGAACTACTCACAAGACATCATATGGATCATAATCAGAGGTGAAATAATGGTAAATAACAATCTGAACATAAATCTTAATTCAACGGTTCCACTCAATAGCATCAACCACAAGAGTAATTAACACTGGGAAAGTTTCCCCTAGAATTTGACAAGATTCAACCCAAGATGTTACAGCGGGATGGCGTGGTGATGGTGAAGATGAAGGTGCTGGTGATGAGGATGATGATGATGATCCCTATGAAGTCCAGCGCGATGATGATGACGATGGCGACGAGCTCCCCTCTCCGGGGAGGAATTTCCCCGGCAGATTCCTGCCTGCCGAAGAGCTTTTCTCTCTCTGGTGTTTTCCGCCCCGCAGAGGCGGCGGTGTCTATCTCTGAGCCCCCTCTTCACTTAGGTTTTTGGGGATGATGATATACGTGAAGGGGCCATGGCAGTAGTGGGCCAGGGTGGCCACACCATAGGCCGGCGCGGCCAGGGGTGGGCCCGCGCCCCCTGTGGGTGAGCCCACCCTGTGGCTCCTCTCGCCTCCTCCTTCTGGCTTCTTCAGTCTTCTAGCGAAATATAATTTTCTAGTATTTTTCTGGAATTTCCTGATCTTCCAAAACATGGTGTCTTGATGGTCCCTTTTCCAGCAGAATCTTGACTCTGGCAGCAAATCCTCCAATGATCATCAAACATGTAAAAACAGAGGAAACAACATAAGTATCATCTCTAAATGTGAAATATATCAATGAATAATAGTAAATTATGATATAAAATAGTGATGCAAAATGGATGTATCAACCCCCCCAAGCTTAGACCTCGCTTGCCCCCAAGCAAAAACTGAACTCGGTAAACATGACCACAGGTTTATGGAGTGAAGTGTCGATAAACAAAATACAGACAAGAAGCATCACATTCAACAAGGCAAAAATTATAATAGACAACAACTTCCCTTCATATAATATAGACTTGCAATTAGTAAAAGGGAATCACAAATAAAGATGCACAGGGTAAATTACAATTGGTGATGGCAAACCTTAGTTCCTGGTTAGAGAACAATGAACAAACTATACTTATTTTTGAACGGAGCCTTTTATAACAGAGCTAATATAGCAAAAACCATATGCTCAACGAAACAAACTCTTTACAATCATAGAAAGCTTTCAAAGATATATTCCTTCAGATAAAAGCATTATACTAAACAAAGGAAGATAGTAAACATGATTGAACGGATCAACATATGGATGAGTGAAACATAACAACTCAAATGCTTGCTTGAGATAGAAGGGAATAGGTTGACGCAATGTAAAAGTAAAAGACAGGCCCTTCGCAGAGGGAAGCAGGGATTAAACATGTGCTAGAGCTTTTGATTTGTAAAACAGAGAATAAAGTTATTTCGAGAGGTGGTTGCTTTTGTTAACGACTAGCAATGGAGTTCTTGATATCTTCCATACTAAACAAGTGAGAGCGGTTCCGAGATGTTGATTAATTGGCACATTGGTGCTCTTTTATAGCTTGGCACTCCTCCCCACCTTTTCCTTTCTCAAACCATGGCTAACCGATTCCATCGGGTGCCCACCAACTTTCACAAACCATGGAGGAGTGCCTTTTTCTTTTCTTTCTCTTTTTTTAGATTACAATGGTCTGACCAGCTCCCTTGCAAAATTAATGACGAGCAGATGAAGCTGCCTAGTCGAGGGGTACTTAATTTAGTATGGAAGATAACAAACCCAACCACTATGTCCTCATGAGCTGAAAATAGTGGCACAAAATGAGAAGTATTTGAAGGTTTTTGAAAGGTAGCACATGAAAATTTACTTGGAATGGCTTGAAATACCATGCATAGGAATTTTTAGTGGACTCTTTGGAAGTAACTTGGTTTTTGGGAATTGGATGCACAAGAAGTATTCCCTCTCAGTACAGGTTTTTGGCTAGCAAGGCTGGGTAGCAAGCATAAGAGTTGCATGAAACAAACAAACATACATATAATAGGAAGAAGGGAAATAGTGGGATAGCCACCATGATAGGTGTGCATATGCATCCCACCGTTGGATCTGGCACATGCAATACGATGGTCTCTAATTCTAACACACCGGCCACTAACGCTGTTATATAGAGAGCACAACATGCATCATTCTCTTTTGTTTCTTTTCTCCTCCACGCCACTACAGATGTTGTTTTGGTTTTGTTTTCATTTCATGCATGCGTTCGTCAGGGGCGTTGGTTTTCGTTCCCATGCCCACTTTTGTTTTCTTTTCCAAAGTTGCCACTGGTTTTGTTTTCATTTCATGCATGCGTTCACTTGCCAACTTTTGAAAACTTTCCAAATAGGTGGCCACTACCCCCCGTCCTTTTTTTGCATCTTCCACTTATTTGGTTCTCTCTCCCTCCCAAGGGTCCAGCCACTTTTGTTTTCTTTTTTCATCGCACCCATATGTTTTTGCGAGCCAACTTTTGTTTTTCTACAACGTGTTTCTCTTCCCTTTGACCACAAATCCCATCTTCTAAAAAGAAAACAAAAATAGTGTTAAGGCATGCGGCAATGGAGCTTTTGAAAACTTTCCAAAACACTACATAGCAACTTTCCAAAACCAGTGGAGCTTTTGAAAACTTTCCAACACTACATGGAAACTTTCCAAAACACGGGGTGCATGCATGGCTATCCATGCACAAAAAACAAAACCTGGTGCTATATTGGTTGGACGGAGACCACTGCTAGCTAACGGTGGCATTCCAAGATGTGAGCCCGCGGAGCATGTGCTCCCCATCATCTGACGGCTGCGGGGGTATGCACAGCTAGCCGGGTGGCTAGCAAATCCGCGTCGATAGGAACAATCATGCAAACTTCCTTGAAAGTACAACGATTTTAACTTGAGAATACTATTGCTTATGAGCCAAACATGAAGGAAAGCTTAAATGATGTAACTACCAACACTTCTTTCTTCTTTTCTACTCAAACCTCAAGGTAATGTTGCTACTGACCAAGCTAAGTTTGCAAAAACCAACTAAATTTACTCATACTCCCAAAATGATACCAATACTAATCAACAAGACTAATCATATAAGAAAAATTGAAAACTAAAATAAAGTGTACGAAAAGAAAACGATAAAACTTCTCATTAATATTTCATTACCGCAACTCACACCAAGGGATACATAGATAACCAACTAAGGAGGATACTTCCACACTGCAAACTATTCTATAAGATAACTTCTCTATTCTTGATATCACTCTACTTGAAAAGTAAATGAGTAAAAGATAATGATGTGATACCGTGGCACTCCCCCAAGCTTGGAACAAACCAAGGGGATGCCAATACCCATGATGAATTACTCCTTTGGCGATGGTGGCGAGTCTTTAATAAGCTTCTCAATCAAATCTCTCAAGTCATCAATCTTGTAGCTGAGGTTACGAATCATCTCCGAGTTGTGCTCAATATGGCTCATGAACTTGTCAGCCTGAGAGTCCCAACTCTTGGAATTATTTCCCCATCCTTCTTCACTCTTGGAGCTTTCTTTCCCTGCACTGTTAGAACGATCTATATCCCAACCAGAGGGCAATCGTGATCTGGGTACCTTTTGGAACTGATGTTCATGTATTAGAGTATGGAAGGGGTTGTTGCCTGGCGGAGATGTCCGTGGATCTAAGGTGTGGCGCGGCACACCCCCTCTGGTGCTCATCCATGAGCTTCTTTTAAACTTGTTAGGGTTCTTCACCACTCCAATACTTGTGATGACAGAGCGGGGGAACGAGCGTTGCTCTTCTTCTATCTCCTCAGCTTCACTCTTGACCTTCTCCTTTGGCTCGAGGTCTTGGTGATCATCTTCTGAAGGCATCTTCTCCTTGTCATTGCTTGCAGAGTCCATGGTGCTCCTAAAACTGAGATCAATCTCCTGATAGAAACAGATCAAAACGAAAACACGATATACCAACCTCGGGCAATCCGGGGGGGTTATATAGGTGAAAATTAAACATTGAAACGTAATCACAGGAGGAAACCGGGACGGAAACGAGCTCCGGGGTGCACTCACCATAGGGCGGCGCAGCCTAGAGTGGGCCCGCGCCCCCTGGTGGTGAGGAGCCACCGGACTCCGTCTCCTTCCCGTTTTCATCTCGTGATTTTTCATATTTAATAAAAACAACAAAAAATATTAATGGAAAAGTTTAACGCGAACCTTTTCTAACTAGAATTGTTACCTATTCGAAAACGAACTCTGCAGGTTCCTGCATATTGTCCTGGATGAATTCTTCCGGAGTCACCGTTTGAATAACATCAACATCTTCATTATACAAATCTCCAGCAATATAATGTTTGAGTCTTTGCCCATTCACCACTTGTGTAGTGTTATCTTTTAATGAAGCAATTTTTATCGCACCTGAGCGGTACACCTCTGCAATAACAAAGGGTCCTTCCCATTTTGAGATTAATTTTCCTGCAAAAAATCTGAGACGAGACCTATACAATAGAACTTTCTCACCAACATGAAACTCTCTCTTAAGAATTCTCTTATCATGCCATTGTTTGACTTTCTCTTTGAAAAGTCTGGCATTCTCGTAAGCTTCGTTTCTCCACTCATCTAAGGAACTCAAATCTAGCAACCTCTTCTTACCGACGAGTTTAAAATCCATATTAAGCTCTTTCACTGCCCAAAAAGCTTTGTGTTCTAATTCTAAGGGCAAGTGACACACTTTTCCGTAGACCATCTTGTAAGGAGACATGCCCATGGGGTTCTTATAAGCAGTTCTATAAGCCCATAAAGCATTGTTTAACTTGCTAGCCCAGTTTTTCCTAGATCTATTGACGGTCTTCTGCAAGATAGACTTGATCTCTCTATTCGAAAGCTCTACCTGCCCACTAGTTTGGGGATGATAAGCAGAAGCAATTCTATGATTAACGTCATATCTAGCAAGAGTTTTTCTAAAACTGCCATGAATAAAATGAGAACCTCCGTCAGTCATAAGATATCTAGGTACACCAAACCTAGGAAAAATAACATCCTTAAGCATTTTTAACGAGGTCTCACCATCGGCACTCTTTGTAGGTGTGGCTTCTACCCACTTGGTAACATAATCAACAGCAACAAATATATGAGTATAACCTTCTGAAGGAGGAAAAGGACCTATAAAGTCAAATCCCCAACAATCAAATGGTTCAATAACAAGAGTGTAACTCATAGGCATTTCATTACGTCTAGAAATATTACCAACTCTTTGGCATTCATCACAAGATAAGACAAACTTTCTAGCATCTTTAAAAAGGGTTGGCCAATAAAAACCTGATTGTAGAACCTTTTGCGCAGTTCTATCTCCAGCATGATGTCCTCCATAAGCACGACCATGGCATTTTCTCAATATTTCTTGTTGCTCATATTCTGGAACACATCTTCGCATAGTACCATCAACTCCTTCTTTATATAAGTGTGGGTCATCCCAAAAATAATGCCTCAAATCATAAAAGAATTTCCTTCTTTGTTGAGCTATAAAGGTTGGAGGCAAATACTTGGAAACAATAAAGTTAGCATAATTAGCATACCAAGGATTCTCTCTCGAAGTTACATTTATTGAAGCCAACTGTTCATTTGGAAAACTATCATTAACAGGAATAGGATCAAAAGAAACGTTTTCCAATCTAGACAAATTGTCAGCAACAGGATTTTCAGCACCCTTCCTATTTACAATATGCAAATCAAACTCTTGTAAAAGCAACACCCATCTAATAAGCCTAGGCTTAGCATCCTTCTTCGACATAAGATATCTAATAGCAGCATGATCAGTATGAATAGTAACTTTAGAATCAACAATATAAGGTCTAAACTTATCACATGCAAAAACAACAGCAAGAAACTCCTTCTTAGTAGTAGCATGGTTCTTCTGAGCAGCATCAAGAGTCTTACTAGCATAATGAATAACATTCAACTTCTTATCTACGTGCTGTCCAAGGACAGCACTAACAGCAAAATCACTAGCATCGCACACAATTTCAAAGGGTAAATTCCAATTAGGTGGTTGAACAATAGGAGCAGTAGTTAAAGCCTTCTTAAGAGTTTCAAAAGCTTCCTTACAATCATCATCAAAAACAAATGGTACATCTTTTTGAAGAAGATTAGTAAGAGGCTTTGAAATCTTAGAGAAATCTTTAATAAACCTCCTATAGAAACCAGCATGACCAAGAATACTACGAATACCTTTAACATCCCTAGGACAGGGCATTTTCTCAATTGCTTCAACCTTTGCTCTGTCAACTTTGATACCTCTTTTGGAGATTTTATGTCCAAGAACAATTCCTTCATTCATCATAAAGTGGCATTTCTCCCAATTTAGAACAAGATTAGTTTCTTCACACCTCTGCAAAACTTTATCAAGATTGTGCAAACAATTATCAAAAGAAGTTCCATAGACGGAGAAATCATCCATGAAAACCTCCACAATTTCTTCACAAAACCCATGTAAAATAGCCGACATGCATCTTTGAAAAGTAGCAGGAGCATTGCACAAACCAAACGGCATACGTCTCTAAGCATAAGTTCCATAAGTACAAGTAAAAGTGGTTTTTTCTTGATCTTGCGGTTTAACAGCAATCTGAGAGAAACCGGAATAACCATCAAGAAAACAAAAATGAGTTTTCTTAGATAACCTCTCTAGCATTTGATCTATAAACGGTAAAGGATAATGATCCTTTTTAGTAACTTTGTTAACCTTTCTAAAATCAATGCACATCCTATAACCAACTACTACCCTTTGAGGAATAAGCTCGTTATTCTCATTAGGCACAACAGTGATACCTCCTTTCTTAGGAACACAATGAACAGGACTAACCCATCTACTATCAGCAATAGGATAAATAATACCAGCATCAAGGAGCTTCAATACCTCATTTCTTACCACTTCCTTCATGTTGGGAATTAGGCGGCGTTGATGTTCAACAACTGGCTTTGCATCTGGCTCCATGTTAATAGCATGCTGACATATAGTAGGAGAAATCCCTTTTAAATCATCAAGAGTGTATCCCATAGCTCCTCGATGTTTCCTCAATATTTCCAATAACCTTTCTTCTTCCTTTCCTGAAAGTTTAGAACTGATAATAACAAGATATATTTTCTTATCATCTATATAAGCATACTTAAGATCATCAGGTAAAGGTTTTAATTCAAAAATAGGATCTTCCTTAGGTGGCAAAGTGGTACCAAGATCCTCCACAGGTAAATTGTGCTTAATCAACGGTGGTTGACGAAGAAGAATATTGTCGATCTCTTCTCTTTCTTTCCTGAAGACATCACTTTCATGGTCCTCCATAAATTGCTGCAAAGCATTATTAGGAGCAAGAGCAATAGAGGCAAGCTGTTCAACTCGAAAATTTTCATTAGGCAATTCATTTTCATAAGGAGTTTTAGCAAACTTAGAAAAATTAAACTCATAAGACTCTCTGTCGAACTTAGTCACAACTTTCTCCTTCTTACAATCTATCATAGCACTACAAGTATTCAAAAAGGGTCTACCAAAAATAATAGGACAAGTTTTACTAATTTCAGTACCAAGTATAAGAAAATCAGTAGGGTATTTAGTCTTACCGCATAAAACTTCCACATCTCGAACAATACCAAGTGGAGAGATAGTTCGTCTATTAGCAAGCTGAATAACCACATCAATCTCCTCCAATTCGCAAGGGGCAATTTCATGAATGATTTCTCTGTAAAGCTCTAAAGGAATAGCACTTGAACTTGCGCCAATGTCACATAAGCCATAATAGCAATGATCGCCAATCCTGACAGAAATAACAGGAACACTTGCTTTCCTAGGCCTACTAGGATGTGAAACAATGTTAGAAGCATCTTCACAAAAGACAATATGTTCATCTCCTACATTTTTAGTAACAAGGTCCTTCACTATAGCTACAGAAGACTTAATAGTAATTTGCTCATCAGGTTCTATAGCTTTCTTGGTACTTTTATTAAGCACGCTTATCAAAGTGGAATGCTCCTTAACCTTAGCAGGGAAAGGTGTTTTCTCAAAATAAGGTTCAGGCAAAATGCGATCAATAGTACAAACTTTAGTAGTTTTAGCAGAAATATGACTAACAGAATCTTTATAAGGCGCATGATACTTGTTCCAATCTTTCTTTAGAACATCAAGATAAGAGGCAAAGGCCTTAAAATAGTTAGCAAGTATCTGAGAATCAAGACCATAAACAGTGCTAACATTATGAAAGTCATCGGTTCCCATAAAAGCTTTAACGCATTCATAATCATAATTTATACCTGACTTCCTACCTTTGTCGTTTTCCCATCCTTTGGTATTTTTTGGAATATGATCAAGAAGATCCCACTTAGCTTCTTCTTTCATGCGCGTAAATGATCTAGAGCAGGAAGCATCCAAATAATCCTTGTCATGAAGAGCAAGCCTCGCATAAAACTTATCAATAACAATATTACTGGGGAGCTCATGAATGGGACATTTGAGCATTAGTAGCTTCAATCTCCCCCACGCTTGGGCAATACTCTCTCCATCATGAGGCCAAAAGTTATATATTCGATTACGATCTTTATGAATTTCACTTGGAGGATAGAATTTTGAATAAAAGAGAGGTACAATTTCCTCCCAAGCAATAGATGGACCATCCTTAAGCAGCGGATACCACTCCTCAGCTCTGCCTTTCAGTGATAAAGGGAATAGCTTCCTCTTAACCTGGCTTGATGAAATACCTGCACACTTGAACAACTCGCATAATTCATGTATAAAGAGTAAATGATCACCCGGATGGACAGTTCCATCTCCTGAATAGCAGTTATTCATAACGCGTTCAACAATTTTCATAGGTATTTTAAAAGGATCTAATTGTGCGGGTGGTGGTGGTGGTTCATCCACATCTGCAACAGTAGTAGTAGTGTTCCCAAATAGGAAACCAAATGGAGAACTCTCCATAGCAAAATAAAATAAAAATAAAAGACAAAAATAAAAACAATACTCACAGCGATGGTTACCTTTACCAATTCCACTCTTCAATAGCGCTTCACTCCCCGGTGAACGGCGCCAGAAAATAGTCTTGATGACCCACAAGAATAGGGGGTGTATCGTAGTACTTTCGATAAATAAGAGTGTCGAACCCAACGAGGAGCAGAAGGTGTTGACAACTGGTTTTGATCAAGGATTCACTGTAAATACTAGCAAACGGGTTTTCAAGGGTATTTGGTAATGCTAGTAAATAAAGTGTGAATAAATAAAAGACAATAATAATAATTGCAGCAAGTGGCCCAATCCTTTCTAGAGCAAAGGACAAGCCGGTTGTGTAACTTATGATGACCAAACGTTCTCGAGGACACATGGGAGTTTCTGTCAAGTGCTTTCGCTTCATACCGCCAAATAATCTTTATTGGTTTGATAAGTGTTATGGGGGTGAACCTGTGCTAGCGCACTACCCTTACTAGGATAAATACACACTTGTGATTATACCCCTTGCAAGCATCCGCAACTACAAGAAAGTAATTAAGATAAATCTAACCACAGCCTTAAACTCTAAGATCCTACGCTCCCTGGTGCAATGTTTCCTAACGGAGGTTTAGGTTTCTGTCACTCCCGCAACCCCACAAATAGTCGCCAAATACACAATGCATCTCACTAGGCCCATAAATGGTGAAGTATCATGTAGTCGACGTTCACATGACACCACTAGTGAAATAGCACCACAACAAATAAATATCAAACCATTAAATATTACTTAACATAATTTCACTACTGACATCTTGACTTCTCCCATGTCCTCAAGAACTAAACGAACTACTCACAAGACATCATATGGATCATAATCAGAGGTGAAATAATGGTAAATAATAATCTGAACATAAAACTTAATTCAACGGTTCCACTTAATAGCATCAACCACAAGAGTAATTAACACCGGGAAAGTTTCCCCTAGAATTTGACAAGATTCAACCCAAGATGTTACAGCGGGATGGCATGGTGATGGTGAAGATGAAGGTGTTGGTGATGAGGATGATGATGATGATCCTGCTGAAGTCCAGCGCGATGATGATGACGATGGCGACGATCTCCCCTCTCTGGGAATGAATTTCCCCGGCAGATTCCTGCCTGCTGGATAGCTTTTCTCTCTCTGGTGTTTTCGGCCCCGCAGAGGCGGCGGTGTCTATCTCTAAGCCCCCCTTCACTTAGGTTTTCGGGGACAATGATATACACGAAGGGGCGATGGCTGTAGTGGGCCAGGGTGGCCACACCACAGGCCGACACATCTAGGGGTGGGCCCGCGCCCACTGTGGGTGAGCCCACCCTGTGGCTCCTCTCGCCTCCTCCTTCTGGCTTCTTCAGTCTTCTGGCGAAATATAATTTTCTGGTATTTTTCTAGAATTTCCTGATCTTCTAAAACATGGTGTCTTGACGGTCCCTTTTCCAGCAGAATCCTGACTCCGGCTGCAAATCCTCCAATGATCATCAAACATGTAAAAATAGAGGAAACAACATAAGTATCATCTCTAAATGTGAAATATATCAATGAATAACAGTAAATTATGATACAGAATAGTGATGCAAAATGGACGTATCAGTTGCCATAACCATTACCATTGTTAGAAGGATACGGCCTATAATTGTTGCTAGTAAAATTGTTCCTATAAGCACTGTTGAAATTATTATTTCTAATGAAGTTTACATCAACATGCTCTTCTTGAGCAACCAAAGAGGCCAAAGGAACATTATTAGGATCAAGATGAGCTATATCATTAGCAAGCATAAGCATAATAGTATCAATCTTATCACTTAAGGAAGAGGTTTCCTCAATAGAATTTACCTTCTTACCTTGTGGAGCTCTCTCGGTGTGCCACTCAAAAATATTTACCATCATATTATCAAGAAGCTTTGTTGCGGCGCCCAAGGTAATGGACATAAAAGTACCTCCAGCAGCTGAATCCAATAGATTTCTTGAAGAAAAATTTATTCCTACATAAAAGGTTTGGATAATCATCCAAGTAGTCAGTCCATGAGTGGGACAATTCTTTATCATAGATTTCATTCTTTCCCAAGCTTGAGAAACATGTTTATTATCAAACTGTCTAAACTTCATAATATCACTTCGCAAAGCTATTGTAACAACCCAAAACTTTGTAATCTATTTCATCTTATTCAAGTGCCAAATATTGGACCAAGATAAAAATTTCACTTCCTTATTGCATGTGTGCATAGTCTTCAATAAATGTCTTTTTATGATTTCATGTGTATTAGCAATTGTTGTGTGTTGTTAAGATAAGAGAATCCTAACTAGCATAAGAATCAGAGAAGAAGAACAGGAACTAAGAAAACCATAAACAAAAGAAATAAAGAAAAGAAAAGAAAATTTTGATCTAGGAGAAGTTAACCACTACACTACTTTGGACCCTTAGATTAAGCATTCTGCAACTCAACTGAAGGTGTGGTCAGTTGGTTGAGCAAGACCAAACCACATTCTTGCTGGACTAACAATTTTCAAACAAAAACTCAAATGCTAACCTAACTCAAACATCTGCCAATGTTTGAATCTGAAACAGGAACCATTCCCCAAATTCAAATTAGGTTTTTCGCAAAACACCATCTTTCAGCATGATAAAAATATCTTTGGAAACCTTGTTGAATACCTTGACAGCTCCAAGTGGATTTTTTCGAAAATTTGAATTTAAGTTTCTTGCGGGCATTTGACCGAACACCCTGTGAGCAAAAATTCGGAAAAGATCTAACACTGTTGCCGACGTCCTGCTCGTACATCCTAGCCAGCGTAGCCGTACCCGAATCCGTCCTCTCCCTCTCCGCTGTTGATCCCTCGCTGGGTCAAGCCCGGACCCCGGCCAGTGGACGGTGGAAAGTTCCCCTGTTGCCTCTCTGTCACCCGACCAGCAAGCACGCGTGCTAGCCGTTGCCGAGGTCAGCACGGTGCCGCAGCGCATGCGGAGGAGCCGCGGTACCCCGCCCGAGCGACCGACGCGTCCGACGTCATCGCCGGAGCCTCCGCGCCCGGAGATTTTTCCCGCCTCGGCCACCTTTGGAAACCCTAGCTCCCACTCTCTCCCGTGCCTATAAAAAGGCCCCTTCGAGGCCGTAGAGGAGCACAACACCGCCGCTACCGATCCCTACCTTTCTCTCCTCTTCTCTCCCTCGGAAACATCCGACACTCTGGAAACCCTAGCCGCCGCGCTCGGGTAGCTTTCGGCTGCCGTTGGAGACGCCGCCGGTGCCAGGCGGAGGAGTCGAGCCGCCGCCGCCGTTCTGCTTCATCGCCGACGACCCCTGCTTTCTCTCCGTCGAGCTCCGCCGTCGAGCTGTTCCCTCTGCATCGCCAGTGAGTTCCTGGCCGAGCCCGAGGTAGACGACGGCGACGCGCCGTTGGATTCTAATCCAACGGCAGCATACCGATTCGGTATTAGCAAGTGAACTGACTGGTAGGGTCCACTTGTCAGGTTCGAAATCAGTAAAAACTCCCGCCCGGCGAAGCGGTACTGGGCCGGCCCATTCGGGTTTCATTTGAAACAGCCCAGTTCGTTACCCATTCGATCCATTTCCGTTTAATTAATTTCCCGCCCATTTCGAATTTGTATTCAGACTTGTTTTGCAAATTCAATTTCGGGAGTTTTGCAAATTCATTTCTAGCAAATAAATATGCGTTGGAAAGCTTAGAAAATTATCTAGCCTCTGGAATTAGTTATAATCTGATTTGAGTTAGCCATTTAATTTGATAAAGATATTTAACCCGCAGCCCTTTAATCTTAGAAACTATTCTAGAAATTTAATTAGAGATTGTAAAATCTTGAACTTAGGTTTATGAACTCCCAAACTAACCTACCTACTGGTTACTACAGCCTTTACCATTTGAAACCTTGTTAGTAGCCTCAATTAACTTCTAATGCAATTTTAGATTGTAGCATAAAATGACAGACCCCAATATACACTTAGCTTGTTAATTAACTCCCCCTACTAAGCCACTTACTTAATAACTCTATTGTTGAACTAGCCCTAACACTGCTGAGCTCATGCCAATGTTAAAAGGTGATTAACACTTGGCAAATAGTAGAAAACTCAACTTGCATACTTAATTGAAACTTGAAGAAAAACTTGCAAACCAACCCAATGAAATCCAACCTTGCTATTATTGTTTGAAAACAAGACTGTATGCTTGGTGTGTTGTTGGTATTGCTTAGTGATTGTGTGCATTTTGTTTATCGTTATTAGACGCTAGTATTGCTGAAGAAGATATTGAGGGGGGCTTTTATCAAGAAGAAGAAGACTATTCAGGACACTTTGCCAACCAAGGCAAGCCATCTTTTGAATCATACTCCAAATACCTAGCTTTCCTATTGCATTCTTTTTTGCTCTTAAGTAAATTGCATGATTGAATTACTACTCTAGAATAATAGTTTCTTAGTGGTACCCTGCTTAGCAAGAACACCAAACTGGGTTTATTTCACACTCTTTAGTGGTATCATCACTCATTGTAGATGCTTAGTCGCTAATAAAATTGAAGTCATCTATAAGGGGAACCTTACTTGAATGTGGTGACTTGAACTTGAAGGTTTGAATTGGATACTTCTCACATATGATGGTTTTATGAAAAGAAATAATCTTGATTAAGGACTATGGAATGTATTTATAAATGATAATGAGTGATGTACTATGTAAGACAACCATACCGTACGACCACATTACCCCTAAATGGGAAGGGGCTTAGTCTGTAGCTTGTTTATTCTAGTATGGGATACCTTGTATCATCTTTTATAGAAGTACGCCATGCGTGGGTGCTTCCGAACCGAGTGGAAATTTCCATTCATGCAGCACTCTGCAGCGGGCAAAACTATGAGTGCCAAAATGGACTCTTAGGGAAGGTTCCTGTACTAGAGTAGACAAGTGAAAGAGTTTGTTTGATTATCTGAAACTCGCATACTTGGTGTATGACGAACCATGGATTTCTCCCGGCAGATTTATCGAATCTTGTGGGTAAAGTGTACCCCTCTGCAGAGGTTTCAAAACTATTCGAATAGCCGCGTCCGCGGTCATGGACAGTTGGCAAGCTGTACTTGACTTTTGTCAAGAATGTTGACAACTTAAGTTGAACTTGGTGAATGACTTGACTTGGTATTTGATGTTGACCAACACTTGAAGTTCCTCTTTAGATTTAACTTAGATAATTAAATCTTCTTCTCTACTAATGAACATTCTTGGGAAACAAAACTAGCATTTTGCAAATAAACTTAGTTCTTAGTCCACCATATCAACCATGCATATTTCTTCATCACTTGTTTATAAGATGGTTTGCGAGTGCATTCAATGTACTCATGGCTATGTCCCTGGCTATTAACTTGGCCAGACTATGGGGAAGATTATCTGGAGGAAGGTTATGAAGACGAGTACCAGAACTAAGATCATCTCTTGAGTTGCCATTGCCTGTAGGGTGAAGGCATGGACCCGAAGACGTTATTTCCGCTGCTATATTGTGTTGTAATATGACCTTGGTCACTATGACCATTTGTATTTGAACTATTCGTATTGTAATGTCTATGGAACTGGTTACCAACTACGTTATATGTATCACAACAATGATTCTGGGATTGTGGTGGAATACATAACGGGCACTTTGAATTTCTGGAAATTCGGGTGTTACAGCTATAATCTTAGCAGGAGGATAATATTTTCCAATAAAAGCATCCTTACACTTATCCCAAGAATCAATACTATTTCTAGGCAAAGATAGCAACCAATCCTTAGCTCTTCCTCTTAAAGAGAAAGGAAATAACTTAAGCATAATAATATTTCCATCTACATCCTTATACTTTTGCATCTCACATAGCTCAACAAAATTGTTGAGATGGGCTGCAGCATCATCAGAACTGCACCAGAAAATTGCTCTTTCATAACAAGATTCAACAAAGCAGGCTTAATCTCATAAAAATTTGCCTCAGGAGTAGGTGGCGCAATAGGAGTGCAGATAAAATCATTGTTTTTGGTGCTAGTAAAATCACACAACTTGGTGTTCTCAGGAGTACCCATTCTAGCAAAATTAAAAGCAGATAAGTAAAAATAACAACTATAAAGGAACTAAATTTTTTTATATTTTTGATAAAATGATGCAAGAAAAAATAAAATAAAGCAAAACAATAACAAAGTAAAAGATTGGAAGTGAGAGACTCCCTTGCAGAAATCTTTTTTCTCCCCGGCAATGGCGCCAGAAAGCTTGATTGCTGTTTTGCTGGCGTGTAGTTGACGCCAGAAAACTTGTTGGAAACCCCAAGAGAAGGTTATGATGAGCACAGCAGCAAGTTTTCCCTCAGTTGTGAAACCAAGGTTAATCGAACCAGTAGGAGAAAGAACCAAACTTCCAAAGGTTGATGCCCGCTAACTTTGCGACACTCCGGACAATGGCGCCAGGAACCTTGTCGGCGTGTAGCTTTTCACCAGCAGCAACGTGGAACCTGCATATAACACAACCAAGTACTTTGTCCCAACTTACGATAAGGTTGTCAATCTCACCGGTTTGCTATAAACAAAGGATTAAGCGTATCGAGTGGTAAAAGGTAATAGTTTGCAATAATGTAAATAAAGCGAGTAAATAGTAAACGTTAATAGCAATGTAAAAGAATGGACCGCGGTCCACAGTTCACTAGTGGTGTCTCTCCATAAGATAAATAACAACATGCTGGGTAAACAAATTACAGTTGGGCAATTGATAGAATAAAGATAGCATACAAATGTCATGAGGATCACTATGAGATTTACTCTGGGCATTACGACAAAATACATAGACCGTAATCCAACTGCATTTATGACTAATAATCCACTCTCGAGGTGTCGTCCGAGCACCTGTTGAGTATTAAGTTGCGAACAACAGATAACTGCATTAAGCAAAGTGCATAATGTAAACAATGCAAATGTCCTTGGACACAAGAATTGTTTTCTCCCTAGTGGCAACATCACATCTACAACCTTAGAGGTTTCTGTCACTCCCCCAGATTACTAGAGGCATGAACCCACTATCGAGCATAAATACCCCCTCTTGGAGTCACTAGCATCTACTCGGCTGATACGTCTCAAACGTATCTATAATTTTTGATGCTCCATGCTTATTTTTACACCATTTGCTTAGTGTTTTATTACACTTTATGGCATTTTTATGCATTTTCCAGAACTAACCTATTAACGAGATGCCACAGTGCCAGTTCCCTGTTTTCTACTGTTTTTGTGTTTCAGAAAAGTTACACGGGAAATATTCTCAGAATTGGACGAAACAAAAGCCGAACATCCAGAAATTTACCGAAGCTTCCAGAGAACCAAAGAGGAGACGGAGAGGGGCCACAGGGCAGCCACACCACAGGGCGGCGCGGCCTGCCCCTGGCCCGCGCCCCCTGGTGGTGAGGCCACCCTGGCCCACTTCTGACACAGCCCCTTCGCCTATAAAGACCCCCCGACGGGAAAAACCTAAATACCCGATCACTTTTCCAGAATACATCGCAATCCGCCGCCGCCGTCGACCCGAGATCGGGAGGGTCCAGAAGCTCTTCCCGGCACCCTGCCGGAGAGGGAAATCGCCACCGGAGGTCTTCTTCATCGCCATGCTTGCCTCCGGCGCGATGAGTGAGTAGTCTACCTTGGACTATGGGTCCATAGCAGTAGCTAGTTGGTTGTCTTCTCCACCATGTGCTTCATGTTTAGATCTCGTGAGCTGCTTTACATGATCGAGATCACCATTATGTAATTCTACATGTTGTGTTTGTTGGGATCCGATGAATATTGGTGTTATGATTGAGTTGATGTGCTGAATATTATCTTATGTTATCTCTATGTTGTTTATGATCTTGCATGCTCTCCGTTGTTAGTAGCTATCTTGGCCGAGTAGTTCCTAGTGACTCCAAGAGGGGGTATTTATGCTCGATAGTGGGTTCATGCCTCTATTTAATCTGGGGGAGTGACAGAAACCTCTAAGGTTGTAGATGTGATGTTGCCATTAGAGAGAAAACAACATTCATATGCTCAAGGGCATATGCTTTGTTTACATTACACACTTTGCTTAATGCAGTTATCTGTTATTCGCAACTTAATACTTGTAGAGTTCTCGGATTGATTCGCCACAAGTGGATTATTAGTCATAGATGCAGTTGGATGACGGTCTATGTATCTTGTTGTAATGCCCAGAGTAAATCTCATAGTGATCCTCTCGACATATGCACGTTGTCTTTATTCTATCAATTGCCCAACTGTAATTTGTTTACCCAGCATGTGTTATTTTATCTTATGGAGAGGCACCACTAGTGAACTGTGGACCCCGGTCCTATTTCCTTTATATTGCTATTACCTGTTTACTTTACTCGCACTGTTTACTTTACTCACATACTATTATCACTTTCCAGTCGATATGCTCATACCTTTTGTTTCAAGCAAACCGGTGAGATTGATAACCTCATCGTAAGTTGGGAACAAAGTATTTGGTTGTGTTGTGTGCAGGTTCCACGTTGCTACTAGTTGAAGACGCGCTAACAAGATATCATTAACGGTGCCCTTGTTGGAGTGTCACTAGGCTAGAAAGCATCACCTTCTTGAGTTTGGCTTTTTCCTGGATTCGACATACCTTGGTTTCTTACTGAGGGAAAACTCGCTGCTATACTCATCAAACCTTCATCTTGGGGTTCCCAACTAGACGGTGATTTACACTATCACACATCGCCATAGCAAAGATTTTTCTGGCGCCGTTGTCGGGGAAAAAGAAGACTTCTGCAAGGGGAGTTACGCACGCACGTCCTTTACTTTGTTTATTGTTTTGCTTTACTTTATTTTTACTTGCATCATTTTATCAAAAACGCAAAATAATTAGTTCCTACTATAGTTGTTATTTTTGTTGGTCTGTTATTGTCTTGCTTTATCATGCTTTCTATCAATGGTTGGTTTCTTTGAAACTAAATCTTTTTGGCAAGGTGGGTTCACGGAAGAGCAGCAAAATTATTATGAGGAACACCGCTTGTCACAAAAAGGGAAACACTTATGGGAACAAATCAATAGATTATATATCATTGCTAGAAACGTGTGCTCTACTTATAATGTTACTTATTGCTTTGATAGATCTTGTTGCTGTAGGAGGTATAAACACCTCCCTTTTCAATGTGAGTATAATGATGATGTTACCATATCTTCTTATATTAATGGAAATTATGACTTTTATGATGTGGAACAAATTGAAGAATTTATTGCTTGGAAGGGTGCATTCGAACTTGCTTATTTGCTTGAAAATAATGATGATGCACCTTATAAATATGAGGTTTATGATATACTTACATTTTGCTTTGATAATTACAAGGAAGAAAATGGCTATATTCTTAAATATCTTAATAGATGCTCTCCAACGGAAGAGACTAATGCCTTGAAGGAGCCTATGGAAGAAGAAATTGCTAAAACTGGAAGCTCATTGGATGAAAAAGAGGAGGAGAGTGATGATCAAGAGGAGGAAGAATGGAGCTACCCATGTCTACCTCCCAATAAGAGTAACTCTTTAACTAATACCTTATTTGATAGCCCTCCGTGCTTAAAAAAGGAGGATGAGTGTGATACTTATATTGTTGAGTTTGTTCATGATGCTACTGAAAATTATTATGAGAGAGGAAAATATGGTTGTTGGAATTCTCATGTTACTAAAATACCTCTCTTTATATTGAACGTTCCGAAGTTGCTCTTGTTTTATGTACCCATACTTGTGACTATGTGCTTCTTTGATTTATTTTCTTACAAGATTCCTATGCATAGGAAATGAGTTAGACTTAAATGTGATTTATATTTGCTCCTTGATGCTCTTTTTGGCTTCCATTCATATTTCTTATATGAGCATCTTCTCAAATTACTGAGCCTAGCTCAAAGGCGTTAAAGAAAAGCACTCTTGGGAGATAACCCAATGTTTTACTTTCAGTACTTTTTCTTTTATTTGAGTCTTGGAAGTTATTACTACTGTAACTAGATGATACCCCGCGCGTTGCTGCGGAACTTCTTGTCGAATTTGATGAAGTACAATAACATGTTATGATAAAATCAACTAAATTAAATGTTTGTGCACCACTATACAAACTAAAAATGCAAACATGGCAAATGTAAATACAGACAATTCCACCTAAGTGACATCTGGAACCAAAATTCTATTAACTTTAACAAATTTAAGAATTCACAATGATAAGTAATCTGAGAACTTAGTTTTAAGGTTTCAGCCCATTGTGTGTGTTTCCAGACTGGGCAAACACAGCGGTTTTCTGATAGTGCAGGAAAATTTGATTCGTCCTTTCTAGTCTCTTGTTGCAGTAGCCTATTTCCACTGAGCAAACGTAAAAGGGGTAGCCTTGTTCAAGATCAACAGAGAAAGAAAGCAATAAATTTAGGTATATTAGAAATTGCAACTCATGATTGAGAAGATGAAATTATAATATAAAGATATAATACATACACAAAGAATAATACCATCTCGTTAGCATGATATAGGGAAACAACAACAGTGTGGGAAATACCAAAGACTATATATATATGGGCCTCTGAAAGTAAGCTGATTTCATAAAATAAATAGATGAAGGGCATGTCTGGAGCCAGAATCACCAACGCCAAGAAACTTCATGGACATGTTGCGGTTTGACGAACACATACCTGAAAGTAAGGATGATGGTGTCAATTAACTTTTATACCTGCCATAGATAGTAGACATAGAGGGTATGAACAGCTGATAGATACCTAGCAGATAAAATACATCATAAGAATAAAAATTTCAAAGAAAACTGAAGGCGTATATTTGCCGATAAAGAGTAGTTCTCACTTATGATGTCGCAAGAACACTTTTCACATCCAACTACAACTACATAGATGGCAGAATTTTTTGCATAGTGAGGATGTAGTGTCAGGCAACTTATGTAACATTTTTGAGCCAGCAATGTACCTGATACATATGGATCACTGATGAAAGGGGTAATGATGTACAGTCTATAGTCCAGATAGTCACCTTTGAGATGGCAATGAAGATCAAGAAAAGAACAGTATGGGGTAACTTATCAGGCTCTACGCTGCTTTTTCACCACTTCGAAGCTGTAGAAAATCACAATAAAATGTGTCACCTAACGGTTTTGATGAAACCTATCAACCTAATCATGAATTCTACTTTCCATGCGACAAAGACGACATCTGTATCTTGCTATTGGCGGATTGGAAAGGGGGGAGACAAAACAAATCAAACATGAGCCAACTGCTTAAGCGTGATTGATTCCAACATATTCCAAAAATATATATACCTATTTTAGTTCTAATAATAATACTTGGAATGGGCATGTGCCTGGTCAAGTAAGGAACTACACAGGCTACTGCATAGGGAAATAAGATTCAGTCCTAAGTGCATCTTGACAACTGTGGCAGGACTGCACAGCGGCAAGCTCAAGCCGAGGTCTAATTATTATAACTGGGATTGGCACGTACCTGGCCAGTTTAGAGTTACCCGGCTACAGCGGCGGGCATATTCAGTCCTAAGTGCATCATCTTCATTGAGAAATATTGCTCAGCGGCGGCAAGTTGAAGCAGATGGAAACTGCGAGGAGAAGGGAGACGCTGGTCGGTGAGCTGGGAGGAGCGAGGCAATGAAAATCTGCAGTCCACTCCAATGGAGATTAGATCACATGAACAGAACTTCTGATATAATTGTGACGACAGAAGATGCACGTGCTTTTTCAGCGAGCAGCGTGGTTTCTTCCTCCTTGCTTGGGCAACCAACAATCAGAATCCAATCGAATCAGTGGGGACAGAGTAAAATCCCAATAGAATCGGCGGGGACTTGAGTAGAATCGAACGAAAATCCAACAAAATCGGGCTAAGCAAAACTTCGAGCAGGAGAGCAACCTAACACCTAATAGTTTAACATAGATCAGTAATCAGTAAGGGGATAAAAAAGGAGAAGGGGATTCTGGAGCAGACAGCTACCAGAGTGGAGAACAGCGCCCAGCAGGCAGGGGCGCTGGAAATCCATGGGAACACGGGAAGCTTTTTAAAGATGGAGGCGGCGCCGGGTCCGTTCAACTGTTAGCAATTTCTTGTATATTTGCAGGGCAATGATTATCGATGAATGTTGGGCATCATGGGGCAGTTTCACGAGCGTTTGTGGCGAGGAGGGCATAGGTCGCAGCCGCAGAGAGCACGATCAGGGAAGACGAACGACGGCCAACAGGTTTTTTTTAGAGGAAGGGCAAGGGAATGAATCGACTTGTCCAGCCCATATAAATGTTTCTCGTCTAGCCCAAGTAGGAGCGTCCGGCGCCAAGGCCACTTACGAAGAAGTTAATTTCTCAAAAAAAATGTACGAAGAAGTAATGCCTAACCCCCGTGAGAAAATCGTGGAGAGGTAGAGAGCGAACAGAGACGTACGACGACGGAGTGACGTGGACGCACGAGAGGTCAGTAAAATCTGGTAGTGGGGGGTTGCTATTTAGATATAAAAGATAACTGCTTCTTATCCTTTTTATTTCGTTTTTGTGCCAAGAGAAGTCTCTAATTTGAGTGAGGTAAGATTTGAGGATGTTGCTGTCCTGAAACAGATTTCGGTGCTGCACTATAAAAATTTGTGAAAATTCTCAAAATATCTTTTGGACCTTTAATTTCTTGTGCATATGCCCCAGGTTATATACAAACTTTCATTAGTTGAACACTTTTTGATTTGAGCAACAGAAACCCTCTAAAAATTCGACCTTTGTCAGCTGTTCTGTTTTGACCGATTTATGTCAATATTTGTGTTTGCCGCTTTATCGCTTTCTTTTTGAGTTCTTTTGATCACAGAACTTTTGGGGAAGTTGCTACAGTAGTATATGCTTTATATGTGGTGGTTTTGAATTCAAACCTGAAGCAAAAAGGGTTGATTCAATGTTATGCTTACACTAATGTTGCTAATAGAATTGTGTTTAGTTTTGTATGAAGGAAGTTTTCAAGTGTAGGGATTGGAGAATGATGAGATGAGTTGAAGAATGGACAAAAGCTCAAGATTGGGGATGCCCACACACCCCAAGAAATATCCAACAGTTACAAGCATCAAATCTTGGGGATGCCCCCGAGGCACCCCTTCTTCATCGGCAAAAATCAGGTCACCTTTCAACACACTATATTTTTATTGCTTCATGCATTATGCGTTTTTCTTGGAGCGTCAGTTGTTTTTAGTTTTCAGTTTTGTTTAGTTTTGTTTTCTGCAATAAATGGTTGGACCCCAACAAATTCCTTTTGGAGAAGTTGCCTTGCTTTTCATTTGCCAAGAACACTCCGTTTTTCACTCTTACCGTTTCAACGAGTGTTCTCTTTTTCTAGAACTGCGTTTAGTTTTCGATTTTCACCTTGATTTGTGTTCAGATCTTGTTATATATTTTCATCAAGGTGTATTTTGACCTCTGGTCCATGTTGGTTTTCATCAAAAGAGTTGTTTATAAAAAGTTCAAATTGTGTTGGAAAAGAGAAAAAGCTTTATGCAAAAAAATGGTCCAAGAAGGAGCTTGTGTAGACTGCGGCCTAGGCATTTGCATGTCGTGCTTGATGTCTTTTTGATAGTATGCTTAGTGGTTTTGCTGTAGCATGACTTGTCTCAAATGACTGAGATTGCTTAATGAGCCTTTAAAAAAAAGCATGCGTTGTTTTAATTATTTGGAAGCATTATTTTGGTTTTCTCCTTTGATGCTTTATTTGGGTTGACTTGGCGCATGCTCACACATGTTAGACTCATACAAAGTCGCCATTGCCTCTATGATCATTTAGTTTTTGACTTTTGATGCCATCTTATGCTTCTTTTAATGTCGCTTTGTCGCTTTGCATGATTATGGCCGTTATTGCTCTCTTAGTTGGTCGCTCCCAGTCTTTTGCTAGCCCTCATTTTGTACTGAGTATGAGCTCTACTCGTGCATCCAACTCCTAAAAACCAAGTTTGACATTGTGTCCACTATAAATTCCTATGCATGGTATTTGTAAGCCATTCCAAGTAAATTTTCATGTGCTACCTTTCAAAACTTTCAACTACTTCTCGTTTTGTGCCACTGTTTTTAGCTCATGGGGACGTAGTGGTCGGAATTGCTATCTTCCATATTAAATTAAGTACCCCTCGACTAGGCAGCTTCATCAGCTTGCCATTAATTTTGCATGAGAGCTGGTCAGACCATTGCAATCTAATTCTACAAAAGAAAAAAAGGCACTCCTCCATGGTATGTGAATGTTGGTGGGCACCCGATGAAATCGGTTAGCCATGGTTTGAGAAAGGAAAAAAGGTGGGGAGGAGTGCCAAAGCTTTATAAAAGAGCACCAATGTGCCAAATTTTCAAAGAACTTGGAACCGCTCTCACTTGTTTATGATGGAAGATAGTAAGACCCCATTGCCAGTCATTGACATGAAACAACCACCTCTCAAAACCCAATTTTTATCTCTGTTTTACAAATGAAAAGCTCTAGCATATGTTTAATCACTACTTCCCTCCGCGAAGGGCCTTTCTTTTACTTTTATGTTGAGTCACCACCTTCTACCTTTATGCACCGTCTAAGAGAGCATAGTTGTCATTCTGAGTATAATGTGCATTGTCCCAAAGTTTTCATTGATTGATTCATGATGTTGGTTTCACTTGTTCTTAAATTACTTGTATCTAGTCGCCCTCTTAAACTTGAAGGTGTCCTATGCATTTATGTTTTGCTCTCTCATGAAGGACAAGCTGAAAACCATTTGTATGTTTTTCCATATGATTTGAACACACGTTTGACTTTCATTGTTTCATTTTCATGATCTTTCATTTGTGTTCTTTTTCATGTTATAACATGGTTGCTAAGTTTCTTCTATCAAGATTATATCTTTCATGCCCATGTTTTAAGTTCTTTTGATCCCAGCGCACAACGCTTAAATATATGATCAAGATTTTGTAGGTGCATGTCACCGCAAAATTATTTCTTTTGTTATCACTTACCTACTCAAGGACGAGCAGGAGTTAAGCTTGGGGATGCTGATACGTCTCTAACGTATCTATAATTTTTGATGCTCCATGCTTGTTTTTACAGCATTTGCTTAGTGTTTCGTTACACTTCATGGCATTTTTATGCATTTTCCGGAACTAACCTATTAACGAGATGCCACAGTGCCAGTTCCCTGTTTTCTGCTGTTTTTGTGTTTCAGAAAAGTTGCATAGGAAATATTCTCAGAATTAGATGAAACAAAAGCCGAACATCCAGAAATTTACCGAAGCTTCCAGAGAACCGAAGAGGAGACAGAGAGGGGCCACAGGGCAGCCACACCACAGGGCGGCGCGGCCTGCCCCTAGCCCGCGCCCCTGGTGGTGAGGCCACCCTGGCCCACTTCTGATGCCGCCCCTTCGCCTATAAAGACCCCCCAACGGGAAAAACCTAAATACCCAATCACTTTTCCAGAATACATCGCGATCCACCGCCGCCGTCGACCCGAGATAAGGAGGGTCCAGAAGCTCTTCCCGGCACCCTGCCGGAGAGGGGAATCGCCACCGGAGGTCTTCTTCATCTCCATGCTTGCCTCCGGCGCGATGAGTGAGTAGTCTACCTTGGACTATGGGTCCATAGCAGTAGCTAGTTGGTTGTCTTCTCCACCATGTGCTTCATGTTTAGATCTCGTGAGCTGCTTTACATGATCGAGATCACCGTTATGTAATTCTACATGTTGTGTTTGTTGGGATCCGATGAATATTGGTGTTATGATTGAGTTGATGTGCTGAATATTATCTTATCTTATCTTTATGTTGTTTATGATCTTGCATGCTCTCTGTTGTTAGTAGCTATCTTGGCCGAGTAGTTGCTAGTAACTCCAAGAGGGGGTATTTATGCTCGATAGTGGGTTCATGCCTCTATTTAATCTGAGGGAGTGATAGAAACCTCTAAGGTTGTAGATATGCTGTTGCCATTAGGGAGAAAACAACATTCATATGCTCAAGGGAATATGCTTTGTTTACATTACACACTTTGCTTAATGCAGTTATCTGTTGTTCGCAACTTAATACTTCTGGAGTTCTCGGATTGATTCGCCACAAGTGGATTATTAGTCATAGATGGAGTTGGATGACGGTCTATGTATCTTGTTGTAATGCCCAGAGTAAATCTCATAATGATCCTCTCGACATATGCATGTTGTCTTTATTCTATTAATTGCCCAACTGTAATTTGTTTACCCAGCATGTGTTATTTTATCTTATGGAGAGGCACCACTAGTGAACTATGGACCCCGGTCCTATTTCCTTTATATTGCTATCACCTGTTTACTTTACTCGCACTATTTACTTTACTCGCATACTATTATCACTTTCCACTCGATACGCTCATACCCTTTGTTTCAAGCAAACCGGTGAGATTGACAACCTCATCGTAAGTTGGGAACAAAGTATTTGGTTTTGTTGTGTGCAGGTTCCACATTGCTACTAGTTGAAGATGCGCTAACAAAATATCTATAAAGGTGCCCTTGTTGGAGTGTCACTAGGCTAGCAAGCATCACCTTCTTGAGTTTGGCTTTTTCCTGGATTCGACATACCTTGGTTTCTTACTGAGGGAAAACTCGTTGCTGTACTTATCAAACCTTCCTCTTGGGGTTCCCAACTGGACGGTGATTTACACTATCACACACCGCCACAGCATCGGCCAAGATATCTACTAGCAACGGAGAGCATGCAAGATCATAAACAACATAGAGATAACATAAAGATAATAATTCAGCACGTCAACTTGACATAGTACAAATATTCATTGGATCCCAACAAACACAACATGTAGAATTACACAAAGATGATCTTGATGATGATAGGTAGCTCACAAGATCTAAACATGAAGCACATGGTGGAGAAGACAACCATCTAGCTACTGCTATGGACCCATAGTCCAAGGTAGACTACTCACACATCGATCACTCCGGAGGCAACCATGGTGATGATGAAGGCCTCCGGCGGCGATTCCCCTCTCCGGCAGGGTGCCGGGAAGAGCTTCTGGACCCTCCTGATCTCACATCAACGACGGCGACGGCTTGCAGTAGGTTTCATGGAAAATTGATCGGGCTTTAAGTTTTTCCCGTCAAGGGGAATATGTAGGCGGAAGGGCGGCGTCAGGAGGTAGATCAGGGGGCTCACCCCCTGGTGGCGCGAGCAAGGCCTGGCCCGCACCGCCCTAGTGTGTGGCCAGGTCCTGGCCTCCCTCTGTCTCTGCTTTGGACTCCGACTCATGTTCTGGAAAAAATAGGAGGTTCGGCTTTTGTTTCGTCCAATTCTGAGAATATTTCCTATGTAGCTTTTCTGAAACACAAAAATAGCAGAAAACAGGGAACTGGCACTATGGTGTCTCGTTAGTAGGTTAGTTCCAGAAAATGCATAAAAATGCCACGAAGTGTAACAAAACACAAAGCAAATGGTGTATAAATAAGCATGGAGCATCAAAAATTATAGATACATTTGAGATGTATCAGACACCAGGGCAATTCTGCTGAAAACAACATTAGTCCGTGTTAGTTGTATCGAAAACACACAAATTACAGGAGAAACAACAACAAAAGTGTTCGGGAAAGTAGATACGTTCTGGACATATCATATATCTAGATCAACTTTTATAGTCACCCTTTGACGATGCGACGTTTGATATCATCAAAGTACACTTCTGGTGTAAGTGATTAGCATGATCTCATGGTCTAAGGATTTTGGAATACTTCGCATGTGCTAGATACAACAATTTAAACTTAATGATTTTGATCGAATCGTTATATCTACTTTGGGTGTGTGTTCATCACATCATTCTTCTAATAACTGACCTTGTTATTAACAACATCCGATGTTCATGATCAGGAAGACTTGATCATCTGTTAATCAACAAGCTAGTTAAGAAGAGAAGCTTTACTAGGAACTTCTTACTTGTTTATTATTCACACATGATACGTTGCAAACGTATCTATAATTTTTGATGCTCCATGTTTGTTTTACACCAATTGCTTTGTGTTTTGTTTACACTTCCTGGCAATTTTATGCATTTTTCGGAACTAACCTATTAACAAGATGCCAAAGTGCCAGTTCCTGTTTTCTGCTGTTTTTGTGTTTTAGAAAGTTACACAGGAAATATTCTCGTAATTGGACGAAATGAAAGACAAAGTTCCTATTTACCTGACACGAAGACGGAGTCCAAAGAAGAGACGGAGGAGGACCAGGAGGCGGCCGCACCATAGGTTGGCACGGGCCACCCCTGGCTGCGCCACTAGGTGGTGTGGGCCCCTAGAGCACCCTCTGACCTCGCCCTTCTGCCTATAAATTCCCTTCGTCGGGAAAACCCTAAGGGATGGATCACTTTTCCACGAAACATACTGTAAGTCGCCACAGTCATCGACCCAAGATCAGGAGGGTCCAGAAGCTCTTCCCGGCACCCTGTCAGAGAGGGGAATCATCACCGGAGGCCTTCTTCATCACCATGCCAGCCTCCGGAGTGATGCGTGAGTAGTCCACCACTGGACCATGGGTCCATAGCAGTAGCTACATGGTTGTCTTCTCCTCCATGCGCCTCATGTGTAGATCTTGTGAGGTGCCTATCATGATCAAGATCATCTTTATGTAATTCTACATGTTGTGTCTGTTGGGATCCGATGAATATTGAGTACTATGTCAAGTTGATTGTTGATTTATCATGTCTATGTTATTTGTGATCTTGCATGCTCTCCGTTGCTAGTAGATGCTAGTGACTCCAAGAGGGAGTATTTATGCTCGATAGTGGGTTTATGCCTCTAGTAATCTGGGAGAATGACAATAACTTCTAAGGTTGTAGATGTGTTGTTGCTACTTGGGATAAAACAACAATCTTTTGTTCAAAGACATTTGTATTGTTTACATTACACACTTTGCTTAAGGCGATAATCTGTTACTTGCAACTTAATACCCAAGGGTTGTTCAGATGATATCCTGCGGGTGGATTATTAGTCATAGATGCAGTTGGATTACGGTCTATGTATTATGTTGTAATGCCCAAGTGAATCTCATAGTGATCTTCATGACATGTACATGCATTGTTATGCATTCTTTATTTTGTCAATTTCCCAACTGTAATTTGTTTACCCAACATGTTATTTATCTTTATGGAGAGGCACCTCTAGTGAACTATGGACCCCGGTCCATTCTTTTACATTTATATTACCATCTACTGCAGGCACTATTTACTTTCCTCAAGTATTATTTACTTTACCGCAAATAAACATCTATTTCCACACTATACGTCTAATCCTTTGTTTACAGCAAACCGGTGAGATTGACAACCTCACCGTAAGTTGCGGCAAAGTAGTTTGGTTGTGTTGTGTGCAGGTTCCACGTTCCTGCTGGCGCCGACACGATGCACAAGACATTCTCTGGTGCCGTTGCCAAAGTTAGCTAGCAACAACCTTCAGAAGTGGTTTCTTTCTCCTACTAGTCAATTAATCCTTGGTATCATAACTGAGGGAAAACTTACTGCTGTGCTCATCATACCTTCCTCTTGGGGTTTCCCAACTAGTCCTGTGAGACATCAACACACATATCAACATTTCCGATTAATAATTTGTAGCATGAAAATAAACATTTATCATAAACATGGAATAATATAATAACCACTTTATTATTTTTTGTCGCGCATATTCCCTTCAGTTTCTCACTTGCACTAGAGTCAATAATCTGGTGGATACTTGCATATATAACACTTATGGCAATTTCGTGTTATCCATACGCATTGCTAGTGGTAAACCTAATCTCCAAATCTGACACTTTCAGGTCCGTGTGTATTTGCATGTCTTTGCGTCTCTATGCATCACTCATTCTCAAATGAGATAGGTTTGTATAAATTTGGTCATCTGGTGCGACCTTAGTTCCTTGAGCCAAAAACATGTTTTCACTACTGTCGCACAATAGATATACATAGTAAATAGCCCTCTTGGAACTACACCTAGTTTTATAACAAACTTCTTGACACAAATTCCCTCCTTTGTAGCTTCTAAAGTAGTAATATACGCGATCTCTATTGTAGAATCTGTCACAATGTCTTAACTTTGGAACTCATCCAAATCCATCATGGAACTTTCTTTCATTATATTGCGCCACGCTAACACATAGCTAAATTTGAGATAAACTTACTATGTATCTTGCGCCAAATTAGTATCAATGTAACACTTTAGAATTAACTATTTGTAACTAGTATCAATGTAACACTTTACAATAAACTACTCCCTCTGATCAGAAATAAGTGTCGGCAATTTTGTACTAGCTTAGTACAAAGTTTGTACTATGTCCCCGACAGTTATTTCTGATCGGAGGGAGTATTTGTCATCTCTACATACATATAGTCCTTCCAAAGCACATAAAAATATCCTTACTATTGTCCAATGGTCATCTTATGACTATCATGATCACAACATTTTAGAGCATAGGACATATCTGGATATGTACATATCATGGTATACATGATTGATCAAATCATTCATGTTGCTTCACTTATCAAGTGTCAAAAACACATGAATCTTGTTTCAACCTCTTCCATGCGGCAAGAACCATTCTCGTCGTTTCTATATTGAACTTCATTCAATATTTCATGTATGTACTTTGGCACAACCATATTAGTACCTCAATCTATCTACATAGACATCGATGCCCAGTATTCTAGTTTTGCCTAAGTATTTCATTGAAATCTTATTATAATAAAAAAATTAATCTGTGTCAATAAAAGATATATCATTTCCAATCATCAATATGTCTTCGACATAATATATTAGAAATATGTCTCAGTGCTCCCACTTAATTTCTTGCAATGCAAGCATGTTCACCGTCTCTAATGAAATTAAACATGCTAACAATTTCATCATAGTGAACATTCCAACTCCGCGATGCTTACTTCAACCATTGAACTTCGCATGTCTTTTTAGCATTCTTTGAATTAACAAAACCCTTTGGATAATGTCATGTACATGTCCTAGGTAACCATTCTATTATAAGAATGTTGTCCTGTTTGTTGAAATATCATATACCAAAATTGGCATATGTAGTGGTTGCTATAATAATATGTCCAGACTAAATATCGCTATGAAAGATCAAATCTTGTCATAGTCAAGCCCTTGAACATAATCTTAAACTCTTTTAATGATATGTCAACTATTTCATAGATGTAGAACATGCATGTCCGTTTCTTTATAGATCCAAATACGTTCAAGTAGGCTTTACGCCTTTCAGAGGGTCTGCCAAGTTCAGAAATTTAGTTTCTCGTGTATGGGACTATCACGGATTTATGGCTTCTAGCCATTTGATGGAGTTAGGGACCATCATCACTTCTTTGCATGTAGTCGGTTCATCGTTGTCAAACAATAATGATTCGTTATCAGATCTTACTATTTGATTATTGTTACCTGACCTATATGGTTCAATAGTAACTTAGTTCTCCGTGGCCACAACCTTTGAGGCACGAGTGCCATGAGCATTGTCGCCATCTTCGGGACATTTTCCGGTGCTGTGCCACTCAACACATTTAGCTCAGGTTCAACAAACTAATCAAAGTTCTATTGTCGTCCCACTTAACTTCTCACAAAAAATTCCTTCTCAAGAAACTTGACGTTCTCAGCGACAAATACTTTTGTCTTTGCTGTTTATGGAGGAATATCCAACGGTTATTTTGGTATAACCTACAAAGTCATTCTTTATCTGATCTTGGCTGTAAACATTTTACGTAAGCCTTGCATACCAAAATTTTAGAAAAATACAACTTGGGTTTTATCGCATGCCTTAACTCGTATGGTGTCATTTCAATGGATAATGATGATGCTCTTTTTAGTGTAAAAATGGCAGGCTCTAAAGGTTTATTCTTAAAATATAATTGCAGTTTTATAGACGACACCTTTGACCCTTCGATGTCAAACAAAGTTTGATCAAATCTCTCTAACATACCATACTCATATGGTGTTTCAGGAAATACAAATCCGAGGAATGATTCCTCGACTTTCTAGGTGTTTGCTAAAATTTGTAACTCAAATATCTCCTTTATGATCCAATCATAAATTTTTTATTTTCTTGTGACAATGATTTTCCACTTCATCTTGAAATTCTTTGAGCATTTTTCAAAAATTTCATACTTTTTATTAAGTAAATATACACATATATCTACTTGAATCCTTGGTTAAAGTAAATGAAGTTCAAAGGTTCACCACACATAGCTACACATAATGGACTATATACATCAATATGTACAACACCCAATAAGTTAGTCGTCTGTTCTCTGTTGGCCTACAAATGGAGTTTTAATCATTTCTAGAAAATTTTCACAGGCATCAATTGATTCAATATCAAAAGACTCCAAAATTCCATCTACATGGAATTTCTTCATGTTTTTCTTTCTAAAACTGCTTATCTTGCTCAATTCCACCTTGCACCAAAAATAAGATTGTTAAGAGCCTGGCAACATCTTTTTGCAAGGTTGCTGAAGAGAATCTGGATTCCAAGCTGCAGAAGAAAAGTAAGAAGATGGGGAAAGGAAAGGAGGTTGTGGTTGCTGATGTCAGTGCACAGCAGGACAAGAGGAAGAAATGGACTTAGTTATCTATGATAGCTAAAACTAGCAAGCATTTTGTGGTCATGAAAGTACCCAATTTCCCCATATGTAATATTTGGGTTATGTGTTTATGGTCAGTGAACAATATATTTTGGCTAAGTACTTGTAACCTAAGACCTTTGACAATGTTGGGTCAGTTGAACTACTATGTCTATGCTTCTGCAATGAATGGGATAATGCAATTAAGTCTAGAATATTATATTTATCCTAAGAACCTGTCTCATGCTATCTCTGAGAGATGGTGCATGTGTTTTGCTAAATTCCATTGGTTTCCAATATGAGTCACAAAATATTATGGAAAATACTTAATTGGAATATCAGGGGGATTACTTCAGAGAATAAATGGAATGCCCTAGCAAGTAAAATTGAAGAAAGCAATTGTGATATTATTTGCATCTAGGAAACAAAAAGGGAGCATTTTGATGGACAATGCCTAAAGAAATTTTGTCATAAGAAATTCAATGAGTTTGTTTTTCTACCCTTAGTAGGAGCTTCAGGAGGTATGGTTATAATTTGGAATGGCACATTGTTTAAAGGAGAACTTCTATTTCAAAATAATTTTTCACTATCAGTTCAATTCTCCTGCAAAATTTCTGTGGCTTCATGGATTTTTACAAATATATATGGACCTGCACATCTGAAAGGAAAAATGCTTTCATTGATTGGTTCAGCAACATTGAAATGCCTGATGATTCAGACTGGCTCATTCTAGGTGACTTCAAGTTCATAAGGAATCCTACTGATAGAAATAAGCAAGGAGGAGACATTAATGAGATGCTTGCTTTCAATGATTCCATCAACAAATTGGGACTAACTGAATTACCTCTAAAAGGAAGAAAGTTCACATGGAGTAATATGCAACAGGACCCTCTGTTAGAAAGATTGGATTGGTTCTTTACTTTGGCATCCTGGACATTGAATTACCCTACAACTTTGGTTTATCCTCCGGTAAAACCAATATCGAATCATGTTCCTTGTGTGGTTTCAATTGAAACTAAAATCCCAAAAGCAAAAAAAAATTAGGTTTGAGAACTACTGGCTTAGTCATTCAACTTTTCAATCAGTAGTCCAAGATGCTTGGAATATTCTAGTTGAATATTCAGATAGTGCAAAGAAGGTGAATGGGAAGTTCAAGAATTTAAGAAGAAGCTTAAAGCTATGGGCAAAAAATCTACCTTGCTTGAAAAAAGTCATTTCTGAAGTGAATGAGGTTATTGAAATGTTGGATATCTTTGAAGAGATGAGACCCCTAAGCACTGAGGAATGGAATCTGAGGGATATTTTAAAATCTCATGTCCTAACACTTATCCACAATCAAAATGTCTATTGGAAACAGAGAGGAAAGATCAAATGGGTCAAGCTTGGAAATGAGAACACAAAATTTTTCCATACAAAAGCCACTATTAATTATAGACACAATTACATTTCTATGTTACTAAATGAGAATCATGCTAAAATCACTGATCATGATGGCAAGGCATCAATTCTCTGGAAAGCCTTCAAGGACAGAATGGAAAAGACTCACTCTCCACAGTTGCATTATAATGTTCGGCATTGACAATGAAACTATAGAATCTTTGGAATGTCCTTTTTCAGATCAAGAAATTGAAGAGGTGGTGAAAGATCTTCCAAATGACAAGTCCCCACGTCCAGATGGTTTCACTAATGAATTTATTAAAAGCTGCTGGCCAATTATTGCTAATGACATCAAGAGCATGATCAGGGATTTCTTTGAGGAAAAAATCAATCTTGAGAGTATAAACTCCTCATACATCACACTTATTCCAAAAACTGATAATCCAAGAAGTGCTAGTGATTTCAGGCCTATATCTCTACTAAATAGTGTTCTCAAAATCCTCACAAAGCTGCTAGCAAACAGACTTCAGAAAATAATCCTTAAGCTAGTGCATAAAAATCAATATGGATTTCTGAAACAAAGGTCAATCCAGGATTGTCTAAGCTGGGCATATGAATTCTTGTTCCAATGTCATAAATCAAAGGAGGAAATTCTCATATTAAAGTTGGATTTTGAAAAAGCATTTGACAGAATTGAGCACTCCACAATTTTAGAAATTCTGAAGGCAAGAGGGTTTGGGAAAAAATGGATTCACTGGATTCAGATGATTCTTAGCTCTAGCACTTCATCTGTGTTACTAAATGGTTTTCCAGGGAAAAAATTCTAATATAAAAGAGGTGTAAGACAAGGAGATCCTTTATCTCCCCTTCTGTTTGTGCTTGCTGTGGATCTTCTTCAAGCCATTCTAAACAGAGCAATGCAGCAAGATCTTATTTCTGCACCATTACCTGGTCCTGCCTGCCCAGATTTTCCAGTCATTCAGTATGCTGATGATACTCTGGTGGTTATGAAAGGAGATGGAAAACAAATTCTTTGTCTCAAAGCAATTCTGCAATCTTTTGCAGATTCTACAGGATTGACAGTCAATTACAATAAATCAAGCATGATTCCTATTAACATGAGCCAAGAAAGACTGCAACATTTTGCAAACACTTTACAATGCAGAACTGGATGCTTGCCTTTCACATATTTGGGCCTCCCTCTAGGCACAACTAAGCCTTCCTTAGATCATTTCATGCCAATTGTCCAGAGGGTGGAAAAAAAGGCTGTGTGGTATTGTGGAATTCCTGGATTATGGAGGAAAATTGTTGATGTTAAAATCAGTCCTTGCTTCATTGCCTATCTCTTTCATGGCATGCTTAGACATTCTTGTATCAATTAAAGATCAACTTGTCAAATACATGAGATACTGTTTGTGGAGTAAAATGAACACTGAAGTACAATCAAAGGGACCTGCTCTTATTGCTTGGGAAAAATTTGCAGACCAAAAGACCAAGGAGGCCTTGGGGTTCTAAACCTAGACATTCAGAACAATGCTCTCATGTTGAAGAATTTACTCAAATTCTATAACAAACTGGATGTCCCTTGGGTACAGCTAATTTGGAATTCATATTATCAGGATGGTAGTCTTCCGGGTGCCCATTCTGAAGGATCATTCTGGTGGAAATCTCACTTAAAATTATTGGACAAATTCAAAGGCATTGGGAGGTGTAACATTGGAGATGGAAAGAGTGTTCTTTTCTGGACAGATCTCTGGAGTGATAACTGTTTGATCCATGAATATCCACATCTTGTCACCTTTGCAAAAAAAAGACATAAATGTTCATGAAGTGATTAATACTGAATTCTTGGAAGATCTCTTTCATCTGCCACTCTCTCAGGAAGCTTATAATGAATTTCAATATATGGAAAATCTCTGCATTCAAACTGAGGAAAGGATACAAGCTGAAAATATGGATTTCTAGAGTTATATTTGGGGGAACAATGTTTTCACTGTCAAGCAGGCTTATAAAGCACTAATAGGATACCAACCAGCTCCTCCCCATTTCAACTGGATTTGGAAATCTTCATGCCAGGCTAGACACAAGTTCTTCTTTTGGTTGCTCATGCATGATCGTCTGAATACAAGAAATCTTCTAGGAAGAAAACAAATGCATCTGCAAATTTATAATTGTGCTACAATGGGTTGTCAATAGGAAGAGACCATTCTTCACCTATTTTGTGAATGCCCATTTGTTGTGAGTTGTTGGGATTACATATGCCCACACAGGACCCAAGGGCTAACTGTCCTAGAATCAATCTCAAACATCAAGCCAGCCTAAATTTACCATTCAGCATGGAAATTATAGTGTTGGCAGTGTGGAGCATTTGGATCTTGAGAAATGAGAAGATCTTCAATAACATTCAACCATTCTTCAGAACATGGAAAGTCATCTATTTCCAAGAACTAAGATGGCTAGGATACAGAATCAAGAAAAAACATGAAGAGGCTTTCAAAGATTGGCTTCAGTCCATCACCTAGTACATAGCTCATTGTAATTAAGCTCTTTATCGTTTTGTTTTCTTTTCCATTCTTTTTTGTTCTATAATTATTGTACAACAACTTTAATTTATAAAAAATGCAGTGGTACTCTCTCCCACTGTTTCACCTTTCAAAAAAATGGTTTAAATCACCTCTAAGAAATTTTCACAAGCGTCAATTAATTCGATATCAAAAGACTCCAAATTCCACCAACATGGAGTTTCTTCATGTTTTCTTACCAATATGATTTAAACGGTGGTGCCACTTCGTAAGTGATCTTCTAATCATTTGTCTTGTGACATTTTTATCATAAGTGTTATGGATATGATTTCTCCAACAAGATAAGTGTTCATACATCTTTTATGGATATGGTAATAATTTAGAACAACAATTGTTCTCACAATACCAGAACAGTACAATTATTAAAACAAAATCTTGAATGCTAGGTTTAATTCCAATGAAAAACACAATAAAACTTTATTTGTTTTCGATGAGAATTATCCCATATTCATTTGTTAGTTAATTAGGCCATTGCAGTTCTTGTATTGATTCGTTCAGTATGACACTTCATACCAATCAATTTAGTATAAAATACCCAAGAATTACAATATTTTAACAAGCAACAAATACACCCATAACATGTATATCAGGTATATACCATAACTGGACATTTCCAATCTTTTATTTTCTACCAACATATTTTTCAGATTCACTTTCAGCATTTCCTTGTCTTTCTAGAAGAACCTATCAACATCAACAGTGGCGCCATTCGCATGGCACATAGTTCAAAGCATATTAGTCAAACACTAATACTCTTTGACTCACACTTTGATGTAGATCACCATGATCAAATATTTGGTGTTCTTCTGAATTCCATTCTTTAGTGATCTTTTAGTGTAGTAAACATTTTACCTACATCTTGTAATCATACTACAATGACAGCTTGTATGATCAAGCTACTATAGCTTATAAGGATGAATTACGAGTACAATGTTAGTTCCCAAAACCTTTTGGGAGATTAGCACTCCTAGCGTTCCCAATCTTCATAAATTCTCATACAATATGAGAACATGTATATTACTAAATTAGACTCTATCACATTGCAATTAGTCATTGTTTTAGATATCACAATATCTTCCACGCATGATAGTTTCTAAAACAATTATTTCAGCTTCTAGATAACCTTGATAAAACAACTTTTGAATATCAAGAATCATGGAGGCAATTGTGATACTTAGATATTAACGATGAAATTGATACTCTTGATTTAATACTACGTATTAAATTTCACTGAGTAAGTGAGGTTTGCTGAAAATTTGCAATCGGACTTTAAACTTTATATTGACATTCAAACAATATGATACCAGTTCGTAAAGTTAATATCTAGAATTTTATAGTTCTATTATCTCAATTATAGTTAAAAACAAGGTAGTAAACGGATGCCAATGAATACAACAAATTATGTAAATTCACTTTGATTTAGTTCATGATAAATTGAGTTATATAATTTGAAATTACTAAGTGAACGCCCACTTAAAAATAACATCCCTCTTAGTCATCTTAAGTGATTATATGAACCAAATTCACTACATCAAAACCGATCATCACGCGAGACAGTGTAGTTGCAAAGGCGAACATCGACATGTTCATCATATCGTCCATATAACTCGTGCTTTACCTTTCGGTTCATGTTCTGAGGCCATGTCTATACATGCTAGGCTCTCCAAGTAGAACCGTAGTATTCGCGCGTGTAAAAATTGGCTTACACCCGTTGTATATGAACGTTGAGTCTATCACACCCGATCATCACGTGGTGTCTCGAAATGACAAACTTTCTCAACGGTGCATACTATGGAAGAACACATTATTATCTTGATATTATGTGACATGGATCATCTTATAATGCTACCGCACCATCAAATCTAAGCAAAATAAGATGCATAAAAAAGATTAACATCACATGCATGGATAATGTGATATGATATGGTCCTCCTCGTATTCGATCTCCATCTCGTGCTTCTTGGCGTGATCTCCATCGTGCCACCGGCCTCGCGCCAAGGTCCATGGTGCCTACACCTTGGTTGTCTTTATTCATTACAATATATCTCTTGGATATATATACATAGCACGCAGGCCATAGAAAAGTAATAGACAACCATAAGGCTCCTGCCGGTTGCATATAACTTACAAAAAGAATCATGGCATACATTTTTGTAACATCAACAAAAATGACCATATCACATCACATGCCCTGCAAAAACAAGTTAGATGCCTCTAATTTGTTTTACATATTTTACGTGGTTTGGGGCTTAACTAGGATAGAACCGTTGTTACTTATGAACATGAAACCATAATGTTGATAAAAATATTATTAGCCTACCATTGTAAATTAGATCATCATGACTATAGTAGGAGAGACAGACACCCGCAAGGCCACTTATGCAATACGAGTTGCATCTCAGGCGTGGAACAAGTCTCATGTACGAGGACCTGTAAAGTTAATTCGGGCCGCTTCATCCAACTATGCCACCATGATCCAAAAATACACGAAAATAAGCAAAAAACATGATCATCAACGCCCACATCAATGTGTGTTCTACCCATGCAAAACCATCTACGCATAGACACGGCTCTGATACCACTGCAGAGTTCACGGCATAGAAAACAAAAAAATTCCTACGAAGTGAACCACAACTAGCCATGATCACATCTATGAGATAGTTTGTAACGAAAAAGCCGTTGTCTTATAAGGACTCACCCTCGAAGACCGAAAGCGGTTACTTGTCTGAGATTCGATCATTTGTATCAACTATAAATTGTTTGATCTCATTACCTGACAAGTACTCTTTACTCGTTCTGTGATATGGCATCCTTGTGACCTAGTCACATGCTTGCAAGCGGTGTCGATGCAATATCACCGAGAGGGCCCAGAGTATATCTCTCCTTCATCGGGATGTAAAAATTCAACTCTTGATCCATTGTCCTCAACTAACACTTTTAGTGAACCCAAATCAACCTTTATAGTCACCCTTTTGGGATGCGACGTTTGATATCATCAAAGTATACTTCTGGTGTAAGTGATTAGCATGATCTCATGGTCTAAGGATTTTGGAATACTTCGCATGTGCTAGATAGAACAATTTTAAACTTAATGACTTTGATTGAATCTTTATATCTACTTTGGGTGTGTGTTCATCACATCATTCTTCTAATGAAGTGACCTTGTTATTAACTACATCCGATGTTCATGACTAGGAAGACTTGATCATCTGTTAATCAATAAGCTAGTTAAGAAGAGAGGCTTTACTAGGAACTTCTTAATTGTTTATTATTCACACATGTATTAAAATTTCCAATTAATATAATTCTAGCATGAAAATAAACATTTATCATAAATATGGAATAATATAATAACCACTTTATTATTGTCTTTTGGGCATATTCCCTTCAGCTAAGGCTGCTCATAGTTGGAGTAACATAGAGTACTGTCATGCTGATGTTACTAGTCTATGTTACTATTTTCACTACTAGAAAAATAGCTATAGGTAGCATAGCTACCCGTAGCGCATTGAATATGTGGTGCGCTGCGGGTATTTACCCGTAGCGCATCTGTGCCCATGCGCTGCGGGTATGTGACTTACCCGCAACACAGTGCGCTACGGGTAATTGTAGGCCTGGAGAGGGTGCCCTCCCCCAAATTACCCGTATCGCATGTGTCTGACATGCGCTGCGGGTAGTAAAACTACCCGTAGCGCATGCAGGCCCGTGCGCTGCGGGTAAGTTGGGCGGGAAAATAATTCAAAAAAATTCAAAATTTGGGACTTACCCGTGGTGCACGAGGCTGGTACGCTACGGGTATTATGACCCATGCGCTACAGGTATTCTCGCTAGAAACTTTTCCTGCACCCCCCCCCCAATCGTCTTTCTAGTCTTCTAAAAAATAAAAGAAAATGATAAAAGGTTTGAAAAAATTCAAAATTTGAAATTTAGTTATGTTCTATGATCTAGTAAGTAGGAAAAATAATAAACATGAATTTTGATGTTTTTTTCAAAAAAAAATTATGTCTCGATAAAACAGCCATAACTTTTGCATACGAAGTCGGATTAAAAAAAATTATATGAAAAAGTATCTACACGAAAAGTTACATCCGAATTCAACGACCGATCCTTCGGTCGTTTTGACAAATTTTAGAATCTCAAAATTCGAAAGGGAAGATGCAGTTCTTTTATGTTCTAGTTTTTTGTGCGAAAAAATTTATGAAATTTGAATCACTTAGCCGTAGCGCATGGGTGAAGTGGTGCACTACGGGTAAGTGTGAATCTACACACACATCCAATGGCTCACAACGTTTCCAAACAAACACACATCCGTGGCATCTTCAACGGAGGCTTCTGATTGGTCGGGAGGGGGTCATGCGGATCCAACCTCTCTCTTCTTCCTCCATATCTCACCCACCTCTCTCTTCTTCCTCCATATCTCACCCACCTCTATTCTACCCCTCTCTCTCTATCTCTCTCTCACATGACCTTCTCCGGCGACCTCTCCGGTGACCTCCACGACGACCTCTCCGGTGACCTCCCCGGCGACCTCCACGGCGACCTCTCCGCCGACCTCCTCGGCGACCTCCTCCTCGCATAAGAGCTTCTCCCCGACGACCTCCTCTCCGGCCAAGCTTCCCGGAGCTCCTCCCCAACAACCTCCTCTCCGGTGAGCTCTCCCCAATGATTTCCTCTCCGGTGACCAACATCCTCTCCGACGACATCCTCTTTGACGAGCTCGTCTCCGGTGACTTTTAACGACAACCATGGCAGCCCCGCCGGCCGGCGGCGGCGCCGTCTTTTTTTTTCGAAAAAATTACCGGTAGCGTATGGGGACCTAGTGCGCCACGAGTAAGTAAAAAAATTTGAATTTCGAAAAATTACCCGCAGTGCACGGACCAGATTACCCGCAGCGCATGGTCTGATGCGCTACGGGTAAGTAAATTACCCGTAGCGCACCAGCCATGCACTACGGGTAAATAATTACTAGTGGCGTGGTACCCGCAGCACACGGGCCATGCGCTACAGGTAACCAATTTCGGTGCGCTGCGGGTAGCCTTTTTCCTAGAAGTGTTTCATAGTGACTAATAACTTATGTAGTGTGATACAAGTTGTCATTAAATATATTGTTGACTCATTTTACCTTGGGTGTGTAATGTTATAACAACATAGCTAGTTACCAAAAACACTTTTCTCCTCAATTAATGACATGACTTGTTACCAAAATACCTAGTTGGCACTGCATTTTAGTGTATGCTACTACCTATGTTACTTCCACTATGACCTTAACTCGCCAATCCCGACATGAACCAATTAATGCAATCAAAATATAGTCTCAAATTATACTACAATAATCAAATTATACTCCTTTTGTACTGGTTTATTAGGCCAACACGTAGCTTAAGAAAAATATTTAACCATAAATTTAGTCAAATATAGGATTTTTTATGTCACAAACATTATTCATTGGTTTCATATTCGAAAGACGTTTCCAATAGTATAATTTTTGACATATAGTTTATATTTTGTTAACGAAATTTATAATTAAAAATTGACTACAATATGTTCCCTCGGTCCCAAAATATGTTCCCTATATTTTTTGGACAAAGTCAAATCTTATATTTTTTATCAAGTACATAGAGAAAAGTATTGGCATCCTCAATACCAAATATACAAAATGTGAAAGTATATTTCATGATGATTCTATTAATATTGTTTTAGTATTTTAGAAGTTGATATATTTTGCTATGTATTTAATCAAACACAACAAAGTTTGACTTTTGACCAAAAAATTAGATGCAACATAATTTAGGACAGGGGGAGTATTCCAAAAAAATGAATGCGAGGATCCCTCCGGATGGAGTACTACACTATTTTCCTTATTGAATGCTAACGAACATAAGGATATTTTTCAACAAGAATTTGAAACGTACACTGTACCTACGGGCGTTTAAATCTCCCTTTTTTATCTCCCAACAAAACAGCTATTCCTAAATATAAAGTCCATGACTATATACGTGTTTTTTTTTTTTTTTTTGCGGGGGACTATATACGTGTGTTGGGAGGGGAGGGATCTCCAAATTACTTGTTTTGCATCGTAACCGAGGATTTGCCATGGCCGGAAACAAAGCAGGCGAGCCAAGATCGTCTGATGACGCCCGCAGTGACAACGCTGATCAGCTTGGGAGCATGGAGAGCAAGAACGGAGAAAACCAGCCGCAAGCTGATCGGTACATGACCATCGAGAATGGCGGCAGTGGAGGAGGAAAGTCGCATGGCCTTCCCAATTCGCACGGCAGCAGTGGAAGCGACTACCTTCATGTCACTTCCGATGGCTACGGCAATTTGCATGGCAGCAGTGGCGGCAGCGGCGGCGGCGGCGGCAGCAGCAGTGGAGACCCGCATGGCCTTGCCAATGGTTACGGAAGCGGACACCCGCACGTATTCGTCAATGGATACCCCAATTTGCACTGGATCGGCGGCGGCGGCGGCGGAAGCACGGTGCCGTTTAATCCTCATTACGGCGACCCTGACAGCACGCAACTGAGCGGCGGTGGAAGCAGAGCCATATATCACCGTGCTTCTGGCGATCTCTCCGACAGGTACGGCGGCGCAAGAGTTTGGCTGCAGCAAGCTCCCATGATGAACAACTTCTATGCTGCGGTTCCGAGCTTTCTCCCCAACGGCAACGGCGTTATATCTCGCCCACCGCAGAGGCCGGGTTCCGATGAGCTCGACGCCGACGATCTCATTAGTGACCGGCTGGCCTCACTCACCATTGGTCGCCGCAACATGGTTGACGAGTTCCGGAACCAGCGGCATCGACAGGATCGGCGCAACGCCGGGAACACTGTGCCTGCAAACGTCCGCGGCGTGTACGCCGGCAACCCATACTGGTGGATGACTCTTGAGGACGTTAAGGGCAGCGTGAGCCGCGTGGCCAGGAATCTCCACGGGTGCCAGTTCCTGTGCCGGATGGTGAAGGAGTGCCGGGAGGACGCCGTGCACCACGTGTTCGACGAGGTCGCCGGCGACATTGTGAGGCTCATGGGCGGCGTCGGCGCGGAGTTCGTGGACAGCATGTCGACGCTATGGACGGACGAGCAGGTCACGCGCGTCATCCAGACCCTCGGCGCGTCGCCCCCCTGGGAGGTCATGGCGGCTGCCAGAAACCAATCAGGGTAACCACTTCATTACAATTTGACTCTAAAATTTTCTTGATTTCTTACTCTGATATCAACGTGCGTGGTCTCGTCAGGTCGAACGTCCTGCAGAATCTGATTTCCAGAATACAGTGGCGACGCGAAGAAATCGAGTGTTTCGTCCGTGTCCTCGCCAGCGTGGGAGAGCTCAACCTGCTCGCGCTCATCAGAGACCAGGCCGGCAGCCGCGTGATCCACAAGTGCCTCGAGACGTTTACGCCGGCGCACAACCTGGTATATACGCATCGAGTTCTTCTTGCGCCCTATCTTAATACATATCATCTCGATCGGCATGTTAATTTGCTTGCAATGCGGCGCAGTTCGTGGTCTGGGTTGTGATGCGCAAGCCGTATGACGTCGCCAACAGCAAGCATGGCTGCCACATCATGAAGCTCTGCATCGACATTTCCATGGACGCCCACACGAGGGACCACCTCGTCTTCGCGGTGTGCTATGACGGGCTGGGTCTCGCCCAGAATCAATTTGGGTAAGCTAGTTCATATTACGCCTGATTACGCCCGCCACTGTCGCTCTTTTCTGACCCTGTGGCTGTATATGTATCCATGGCGGCAGGAACTACGTGGTGCAGCACGTGATCACGGCCGTGCCGGGGGTGCCTTGGGCGATAGAGATGCTGCACGGCGGTTTCCGGGGGATGTACGTGAGCCTGTCGCGGCAGAAGGCCAGCAGCAACGTGGTGCAGGCCTGCCTCGCCTTCTTCCCCCAGGCCCTGAGCTATGAGATCGTGTGGGAGCTGATCAGTGATGAAAACTTTCCCAAGCTGATCGAAGATCCCTTCGCCAACTACGTCTTGCAGTCCGCCGCCTCTACCACGCAGGTACTAGTCGTCTAGCCCTCCTGGTTGATATATATACCACGTATTGACCTATGACGTATCTGATGATGACGACGCTAACTGCAAATCTACGGGAAACTGCAGGGTCCTTTACGGCGACTACTTGAAGACGCTGTCCGTCCATACAGATTCACACTAAGCGGCAACATGCACGCAAGGAAGCTACTAGAGATGCTTTTTTCTTCCAGGAGGCAGCGATTTCCCTGATCGGTGGGTAGATTCAGAGTTGTGTTTGTGAAAGACTCAGTCTTCACCTTGCGCGCCCAAGTTTGCTGGTTATGTTGTGGGATCGATATATACATGTTGGTGTTGCGCAGAGTTTGTCAGTAAGTAATGTTGTTGGAGTCATGCACTACGGACAGTTTGCATCGGAGGTGATTTAGGAATGGTGTTTGGTTGTTTTCATCGTCTGCTGTTAGTTGTTGTCTGCTACATGTATAAGACCGGGTGTCGTTTTGCTTTATCAGAATATATGATCGTGTTATGAATTCACTTTATATCAAAGGGTGTGCAATGCAATGAATAATGAAGTTAGTGAACTTCTGAGCGAAACTTTTTTTTTTACCGTGAGCTTTATTAATTATACAATAATGTTTTTACAAACATCGGCGATGATCAGGGCCAACACGCAGGTTGACGCCGACTCGCGTAACACTCCACAAGACTCATGCTTGCCTAATTGCGCTAAACTATGCACAACTTTATTACACTCACGGCTAACTTTACTAATAGAAATATCTGGATGAAATTTCAAGAGCTCCTGGATCTCCCAATAGATGCACCAGTAAGGTGAACTATTAAATGTGTTTGAGGCAACTGCTTGCACCACCCGGCTGCAGTCAGTCTCGATGGTAGCCGGCCAAAGTTGCAGATCAATAATATACTTGAGGCCTTCGAGACAAGCAAGTGCTTGAAGGATTTTTGTTATGTCTGTGTTTGTTTCAACTTAGTCTACCTGATGTACACTATTCGGTTAATTAATAATACAGTATTAGATTGTTTGATGTTTTTAATATAAACTAGTTGTTTATCTATAACTCGATAATAATGAACACGATTTTTGATGCAATCACTGCCTCGGTTGTCACACAATTGGGGACTTGATTTTTGTTATGGATTTTCTATGTCTAAGTTGACTGGGGATTTCTTAAGTCTCGTCAGCCACCTTCAAAGAGTGCATCAGTCGCACTTTTCTGGTTGCTAGAAAATAGTAACTCGTTCCAATTGCACTTTTTTAACTGCAATTGCACTTTTCTCAGGTGATTGAGACTTCAAATCACAGTCAAATAATACATAGACAAACCCTTTTTATTAATTATTCTAAATTGTATTCTTGATTTGAAAGATGTGGGTATGGGTTTCTCCTTTTGAACAGCGTATTGCTTTGAAAGATCATTTATGTTTTCTGAAAGCATGGCATAATTAATTTGAGATGCTTTCTCATTTTATATTTAATACAAGCCCCCAAAATGTTCTAATAATGAGTTTGGTTGTAATGACGTCAAACTTTTTTTTGCGAGGGTAATGACGTCAAACTTATTCGCATTAAAAGTTAGTTAGTAAAAAGCTCAATTGTTCTAGTAAAATGTATGTATGCGATGCGCTAAAACCTTCATTGCATGTTAAATACAAGCTTGTATGCTTTTTTTCAAAACCTAAGATTTGCATAACCATTGAAACATTTTACCCACCCTCTCTCTGGTGTTGTCTGAGACATGCTCGGCCTGATCAATGGAACACGCTCGGTCGTTCCTAGACTTTTCTCCTGTTCTGCAGAAGTGAAGGGGTTTGTTTCTCCACCAACGTAATCGGCTTCCACTGCAATAACGTGGGTGTTGCATGATGTTTATATCTGCCGAGCTACATGCCTAAACTACAAATACACTAAAAGAGGACTCATGTAGAGAGGGAAAGAGTTTAAGTGGCACTTATAGGCCGCGATAAAAAAAGGCATCGTGGAAACCAAATCTCACTTTGTCTATTATAGCCGGTGAGGTTTTCCTTGAATTTTTGTTATCTTTCAGAAGATTCTTCACTTTGAGGCCATGAAGATGACACTTAGTAAGAGTGATATCTTCTCAAATATGGCTTCATTCCCTTGCTTCCACATATTCCAACATGCAAGAATAACTACTTCAGTAAAAAAATTCAAAAAGGGACAACCCTAGCCTCTGCATCGATTGATGCATACTTCTTTTATTAACTTATTTAGTAGTAAAAATACATATTATTACAACTCAATGATCACATAATGTCTCAACATGGATAAGCCATCTAAACAAGGAAAAGGAGCATCGTCGTGGAATCATCATGTCAAACGCCAATCGGTACGCTAACCAGATCGGCTGTAGAAGTCCAGTGCTACCGTTGCCAAATGGTTGCACCTAAAATTCATGGTCGGGGGCTCCCTCTCTGCTAGAGAAAGGGTCACATATGGATCTAGTGAATTGCCATAGGAATAACCTGCAAAATGATGGAAAGCTTTTCTTGCTAAAGATAAAATCATTATGAACATCGAAAAGTGCATTTGGCACACGAGCACCAGTGCTCCTGGTTTTCAAAAAGCATATCCATGGGATTCCAAAAAATTAAAATTAAATATGCACATACCTATAGACATTCTAAAGGCACGGTAGAAATTTCGGAGAAAATATGTTGTATTTTTAATTATACAAAAAACACAAATTTCTGGCAAAATTTTATCCCTATACATAGCCACAAATTTGTCTTTTTCTGTAACTCAAAGTACAACATAATTTCTACCAAAACTCCCCACAAGTATTCAAGGCATGTGTATCTATTCATGGAATAGATTTTACGATTTTTTGAAACACAATAGTATAATTTTCATACATTTTAATAAACCAGGAGCACTGATGCTCAGGCATGCACAAAATCTGCTCTCAACGAACATTCCATATAGCCCAAACCAAAGAGCACACACCAACATGGAAACTTCAGTAAAATTACATGTACCATTGAAGCCTTTCTTTGCTTTCCTGTAAGAAATTAGAAGAGAGTCTGATGTCCACTCAATATGTAGGTAACTCCAGACTCCGATATTGAACATACACTGGAACATAAAGTACATATAACTTCTAAACCCCTTCTGTACATAAAGTACATAAGAACAGGCCAATGCCTTCTCAACAACTTCTCCCTACTATATATCATGTCATGAAAGATTAGTAAAGAGAAATCTTATGCTTGGACAAGCACTGACTTTTTCAAATCAAACTAGAAAGTAATAATATCATTAGGAAGCTTAGAAAGGATTATCTTTAGAAAATGATCAGAGTTCATAGTTTTACTTGGTCCATCTTGCTTAAACATCATGGCACAAAATAACAAGCATTGATATGAGAAAAAACATAAAATACCAGTGCAAGAGCATGGATGTCAACTTTGATTCATATCTATATGTGAATCACGGCCTGATATCGACATACCCCGCCTCCACAAGAGTATAAATACTCAGAAAAATTGTAAGAACAATAGAAAAATTATATTAAACTTCAAAGGCATGGATACATTACGTGACATGTGAGACCCCATGAGGTTGTTCTCATGTGGATTTTATATCATGTTTGCACAAATTAGAGCCAGACCTTCATATGTAGGTACATTTTGCGATTCCTATGACAACACGGTTGAATAGATGAAGCATGAATCACATGATTTGATAGAAGCCCACAAAATTTATATCCTATCTAAAAGAAATCAAGTTGAACTTCAACAAAACAGACGAGTTGAAGAAAAGCTTTAATTTCATAGAAATTTAACAAGAGTTATTTTAGAGATAGCTCTCATCATGAACATCATAGGAAGAAGAAGGATGGGGTTCCGTTTCAAACAAATTTTGAGAAGGCATATGACAAAGTGAAAATAAGTTTTTACATCAAGTTATGTGTATGAAATACTTTGATCCCCAAATGCGCGAATGGCTTTATAATTTTGTACAAGGGGTATTGTGGGAATAAGGTTCATGATGACATCGAATAATATTTTAAAACTAAATAAGGGGAAATGCATGGAGATCTGTTATCACTGGTACTTCTGTAAGATAGTCGTGGTTATGTTGGCCATTATTATTGCATGGGAAAAGGAATAGGGTAAAGTAGGAGGAACAATCCCTCATTTGGTTGAAGGAGGGGTGTCCATCTTACAAAATGTTGATGATACAATACTTTTCATGGGACATGATCTATAGAAGGTTGTTAACATGAATTAACCCTTTGTATCTATTGAGTTTAAGGTAAGCTTCCACAAAACTGAATTTTTTGTATTGGGAAAGCTAAGGATAAGGAACATCTTAACCAGTAGACCTTTGGCTACAAAACCAAATATTATTTGTAGACCTAAAGATCATGGTGTTTTTGGGGGTATAGTTTGAAGAAAAAAATTAGGTACTTGCTTTGCAAATTACTGTTCAAACTACTTAATGAAAAGTAGGTGTGGCAAGAATTTCTACACAAGAAATTACATTTAAAACAAAACCCTAACTCGGATAGACGCTAATTAAAGAGCAGGTTTAAACAGAGGTTCACTACAAGCCACCCCCTCCCCCGATAGCCAGATTTTTTTTGATCGCACAAGAAAATTTTCCCACCAAAAGTATTTTACTTCACATATTGTGCTTTCCCAGCTACTAGGTAACAAGGCGGATAGTTATGAATCGTTGCCGAGTCCATACCGTCGCACATTGGTGTCATGGTTGGTGTCACCCAATAGTGACACTCGTTAATGTCGCACTTCGGGAAATGAGGCATAAACAATTCCACTATGCATTCTAAGCGACGTAATTGGGGACGCCGAGACAACACCGAGGAGACCCTACTTGCAGGGGTGTCGAGACCGAGACAACGCGGCACCAGCTAGGTAAGGAGGAGCTGGTGGCCAATGAACAGGAGTTGACACCCTTCCTGCATGAAACCCTTGTGCCATCCAGCCCGTGTGAGGCGTCTGATACGTCTCCAACGAATCCATAATTTTTGATGCTCCATGCTTGTTTTTACACCATTTGCTTAGTGTTTCGTTACACTTCGTGGCATTTTTATGCATTTTCCGGAACTAACCTATTAACGAGATGCCACAGTGCCAGTTCCCTGTTTTCTGCTATTTTTGTGTTTCAGAAAAGTTACACAAGAAATATTCTTGGAATTGGACGAAACAAAAGCCAGACGTCCAGAAATTTACCGAAGCTTCCAGAGAACCGAAGAGGAGACGGAGAGGAGCCACTGGTGGGCCTCACCACTAGGGGGCGCAGCCTAGGGCTGGCCCACGCCCCCCTATGGTGAGCCCCACCAGGTCCACTTATGACGCCGCCCCTTCACCTATAAAGACCCCCCGACGAGAAAAACCTAAAGACCGGATCACTTTTCCAGAATACATCGCGATCCACCGCCGTCGTCGACCCGAGATCGGGAGGGTCCAGAAGCTCTTCCCGGCATCCTGCCGGAGAGGGGAATCGCCACCGGAGGTCTTCTTCATCGCCATGCTTGCCTCCGGTGCGATGAGTGAGTAGTCTACCTTGGACTATGGGTCCATAGCAGTAGCTAGATGGTTGTCTTCTCCACCATGTGCTTCATGTTTAGGTCTCGTGAGCTGCTTTACATGATCGAGACTACCTTTATGTAATTCTACATGTTGTGTTTGTTGGGATCCGATGAATATTGGTGTTATGATTGAGTTGATGTGCTGAATATTATCTTATGTTATATCTATGTTGTTTATGATCTTGCATGCTCTCCGTTGTTAGTAGCTATCTTGGCCGAGTAGTTGCTAGTGACTCCAAGAGGGGGTATTTATGCTCGATAGTGGGTTCATGCCTCTATTTAATCTGGGGGAGTGACAGAAACCTCTAAGGTTGTAGATGTGTTGTTGCTACTAGGGAGAAAACAACATTCATATGCTCAAGGGCATATGCTTTGTTTACATTACACACTTTGCTTAATGCAGTTATCTGTTGTTCGCAACTTAATACTTGTGGAGTTCTCGGATTGATTCGCCACAAGTGGATTATTAGTCATAGATGCAGTTGGATGACAGTCTATGTATCTTGTTGTAATGCCCAGAGTAAATCTCATAGTGATCCTCTTGACATATGCACGTTGTCTTTATTCTATCAATTACCCAACTGTAATTTGTTTACCCAGCATGTGTTATTTTATCTTATGGAGAGACACCACTAGTGAACTGTGGACCCCGGTCCTATTTCCTTTATATTGCTATCACATGTTTACTTTACCCGCACTGTTTACTTTACTTTCATACTATTACCACTTTCCACTCGATACGCTCATACCCTTTGTTTCAAGCAAACCGGTGAGATTGACAACCTCATCGTAAGTTGGGAACAAAGTATTTGGTTGTGTTGTGTGCAGGTTCCACGTTGCTACTGGTTGAATACGCGCTAACAAGTTATCGTTAACGGCGCCCTTGTTGGAGTGTCACGCAGCTAGTGGGCATCACCTTCTGGAGTATTGTCTTTTTCCTCCTGGACGATTAAACCTTGGTTTCATAACTGAGGGAAAACTTGCTGCTATATTCATCAAACCTTCTCTTGGGGTTTCCAACTGGCTGGTCATTTTAGTTCATCAACAAACGCAATCAAGCTTTCTAGCATCATCATCACCGCGCCATCAACAAGTTTTCTGGCGCCGTTGCCGGGGAAAAAGAAGACTTCTGCAAGGGGAGTTTCGCACGCACATCCTTTACTTTGTTTTAAGTTTTGCTTTACTTTATTTTTACTTGCATCATTTTATCAAAAACACAAAAAAATTAGTTTCATTTATAGTTGTTAATTCTTTACTCTAGTTCATTATGTTGTTCCCTAAGTATGTTTTGGAGGACCTCTCAGTAGGTAGTGGTTTAATTATTGGAAAAAGTAACATTGAGGAGTTCTTTAATCATATTAGTATGCATAAAGATGTTGAGGAAAAGTCTTTGGCTGAGCATGCTCCTAGTTATGAAGTTGCTTCTGATTATTTAATTCACATGTTGGAAGATAGGTTTGCTAGCCTTAATCCTTTTATGCAATACATGTTTCTTAAGCTTCATGATATTGAGGACCCTGAAAAGAAAGCTTTTATCTTAGAAACTTTGCAGATAGAATTTAGAGATGTGGCCATTGAAGCTAGGAAAGTTCTTAAGTGTTTTAATAAGCTTGGTTCACATATAAAGGTTGTTAGTACAAACAATGAGGGAACCGAAATACCTATACCTAGCAAACTCTTGGGATTGTATGAAGCTTTTGAAAATAATTTTGATTGGATCTGTCCCAAAAATCTTTTTAGTGATTTGAGTGAACCAAAGCATGATCACTAAGGGTCTTCAAAAACTTATGTGGATGAAATACAATGCCTTATTGAGAAGACTTCTGCAGTTGATCTTCATGATTCATTTGATAATACTTGATTCGCACTTTCTGCGCCTAGCTCAATGGCGTTAAAGAAAAGCACTCTTGGGAGATAACCCAATGTTTTTACTTTCAGTTCTTTTTCTTTTATTTGAGTCTTGGAAGTTATTACTACTGTAATAACCTCTCCTTATCCTTTTTATTTCGTTTTTGTGCCAAGAGAAGCCTCTAATTTGAGTGAGGTAAGATTTGGGGATGTTGCTGTCCTGAAACTATTTTCAGTGCTGCACCGTAAAAATTCGTAAAAATTCTCTGTATATCTTTTGGACCTGTGAATTCTTGCGCAAATGCCCCAGGTTATATCCAAACTTTCATTAGTTGAACACTTTTTGATTTGAGCAACAGAAAACCCTCAAAAAATTCGACCTTTATCAGCTGTTCTGTTTTGACAGATTTCTGCCAATATTTGTGTTTGCCGCTTTATCGCTTTCTTTTTGAGTTATTTTGATCACGAAACTTTTGGGGAAGTTGCTACAGTAGTATATGCTTTATATGTGGTGGTTTTGAGTTGAAACCTGAAGCAAAAAGGGTTGATTCAATGTTATGCTTACACTAATATTGCTAATAGATTTGTGTTTAGTTTTGTATGAAGGAAGTTTTCAAGTGTAGGGATTGGAGAATGATGAGATGAGTTAAAGAATGGACAAAAGCTCAAGCTTGGGGATGCCCGCGCACCCCAAGAAATATCCAAGAAGTACAAGCGTCAAAGCTTGGGGATGCCCCCGAGGCACCCCTTCTTCATCGGCAAAAATCAGGTCACCTTTCAACACACTATATTTTTATTGCTTCATGCATTATGCGTTTTTCTTAGAGAGTCAGTTGTTTTTAGTTTTCAGTTTAGTTTAGTTTTGTTTGCTGCAATAAATGGTTGGACCCCAACAAATTTCCTTTGGAGAAGTTGCCTTGCTTTTCATTGTCCAAGAACACTCTGTTTTTCACTCTTATCGTTTCAACGAGTGTTCTCTTTTTCTAGAACTGCGTTTAGCTTTCAATTTTCGCCTTGATTTTTGTTCAGATCTTATTATATCTTTTTATCAAGGTGTATTTTGACCTCTGGTCCATGTTGGTTTTCATCAAAAGAGTTGTTTATAAAAAGTTCGAATGGTGTTGGAAAAGAGAAAAAGCTTTATGCAAAAAAGTGGTACAAGAAGGAGCTTGTGTAGACTGCGGCCTAGGCTTTTGCATGTCGTGCTTGATGTATTTTTGATAGTATGCTTAGTGGTTTTTCTGTAGCATGACTTGTCTCAAATGACTGAGATTGCTTAATGAGCCTTTGAAAAAAATCATGCGTTGTTTTAATTATTTGGAAGCATTATTTTGGTTTTCTCTTTTGATGCTTTATTTGGGTTGACTTGGCGCATGCTCACACATGTTAGACTCATACAAAGTCGCCATTGCCTCTATGATCATTTAGTTTTCGACTTTTGATGCCATATTATGCTTCTTTTAATGTCGCTTTGTCGCTCTGCATGATTATGGCCGTTATTGCTCTCTTAGTTGGTCGCTCCCAGTCTTTTGCTAGCCCTCATTTTGTACTGAGTATGAGCTCTACTCGTGCATCCAACTCCTAAAAACCAAGTTTGTCATTGTGTCCACTATAAATTCCTATGCATGGTATTTGTAAGCCATTCCAAGTAAATTTTCATGTGCTACCTTTTAAAACTTTCAACTACTTCTCGTTTTGTGCCACTGTTTTTAGCTCATGGGGACGTAGTGGTCGGAATTGTTACCTTCCATATTAAATTAAGTACCCCTCGACTAGGCAGCTTCATCTGCTCGTCATTAATTTTGCAAGGGAGCTGGTCAGACCATTGCAATCTAATTCTAAAAAAGAAAAAAAAGGCACTCCTCCATGGTATGTGAATGTTGGTGGGCACCCGATGGAATCGGTTAGCCATGGTTTGAGAAAGGAAAAAAGGTGGGGAGGAGTGCCAAAGCTTTATAAAAGAGCACCAATGTGCCAAATTTTCAAAGAACTCGGAACCGCTCTCACTTGTTTATTATGGAAGATAGTAAGACCCCATTGCCAGTCGTTGACATGAAACAACCACCTCTCAAAACCCAATTTTTATCTCTGTTTTACAAATGAAAAGCTCTAGCACATGTTTAATCACTGCTTCCCTCCGCGAAGGGCCTTTCTTTTACTTTTATGTTGAGTCTCCACCTTCTACCTTTATGCACCGTCTAAGAGAGCATAGTTGTCATTCTGAGTATAATGTGCATTGTCCCAAAGTTTTCATTGATTGATTCATATTGTTGGTTACACTTGTTCTTAAATTATTTGTATCTAGTCGCCCTCTTAAACTTGAAGGTGTCCTATGCATTTATGTTTTGCTCTCTCATGAAGGACAAGCTGAAAACCATTTGTATGTTTTTTCTTATGATTTGAACACACATTTGACTTTCATTGTTTTATTTTCATGATCTTTCATTTGTGTTCATTTTCATGTTATAACATGGTTGCTAAGTTGCTTCTATCAAGATTATATCTTTCATGCCCATGTTTTAAGTTCTTTTGATCCCAGCGCACAACGCTTACATATATGATCAAGATTGTGTAGGTGCATATCACCTCAAAAATTATTTCTTTTGTTATCACTTACCTACTCGAGGACGAGAAGGAGTTAAGCTTGGGGATGCTGATATGTCTCCAACGTATCCATAATTTTTGATGCTCCATGCTTGTTTTTACACCATTTTGCCTAGTGTTTCGTTACACTTCGTGGCATTTTTATGCATTTTCCGGAACTAACCTATTAACGAGATGCCACAGTGCCAGTTCCCTGTTTTCTGTTGTTTTTGTGTATCTGAAAAGTTATACAGGAAATATTCTCGGAATTGGACGAAACAAAAGCCAGACGTCCAGAAATTTACCGAAGCTTCCAGAGAACCAAAGAGGAGATGGAGAGGAGCCACTGGTGGGCCTCACCACCAGGGGGCGCGGCCTAGGGCTGGCCCGCGCCCCCCTATGGTGAGCCCCACCAGGTCCACTTCTGACGCTGCCCCTTCGCCTATAAAGACCCCCCGACGGGAAAAACCTAAAGACCGGATCACTTTTCTAGAATACATCGTGATCCTCCGCCGCCGTCGACCCGAGATCGGGAGGGTCCAGAAGCTCTTTCCGGCATCCTGCTGGAGAGGGGAATTGCCACCGGAGGTCTTCTTCATCGCCATGCTTGCCTTCGGCGCGATGAGTGAGTAGTCGACCTTGGACTATGGGTCCATAGCAGTAGCTAGATGGTTGTCTTCTCCACCATGTGCTTCATGTTTAGGTCTTGTGAGCTGCTTTACATGATCGAGACTACCTTTATGTAATTCTACATGTTGTGTTTGTTGGGATCCGATGAATATTGGTATTATGATTGAGTTGATGTGCTGAATATTATCTTATGTTATATCTATGTTGTTTATGATCTTGCATGCTCTCCGTTGTTAGTAGCTATCTTGGCCGAGTAGTTGCTAGTGACTCCAAGAGGGGGTATTTATGCTCGATAGTGGGTTCATGCCTCTATTTAATCTGGGGGAGTGACAGAAACCTCTAAGGTTGTAGATGTGCTGTTGCTACTAGGGAGAAAACAACATTCATATGCTCAAGGGCATATGCTTTATTTACATTACACACTTTGCTTAATGCAATTATCTATTGTTCGCAACTTAATACTTGTGGAGTTCTCGGATTGATTCGTCACAATTGGATTATTAGTCATAGATGCAGTTGGATGACGGTCTATGTATCTTGTTGTAATGCCCAGAGTAAATCTCATAGTGATCCTCTCGACATATGACGTTGTCTTTATTCTATCAATTACCCAACTGTAATTTGTTTACCCAGCATGTGTTATTTTATCTTATGGAGAGACACCACTAGTGAACTGTGGACCCCGGTCCTATTTCCTTTATATTGCTATCACCTGTTTACTTTACCCGCACTGTTTACTTTACTTGCATACTATTATTACTTTCCACTCGATACGCTCATACCCTTTGTTTCAAGCAAACCGGTGAGATTGACAACCTCATCGTAATTTGGGAACAAAGTATTTGGTTGTGTTGTGTGCAGGTTCCACGTTGCTACTGGTTGAAGACGCGCTAACAAGTTATCGTTAACGGCGCCCTTGTTGGAGTGTCACGCAGCTAGTGGGCATCACCTTCTGGAGTATTGTCTTTTTCCTCCTGGACGATTAAACCTTGGTTTCATAACTGAGGGAAAACTTGCTGCTATATTCATCAAACCTTCTCTTGGGGTTTCCAACTGGTCGGTCATTTTAGTTCATCAACAAACGCAATCAAGCTTTCTAGCATCATCATCACCGCGCCATCAACAAGTTTTCTGGCGCCGTTGCCGGGGAAAAAGAAGACTTCTGCAAGGGGAGTTTCGCACGCACATCCTTTACTTTGTTTTAAGTTTTGCTTTACTTTATTTTTACTTGCATCATTTTATCAAAAACACAGAAAAATTAGTTTCCTTTATAGTTGTTACTTCTTTACTCTAGTTCATTATGTTGTTCGCTAAGTACGTTTTGGAGGACCTCTCAGTAGGTAGTGGTTCAATTATTGGAAAAAGTAACATTGAGGAGTTCTTTAATCATATTAGTATGCATAAAGATGTTGAGGAAAAGTCTTTGGCTGAGCTTGCTCCTAGTTATGAAGTTGCTTCTGCTTATTTAATTAACATGTTGGAAGCTAGGTTTGCTAGCCTTAATCCTTTTATGCAATACATGTTTCTTAAGCTTCATGATATTGAGGACCCTGAAAATAAAGCTTTTATCTTGGAAACTTTGCGGATAGAATTTAGAGATGTGGCCAATGAAGCTAGGAAAGTTCTTAAGTGTTTTAATAAGCTTGGTTCACATATAAAGGTTGTTAGTACAAAAAATGAGGGAACCGAAATACCTATACCTAGCAAACTCTTGGGATTGTATGAAGCTTTTGAAAATAATTTTGATTGGATCTGTCCCAAAAATCGTTTTAGTGATTTGAGTGAACCAAAGCATGATCACTAAGGGTCTTCAAAAACTTATGTGGATGAAATACAATGCCTTATTGAGAAGACTTCTGCAGTTGATCTTAATGATTCATTTGATAATACTTGATTCGCACTTTCTGCGCCTAGCTCAAAGGCGTTAAAGAAAAGCACTCTTGGGAGATAACCCAATGTTTTTACTTTCAGTTCTTTTTCTTTTATTTGAGTCTTGGAAGTTATTACTACTGTAATAACCTCTCCTTATCCTTTTTATTTCATTTTTGTGCCAAGAGAAGCCTCTAATTTGAGTGAGGTAAGATTTGGGGATGTTGCTGTCCTGAAACTGTTTTCGGTGCTGCACTGTAAAAATTTGTGAAAATTCTCTGTATATCTTTTGGACCTGCGATTTCTTGTGCAAATGCCCCAGGTCATATCCCAACTTTCATTAGTTGAACACTTTTTTATTTGAGCAACAGAAAACCCTCAAAAAATTCGACCTTTGTCAGCTGTTCTGTTTTGACAGATTTTTGCCAATATTTGTGTTTGCCGCTTTATCGCTTTCTTTTTGAGTTATTTTGATCACAAAACTTTTGGGGAAGTTGATACAGTAGTATATGCTTTATATGTGGTGGTTTTGAGTTGAAACCTGAAGCAAAAAGGGTTGATTCAATGTTATGCTTACACTAATGTTGCTAATAGATTTGTGTTTAGTTTTGTACGAAGGAAGTTTTCAAGTTTAGGGATTGGAGAATGATGAGATGAGTTAAAGAATGGAAAACAGCTCAAGCTTGGGGATGCCCGCGCACCCCAAGAAATATCCAAGAAGTGCAAGCGTCAAAGCTTGGGGATGCCCCCGAGACACCCCTTCTTCATCGGCAAAAATCAGGTCACCTTTCAACACACTATATTTTTATTGCTTCATGCATTATGCGTTTTTCTTGGAGAGTCAGTTGTTTTTAGTTTTCAGTTTAGTTTAGTTTTGTTTGCTGCAATAAATGGTTGGACCCCAACAAATTTCCTTTGGAGAAGTTGCCTTGCTTTTCATTGTCCAAGAACACTCTGTTTTTCACTCTTATCGTTTCAACGAGTGTTCTCTTTTTCTAGAACTGCGTTTAGCTTTCAATTTTTGCCTTGATTTTTGTTCAGATCTTATTATATCTTTTTATCAATGTGTATTTTGACCTCTGGTCCATGTTGGTTTTCATCAAAAGAGTTGTTTATAAAAAGTTCAAATGGTGTTGGAAAAGAGAAAAAGATTTATGCAAAAAAGTGGTACAAGAAGGAGCTTGTGTAGACTGCGGCCTAGGCTTTTGCATGTCATGCTTGATGTCTTTTTGATAGTATGCTTAGTGGTTTTGCTGTAGCATGACTTGTCTCAAATGACTGAGATTGCTTAATGAGCCTTTGAAAAAATTCATGCGTTGTTTTAATTATTTGGAAGCATTATTTTGGTTTTCTCCTTTGATGCTTTATTTGGGTTGACTTGGCGCATGCTCACACATGTTAGACTCATACAAAGTCGACATTGCCTCTATGATCATTTAGTTTTCGACTTTTGATGCCATCTTATGCTTCTTTTAATGTCGCTTTGTCGCTCTGCATGATTATGGCCGTTATTGCTCTCTTAGTTGGCCGCTCCCGGTCTTTTGCTAGCCCTCATTTTGTACTGAGTATGAGCTCTACTCGTGCATCCAACTCCTAAAAACCAAGTTTGCCATTGTGTCCACTATAAATTCCTACGCATGGTATTTGTAAGCCATTCCAAGTAAATTTTCATGTGCTACCTTTCAAAACTTTCAACTACTTCTCGTTTTGTGCCACTGTTTTTAGCTCATGGGGACGTAGTGGTCGGAATTGCTACCTTCCATATTAAATTAAGTACCCCTCGACTAGGCAGCTTCATCTGCTCGTCATTAATTTTGCAAGGGAGCTGGTCAGACCATTGCAATCTAATTCTAAAAAAGAAAAAAAATGCACTCCTCCATGGTATGTGAATGTTGGTGGGCACCCGATGGAATCGGTTAGCCATGGTTTGAGAAAGGAAAAAAGGTGGGGAGGAGTGCCAAAGCTTTATAAAAGAGCACCAATGTGCCAAATTTTCAAAGAACTCGGAGCCGCTCTCACTTGTTTATTATGGAAGATAGTAAGACCCCATTGCCAGTCGTTGACATGAAACAACCACCTCTCAAAACCCAATTTTTATCTCTGTTTTACAAATGAAAAGCTCTAGCACATGTTTAATCACTTTTTCCCTCCGCGAAGGGCCTTTCTTTTACTTTTATGTTGAGTCTCCACCTTCTACCTTTATGCACCGTCTAAGAGAGCATAGTTGTCATTCTGAGTATAATGTGCATTGTCCCAAAGTTTTCATTGATTAATTCATATTGTTGGTTTCACTTGTTCTTAAATTATGTGTATCTAGTCGCCCTCTTAAACTTGAAGGTGTCCTATGCATTTATGTTTTGCTCTCTCATGAAGGACAAGCTGAAAACCATTTGTATGTTTTTTCCTTATGATTTGAACACACGTTTGACTTTCATTGTTTCATTTTCATGATCTTTCATTTGTGTTCATTTTCATGTTATAACATGGTTGCTAAGTTGCTTCTATCAAGATTATATCTTTCATGCCCATGTTTTAAGTTCTTTTGATCCCAGCGCACAACGCTTACATATATGATCAAGATTGTGTAGGTGCATATCACCTCAAAAATTATTTCTTTTGTTATCATTTACCTACTCGAGGACGATCAGGAGTTAAGCTTGGGGATGCTAATACGTCTCCAACGTATCCATAATTTTTGATGCTCCATGCTTGTTTTTAGACCATTTGCTTAGTGTTTCGTTACACTTCGTGGCATTTTTATGCATTTTCCGGAACTAACCTATTAACGAGATGCCACAGTGTCAGTTCCCTGTTTTCTGTTGTTTTTGTGTTTCAGAAAAGTTACACAGGAAATATTCTCAGAATTGGACAAAACAAAAGCCAGACGTCCAGAAATTTACCGAAGCTTCCAGAGAAGCGAAGAGGAGACGGAGAGGAGCCACTGGTGGGCCTCACCACCAGGGGGCGCGATCTAGGGCTGGCCCGCGCCCCCCTATGGTGAGCCCCACCAGGTCCACTTCTGACGCTGCCCCTTCGCCTATAAAAACCCCCCGACGGGAAAAACCTAAAGACCGGATCACTTTTCCAGAATACATCGTGATCCGCCGCCGCCGTCGACCCGAGATCGGGAGGGTCCAGAAGCTCTTCCCAGCATCCTGCCGGAGAGGGGAATCGCCACCGGAGGTCTTCTTCATCGCCATGCTTGCCTCCAGCGCGATGAGTGAGTAGTCTACCTTGGACTATGGGTCCATAGCAGTAGCTAGATAGTTGTCTTCTCCACCATGTGCTTCATGTTTAGGTCTCGTGAGCTGCTTTACATGATCGAGACTACCTTTATGTAATTCTACATGTTGTGTTTGTTGGGATCCGATGAATATTGGTGTTATGATTGAGTTGATGTGCTGAATATTATCTTATGTTATCTCTATGTTGTTTATGATCTTGCATGCTCTCCGTTGTTAGTAGCTATCTTGGCCGAGTAGTTGCTAGTGACTCCAAGAGGGTGTATTTATGCTCGATAGTGGGTTCATGCCTCTATTTAATTTGGGGGAGTGACAGAAACCTCTAAGGTTGTAGATGTGCTATTGCTACTAGGGAGAAAACAACATTCATATGCTCAAGGGCATATGCTTTGTTTATATTACACACTTTGCTTAATGCAGTTATCTGTTGTTCGCAACTTAATACTTGTGGAGTTCTCGGATTGATTCACCACAAGTGGATTATTAGTCATAGATGCAGTTGGATGACGGTCTATGTATCTTGTTGTAATGCCCAGAGTAAATCTCATAGTGATCCTCTTGACATATGCACGTTGTCTTTATTCTATCAATTGCCCAACTATAATTTGTTTACCCAGCATGTGTTATTTTATCTTATGGAGAGACACCACTAGTGAACTGTGGACCCCGGTCCTATTTCCTTTATATTGCTATCACCTGTTTACTTTACCCGCACTGTTTACTGTACTTGCATACTATTATCACTTTCCACTCGATACGCTTATACCCTTTGTTTCAAGCAAACCGGTGAGATTGACAACCTCATTGTAAGTTGGGAACAAAGTATTTGGTTGTATTGTGTGCAGGTTCCACGTTGCTACTGTTTGAAGACGCGCTAACAAGTTATCGTTAACGGCGCCCTTGTTGGAGTGTCACGCAGCTAGTGGGCATCACCTTCTGGAGTATTGTCTTTTTCCTCCTGGACGATTAAACCTTGGTTTCATAACTGAGGGAAAACTTGCTGCTATATTCATCAAACCTTCTCTTGGGGTTTCCAACTGGCTGGTCATTTTACTTCATCAACAAACGCAATCAAGCTTTCTAGCATCATCATCACCGCGCCATCAGCGTCTAGTAGTGTGGGCTAGTGGCCGGTAAATAAGGACAATGAATGTTATGTACTTGTATCTCTTGCTAGCAAACACTTGGAGGCTAGCAAGCGCCATGAGTAGGAGCCTCTGCTGGGACCAGACACTCAGGAGGTGGAGGGGGAAGCGAAGAAGGAGGACACCACACCTTTCATGTCTACCTCTGAACCCATTGATACGTCTCAAATGTATCTATAATTTTTGATGCTCCATGCTTGTTTATGCACCGTTTACTTTGTGTTTTGTTACACTTCATGGCGTTTTTATGCATTTTCCGGAACTAGCCTATTAACGAGATGCCATAGTGCCAGTTCCCTGTTTTCTGCTATTTTTGTGTTTCATAAAAGTTACACGGGAAATATTCCTGGAATTGGACAAAACAAAAGCCAAAGTCCCTATTTTTCCTAACACGAGACGAAGTCCAAAGCAGAGACGGAGGGGGGCCAGGGGCTGGCCACACCATGCCATGGCGAGGGTGCCCCCTAGGCCGCGCCAGGCCATGGTGTGGGCCCTTGGTCCACCCCCTGACATCGCCCTTCCGCCTATATATTCTCCTCGATGAGAAAACCCTAAGGCCCGAACTCTTTTCCAGAAAACATACTACAAGCCGCCGCCGTCATCGACACGAGATCGGGAGGGTCCATAAGCTCTTTCCGGCACCCTACCGGAGAGGGAATAACCACCGGAGGCCTCCTTCATCACCATGCCTGCCTCCGGAGTGATGTGTGAGTAGTCTACCTTGGACTACGGGCCCATAGCAGTAGCTAGATGGATGTCTTATCCTCCATGTGCTTCATGTTTAGATCTTGTGAGCTGCATATCATGATCAGGATCATCATTATGTAATTCTACTTGTTGTGTTTGTTGGGATCCTATGAATATTGAGTACTATGTCAAGTTGATTTGTGATTTATCATCTCTATGTTGTCTATGATCTTGCATGCTTTTCGTTGCTAGTAGATATCTTGGCCGAGTAGATGCTAGTGACTCCAAGAGGGAGTATTTATGCTCGATAGTGGGTTCATGCCTCTAGTAATCTGGGAGAGTGACAATAACTTCTAAGGTTGTAGATGTGTTGTTGCTACTAGGGAGAAAACAATAATCTTGTGTTCAAGGACATTTGTATTGTTTACATTATACACTTTTCTTAAGGCGATAATCTGTTGCTTGCAACTTAATACCCAACGGTTGTTCGGATGATATCTGGCGGGTGGATTATTACTCATAGATGCAATTGGATTACGGTCTATGTATTATGTTGTAATGCCCAAGTGAATCTCATAGTGATCCTCATGACATGTACATGTATTTGTTTGCATTCTTTATTCTGTCAATTGCCCAACTGTAATTTGTTTACCCAGCATGTTATTTATCTTTATGGAGAGACACCTCTAGTGAACTGTGTACCCCGGTCCATTCTTTTACATTCATATTACTGTTTACTTTTACACGCATTATTTACTTTCTTGCAAACAAATATCTTTTACCACACGATACGTTTAATCCTTTGTTTACAGCAAACCGGTGAGATTGAGAACCTCATTGCTAGTTGGGGCAAAGTACTTTGGTTGTGTTCTGTGCAGGTTCCACGTTGCTGCTGGTGCAAACCTACGCCCCAGATAAGGCGCCACATATAAATTGTCTGGAGCTGTCGCCAAGCCAGATAGCATCAACCTTCGGAAGTTAGTTCTTTCTCCTACTGGTTCGATAAACCTTGGTTTCATAACTGAGGGAAACTTGCTGTTATGCTCATCATACCTTCCTGTTGGGGTTCCCAACTGGGTGCCTACGACGCACCATCAAGCATTTTTCTGGCGCCGTTGCCGGGGAGAAAGAGGATTTCTGCAAGGGGAGTCTCTCGCTTCCAATCTTTTTACTTTGTTATTGTTTTGCTTACTTTTTGATAGTATGCTTAGTGGTTTTGCTGTAGCATGACTTGTCTCAAATGACTGAGATTGCTTAATGAGCCTTTGAAAAAATTCATGCGTTGTTTTAATTATTTGGAAGCATTATTTTGGTTTTCTCCTTTGATGCTTTATTTGGGTTGACTTGGCGCATGCTCACACATGTTAGACTCATACAAAGTCGACATTGCCTCTATGATCATTTAGTTTTCGACTTTTGATGCCATCTTATGCTTCTTTTAATGTCGCTTTGTCGCTCTGCATGATTATGGCCGTTATTGCTCTCTTAGTTGGCCGCTCCCGGTCTTTTGCTAGCCCTCATTTTGTACTGAGTATGAGCTCTACTCGTGCATCCAACTCCTAAAAACCAAGTTTGCCATTGTGTCCACTATAAATTCCTACGCATGGTATTTGTAAGCCATTCCAAGTAAATTTTCATGTGCTACCTTTCAAAACTTTCAACTACTTCTCGTTTTGTGCCACTGTTTTTAGCTCATGGGGACGTAGTGGTCGGAATTGCTACCTTCCATATTAAATTAAGTACCCCTCGACTAGGCAGCTTCATCTGCTCGTCATTAATTTTGCAAGGGAGCTGGTCAGACCATTGCAATCTAATTCTAAAAAAGAAAAAAAATGCACTCCTCCATGGTATGTGAATGTTGGTGGGCACCCGATGGAATCGGTTAGCCATGGTTTGAGAAAGGAAAAAAGGTGGGGAGGAGTGCCAAAGCTTTATAAAAGAGCACCAATGTGCCAAATTTTCAAAGAACTCGGAACCGCTCTCACTTGTTTATTATGGAAGATAGTAAGACCCCATTGCCAGTCGTTGACATGAAACAACCACCTCTCAAAACCCAATTTTTATCTCTGTTTTACAAATGAAAAGCTCTAGCACATGTTTAATCACTTTTTCCCTCCGCGAAGGGCCTTTCTTTTACTTTTATGTTGAGTCTCCACCTTCTACCTTTATGCACCGTCTAAGAGAGCATAGTTGTCATTCTGAGTATAATGTGCATTGTCCCAAAGTTTTCATTGATTGATTCATATTGTTGGTTTCACTTGTTCTTAAATTATGTGTATCTAGTCGCCCTCTTAAACTTGAAGGTGTCCTATGCATTTATGTTTTGCTCTCTCATGAAGGACAAGCTGAAAACCATTTGTATGTTTTTTCCTTATGATTTGAACACACGTTTGACTTTCATTGTTTCATTTTCATGATCTTTCATTTGTGTTCATTTTCATGTTATAACATGGTTGCTAAGTTGCTTCTATCAAGATTATATCTTTCATGCCCATGTTTTAAGTTCTTTTGATCCCAGCGCACAACGCTTACATATATGATCAAGATTGTGTAGGTGCATATCACCTCAAAAATTATTTCTTTTGTTATCATTTACCTACTCGAGGACGATCAGGAGTTAAGCTTGGGGATGCTAATACGTCTCCAACGTATCCATAATTTTTGATGCTCCATGCTTGTTTTTAGACCATTTGCTTAGTGTTTCGTTACACTTCGTGGCATTTTTATGCATTTTCCGGAACTAACCTATTAACGAGATGCCACAGTGTCAGTTCCCTGTTTTCTGTTGTTTTTGTGTTTCAGAAAAGTTACACAGGAAATATTCTCAGAATTGGACAAAACAAAAGCCAGACGTCCAGAAATTTACCGAAGCTTCCAGAGAAGCGAAGAGGAGACGGAGAGGAGCCACTGGTGGGCCTCACCACCAGGGGGCGCGACCTAGGGCTGGCCCGCGCCCCCCTATGGTGAGCCCCACCAGGTCCACTTCTGACGCTGCCCCTTCGCCTATAAAAACCCCCCGACGGGAAAAACCTAAAGACCGGATCACTTTTCCAGAATACATCGTGATCCGCCGCCGCCGTCGACCCGAGATCGGGAGGGTCCAGAAGCTCTTCCCAGCATCCTGCCGGAGAGGGGAATCGCCACCGGAGGTCTTCTTCATCGCCATGCTTGCCTCCGGCGCAATGAGTGAGTAGTCTACCTTGGACTATGGGTCCATAGCAGTAGCTAGATGGTTGTCTTCTCCACCATGTGCTTCATGTTTAGGTCTCGTGAGCTGCTTTACATGATCGAGACTACCTTTATGTAATTCTACATGTTGTGTTTGTTGGGATCCGATGAATATTGGTGTTATGATTGAGTTGATGTGCTGAATATTATCTTATGTTATCTCTATGTTGTTTATGATCTTGCATGCTCTCCGTTGTTAGTAGCTATCTTGGCCGAGTAGTTGCTAGTGACTCCAAGAGGGGGTATTTATGCTCGATAGTGGGTTCATGCCTCTATTTAATTTGGGGGAGTGACAGAAACCTCTAAGGTTGTAGATGTGCTATTGCTACTAGGGAGAAAACAACATTCATATGCTCAAGGGCATATGCTTTGTTTATATTACACACTTTGCTTAATGCAGTTATCTGTTGTTCGCAACTTAATACTTGTGGAGTTCTCGGATTGATTCACCACAAGTGGATTATTAGTCATAGATGCAGTTGGATGACGGTCTATGTATCTTGTTGTAATGCCCAGAGTAAATCTCATAGTGATCCTCTTGACATATGCACGTTGTCTTTATTCTATCAATTGCCCAACTATAATTTGTTTACCCAGCATGTGTTATTTTATCTTATGGAGAGACACCACTAGTGAACTGTGGACCCCGGTCCTATTTCCTTTATATTGCTATCACCTGTTTACTTTACCCGCACTGTTTACTGTACTTGCATACTATTATCACTTTCCACTCGATACGCTTATACCCTTTGTTTCAAGCAAACCGGTGAGATTGACAACCTCATTGTAAGTTGGGAACAAAGTATTTGGTTGTATTGTGTGCAGGTTCCACGTTGCTACTGTTTGAAGACGCGCTAACAAGTTATCGTTAACGGCGCCCTTGTTGGAGTGTCACGCAGCTAGTGGGCATCACCTTCTGGAGTATTGTCTTTTTCCTCCTGGACGATTAAACCTTGGTTTCATAACTGAGGGAAAACTTGCTGCTATATTCATCAAACCTTCTCTTGGGGTTTCCAACTGGCCGGTCATTTTACTTCATCAACAAACGCAATCAAGCTTTCTAGCATCATCATCACCGCGCCATCAGCGTCTAGTAGTGTGGGCTAGTGGCCGGTAAATAAGGACAATGAATGTTATGTACTTGTATCTCTTGCTAGCAAACACTTGGAGGCTAGCAAGCACCATGAGTAGGAGCCTCTGCTGGGACCAGACACTCAGGAGGTGGAGGGGGAAGCGAAGAAGGAGGACACCACACCTTTCATGTCTACCTCTGAACCCATTGATACGTCTCAAATGTATCTATAATTTTTGATGCTCCATGCTTGTTTATGCACCGTTTACTTTGTGTTTTGTTACACTTCATGGCGTTTTTATGCATTTTCCGGAACTAGCCTATTAACGAGATGCCATAGTGCCAGTTCCCTGTTTTCTGCTATTTTTGTGTTTCATAAAAGTTACACGGGAAATATTCCTGGAATTGGACGAAACAAAAGCCAAAGTCCCTATTTTTCCTGACACGAGACGAAGTCCAAAGCAGAGACGGAGGGGGGCCAGGGGCTGGCCACACCATGCCATGGCGAGGGTGCCCCCTAGGCCGCGCCAGGCCATGGTGTGGGCCCTTGGTCCACCCCCTGACATCGCCCTTCCGCCTATATATTCTCCTCGATGAGAAAACCCTAAGGCCCGAACTCTTTTCCAGAAAACATACTACAAGCCGCCGCCGTCATCGACACGAGATCGGGAGGGTCCATAAGCTCTTTCCGGCACCCTACCGGAGAGGGAATAACCACCGGAGGCCTCCTTCATCACCATGCCTGCCTCCGGAGTGATGTGTGAGTAGTCTACCTTGGACTACGGGCCCATAGCAGTAGCTAGATGGATGTCTTATCCTCCATGTGCTTCATGTTTAGATCTTGTGAGCTGCATATCATGATCAGGATCATCATTATGTAATTCTACTTGTTGTGTTTGTTGGGATCCTATGAATATTGAGTACTATGTCAAGTTGATTTGTGATTTATCATCTCTATGTTGTCTATGATCTTGCATGCTTTTCGTTGCTAGTAGATATCTTGGCCGAGTAGATGCTAGTGACTCCAAGAGGGAGTATTTATGCTCGATAGTGGGTTCATGCCTCTAGTAATCTGGGAGAGTGACAATAACTTCTAAGGTTGTAGATGTGCTGTTGCTACTAGGGAGAAAACAATAATCTTGTGTTCAAGGACATTTGTATTGTTTACATTATACACTTTTCTTAAGGCGATAATCTGTTGCTTGCAACTTAATACCCAACGGTTGTTCGGATGATATCTGGCGGGTGGATTATTACTCATAGATGCAATTGGATTACGGTCTATGTATTATGTTGTAATGCCCAAGTGAATCTCATAGTGATCCTCATGACATGTACATGTATTTGTTTGCATTCTTTATTCTGTCAATTGCCCAACTGTAATTTGTTTACCCAGCATGTTATTTATCTTTATGGAGAGACACCTCTAGTGAACTGTGTACCCCGGTCCATTCTTTTACATTCATATTACTGTTTACTTTTACACGCATTATTTACTTTCTTGCAAACAAATATCTTTTACCACACGATACGTTTAATCCTTTGTTTACAGCAAACCAGTGAGATTGAGAACCTCATTGCTAGTTGGGGCAAAGTACTTTGGTTGTGTTCTGTGCAGGTTCCACGTTGCTGCTGGTGCAAACCTACGCCCCAGATAAGGCGCCACATATAAATTGTCTGGAGCTGTCGCCAAGCCAGATAGCATCAACCTTCGGAAGTTAGTTCTTTCTCCTACTGGTTCGATAAACCTTGGTTTCATAACTGAGGGAAACTTGCTGTTATGCTCATCATACCTTCCTGTTGGGGTTCCCAACTGGGTGCCTACGACGCACCATCAAGCATTTTTCTGGCGCCGTTGCCGGGGAGAAAGAGGATTTCTGCAAGGGGAGTCTCTCGCCTTAGGAAATGATCTTCACTTTCAAATAAAAGAGTGAAGAGAGTTTTAAAGAAGCTTGGTCTATAATTTATGATTCCCATGGTAAAACTGAAACAAAAATGACTTTGATCTTGCTTCTTAGTAGCTTTTACTTTGGTCTTGCTCTTTGTTATAGATATGCTTTGGATGCTGTAGCAGGAGGAGATTTCCTTCATTGCGATGGAGATCAAGCTTTCAATGTTATAAAAAAGTTGATTGCAGTATATAGCTTACCGAGTGATTTTGATTCTTCTCTTGTGAGCATTTTTGCTAGATTAAATACTCTTGAGACTCATACTGCTTGTTTAAAAGAATGTTATGGTATGTTGCGCAAGCATCATGATTATGTGCCAATAAATTATGAACCCTCAAGTTGGTTCCCTACGGTGAAAGTCACTATCAATGGTGAAACTTTTCATGCTCGTTGTGATATTATGTCTGAATTTTGCCTTATGCCTAAGGATGTTTATGAATCTTTGAATCTTTGGGAACTTTTTGAGGGTGGAGAAGAAGTATCTCTTACCAATAATTCCACTATATTTCCCGTTAGAATAGTCGAAGGAGTGTTTACAAAAATCCTAGGGAGAATGGTATCTGCTGTGGCGGTGTGTGATGGTGTAAATCACTGTCCAGTTGGGAACCCCAAGAGGAAGGTTTGATGAGTACAGTGGCGAGTTTTCCCTCAGTAAGAAACCAAGGTTTGTCGAATCCAGGAAAAAGCCAAACTCCAGAAGGTGATGCTTGCTAGCCTAGTGACACTCCAACAAGGGCGCCGTTAACGATAACTTTTTAGGGCGTCTTCAACTAGTAGCAACGTAGAACCTGCACACAACACAACCAAATACTTTGCTCCCAACTTACGATGAGGTTGTCAATCTCACCGATTTACTGTAAACAAAGAAATGAGCATATCGAGTGGAAAGCAATAGTAGTATGCAAGAAAGTAAACAGTGTGAGTAAAGTAAACATGTGATAGCAATATAAAGGAAATTGGACTGGGGTCCACAGTTCACTAGTGGTGTCTCTCCATAAGATAACTAACACATGCTGGGTGACGACGGTTAACTTGACAAATGTCCTAGATGAAGGACTTAGGATCGGGGAGATAGGGCATCGGATGAACTCGAAGGTAAAGTTAGTCGAAATAGGTGTATACCGAAATTAAACTTGGGTGTTCAACCTGGCTTGCTTTCAATCTGGCTTACACCGTCCCCTCCTGGCCCCTATATATAGGTGGCCAGGTCTCGAGGATCGGGTAGGGTCCGATATAGATTACAATATCGACATACGGTAAGAACTCGTATCTCGACTATTATTACAATTGGGCCTAGCTTAACGGACCTCAGGGGTACTCAACTAACAGGCTCTATTAGCTATACCCTTGTCAGTAGCCCCTGAGATTCTACCAGAATTGCAGATTCGGGTTGAATCTCTAATCTTTGAATCTTTGACTTGATCAACTCTTCGACTTCTTCATATCTTCAAATCTTCGACTTGGTTTTTCAACTTATTTTTATGATAATATCTCGCAAGGGGTTTTGATGAACAAGCCTGACAACTCTGACGGATCAAGAGTTCAGTTAACTGCCAGAATAGATGCTTGCCACCTACTTCAAATTCAATCCCCTTGGACTTGAATTCGGGATACCGGTCAAACCCATTCTTTTGCCGCATTTAGGACTTACAAAGAATGAATCCCAGTGGTTCTCAGGGTACCCAGTGCGTCCACCAGGATTTTCTTTGCATCATAGACACGGATACATACTAGCGGAGTGTATCCATGTGCGTATACCAGGCCACACAGGACGGATCCCGGGGTCTTACCTTCGTGATAAATCACGGCATTCGAGTTTCGTTGCGATAACGCAACTCGAGAATCACATGTCGCAGTCAAATTTTCACTGAAAAATATTCGGGTTATAGAACCATAAAAACTCGCTCCCAATGGGAGTAACAATGTTTCATCGCATACTCCTTTACTTTCCGTGCTCCAGTGCTTGTCGATAAACATCGTCGGGTGCGCGCTCAGCGCTCCCGATGGGAGTAGCCCCCGAGGCTATAGTCGAACAAAACTTTTTTCGAGTATAGGCTCAAATATAGTGTACTACATCATCATGCTTCAACATGAAATAGTTTAGTGATAATTTCGTCGGGTGCGCGCTCAGCGCTCCCGATGGTAGTAGCTCCCGAGGCTATAGTCGAATGTTTTTGGGTATAGTATTTTCAATTGATTTTTGCATTGTCGGCGCCAACCTTGTTTGTTCTTTTCTGTCATCTTATATTTGATAGTCGCCATATTTGATACTCGTCAATTATATGCATCTGTTGAATTGATCTCTAATCATTCATCCTCTTCGTGACATCAGTTGTCAAATTTAGCTATACGTCACCCTTACTAAGCGCGTACCGTTTCATGGGTAGCGCAGTAATTTTGTATTTCTCTGCCCGTTAGTGGGCTGCCGCTTCCGCTCCTTTCGCCACGTCTCAGCCCACGTTCCTTCACCGAGAAGGTATATAAAGGGATAGCGGGGATTTGTACTATTTACTAGCTCTTTCTCTCCGTCGCCGCCGCCATTGTCGATCTCTGCTTCCAGTTCCTCTCGTGCATAGCCCCCAAGCGCAGATCTGTAGATGCGCGTGAAGCACCTTGCGGCCAAGAACACCATGGCCAAGGGAAATACAATGAATTCCGCGACTAGCTGGGTGCCCTCTGCCATCGTGCAGAAGGAGGTGGAGAAGGCCAGGACGGACGGCCTCATCTCCAGCAGCGACTCCATCAAGTTCCCAAGCACCGAGCGGATCCCTCAGCCCCCGAACGGTTATCGGGTGATGTTCCTTTCCTTCCTCTTCCGCGGACTGTCTCAACCTGCCCACGAGTTTCTTCGTGGGCTTCTTTTTGTTTATAGTGTGCAGCTTCACCAGCTCACACCTAACTCCATCCTCCATATCGCTTGCTTCGTGACTCTTTGCGAGTCATTCTTGGGGATTGAGCCCCATTTTCTTCTTTGGAGATCTATCTTCCGGCTCCGTCCCAGTGTTGCTTTAGCCAAAAAACCCGAACTGGGCGGTGCTGTCGTCTCTGTGCGCCCTGAGGCGCAGTATCTTGAATTTTCCATGTCTGCATCAGTCCAAGGTTGGAGGACCAAATGGTTTTACATTAAAGACCGTAAGGCCTCCTCCGAAGATGAATATGGCCTAGCCCCCTTTGACGCTTCCAAGGAGCTGAAGAAGTTGGCTTCTTGGGATTCGCCTCCCACAGATGCTGAGATGGAGCAAATTGCTCCTCTATTAACCCGCATCCAAGCTCTGAAAGGAGGTAAAGGAGACGCATTGTCGGGTATTCAGCTCATGGCGTTCTTTGTGCAACGTCGAGTTCCACCCCTGCAGCATCGCCTTGCCAAACTTTGGAGCTACTCGGGCTTGGTGGATCCTTCTCGCATCTCTGGAGATCTAATGGAGAAGCAGGAAGTCGATAAGCGAGTTAGGAGCCTCACCAAGCTCACCAAGGATCATGCGGTTGCAGAATTGGCCGCTGATTATTTCGACTCCGTGCACCCCCTACCCAAGGTACATATTTTTTGCATTGTATACTTGTTGTCGAATTCATCTGCTTCCCGCTGTGTTTATCCTTGCATCGACTACTTTTCTGACTTGTTCATTTATAGGACCACCTGTTCCTTGTTTCACGCCCTCCTCTTCCAGAGGAAGGGCCTCTTCCGGCTGATCTGGCCTCTTCTGTATCTGAAGCCCCTGAGGCTGAAGAAAATCAGGACGGAGATGAAGCCGAAGAATCGGAAGAGGATACCAGCTCGACGACATCACCTCCTCCTACGCTTTCTGAAGACACTGGTGTGGACAAGAAGAGGAAGCGTGTTGACGAGTTTACTTCTTCGAGTACCTCTATGCAGAGAACAGCGGCTAATAAAGCCCCTGTTCTAGAAGAGGATCTTGAATTCTTCGACCTCATGGCATCGTAAGTTTTCTGCGAGTTCTGCGATTGCACTGTACTTGCTCTCTTTCTTTCGGGTTGTATAAAACCTGTTTCCTCTTGCAGTGATGACGAGGAGCCACAAAGGGATGCTACAGCTGCTCCTTCTACTCAAGCTGTACTTTCTGATGAGCCTTCCGCGCAAGACATTGAGCCGGCTGTGCAGGCGCCGAGGACCACCAGGGCCTCTGTCAAGAAGGTTCCTATGACCCGAAGCACAAAACGGTCGAAAAAATCCAAAGACGCCGATGTTTCTCTTGAAGCTCATGAATCTGCAGTCTCCCCTGATGATGTGAGTAAATGTCTCTAACTTACTTTCCTTGCGTGATCTATACTCTTACGCGTCCTTCTGTCGCCAGGCATTGATGAAGAAATTTGTCGCCTTGGGTACTGAATGCGCTGAGTACCTAAAGGTTGCTAAAACTTCCGAAGGTGACCTCTTTATCTTGTTTTTACTTGTCCTCTATTCTTCTTCTTGCTGTTTATTTGACTTCTCCTTTCCTTTCTTTGCTGGACTGTGGATGCTCTGGCATCAGCCAATGCCCGCATTGCATCGCTGGAAGCCGAGCTCAGTGCTTCGCGAAAAGCCTATGATGTTGCAACTACCGCCAAAGCAAGTGCTGAGAAGTCACATAAATCGGCACTGGCTAAGGCAAAGAAAGCGGAGAAAGCTTTGGCTGATGCTAACAAAGAACATCTCCAGCGAGAGCAAGCCGTGGCTGAGCGGCTTCAAATGATGTCTGCTACTGCCGGAGGTATATACTCGTCTTTTCCTCTTCTTCGACTGCTATTGCTTTCTTGCACTTGCTGATATTTTTCTTTCCTTCCCTTTTTTTCCTGTCCCCTTTGATGTACAGGATTTACCAGGGTGTCTTTGTCGACTCTGCAACCGGGCGATGATCCTCTGATGACCGCGGTTAACTTACTCGAAGCAAACTAGATATCTATCCAGGAGCTCTTTGAGTTAGTGAGCCGCGTTCTTACGCGGATGTTCGTCGGGTTGTGGCCCAAGAAAAAGGCGGAGGTTCCGCACAATGACTTCAAGAAACTTGCCAAAGCCTTCGATACAACTGACGACCCCGTCCTCCAGCTGAAGGGGCTTTCTTTGAAGCGAGGTGCTGAGGGTGCTATCACACTTTCTTATGCACATGGTGCAGATGTCGACTGGGAGAAGGTTAGCTCTCCTCATGGCCGCACCCGCTCAGAGTTAAAGGCCTTCTTCGAGAAGGCGAAGAAGTTTGCGCCTGGCCTAGTATCTATTATTTCTCCTTCAGCGGCTTCCGCGACTTCTACTGCGCCAACTCCCTTGACTCCAGCGATGGAAGAGCCTGCGCCTCCTCCAACTACTGACATTGCTTTTGCCATGCCTTCCTCCGCCACGGAGCAAAATGCTGAGGTGGCATAGATTCGGCCTCTTATTGTAATTTTCAATTTCTGCTTTTGATGTAAAAACCTTTAGTCGTGTGCAACCCGAGAACTTTAGTCAAAGGGTTTGCACCTATGTAAATATGCTTCTTTTCTATTATATCATGTTAGCTTCTGAAATGTTTCTCCTTTCCTTTCTTTTGACTTATAGTCTATGCGCATCGGTGATCCTTTGAGTCGCGACCATGCTCCCTCTTCTGCCAGCGCGTTTGGCTCTAAAGTTTCGTTGCCTCCTCGCCGCTGCTGCCAATGCGCGGAATATTCTTCAAGGATTTCGGATCTTGAGAATCGCTTAACTTTGGCCAAACAACAAGCACAGATGGCGTTTGACAAAGCTAGCAAAGCTTGTGGTTTGATGAAGCAGATATCTATTCTTGACGATAAGGTATCTAGTCTGATGGCGAAGATTGTGCATCATGAAGAATGCGACTCTTTTGTCATTGGCATTATCGAGTCTGCCTGCGAGATGTTGCGATGTAAGATTCCTTGCTGCTTCTCTTTTTCTCTTTTGTTCCATTGCTGCTTTGTGATATCCTTTATCATCTTAGGCACTTGTCTGGATTATGCTGCTGAGGCTCGTCGGGTTGTCGAGCGAAATGTGGCTCTGGAAAAAACGTCAGAGGGCATTGATAGCTTGTAGTCTGATCCTCGACGCCGTAGTGCTATCGTATTGCTCCAGGACCGCGCCCAACATATCGGAGAATCAGTCGATGGCTGCCGAAGAGCTCTCATAACCATGCACTCTGTGATGCTTCCTCGCAATCCTCTGCCTGGAAGTTTTCCGCTGCTACTTGACGCTTTTAGATCCAGTCAGCGTATTCACCGGTTGATTGAACTGAACTTAGTGGCGGGTGCCAATTTTGCTCTTGGGTGGATGCGTAAGTGGCACCCAAGGCTTAATTATAGTTCTATGTCGCTGAGCTATCCTCCAGGTGGAGCTAGTCTTCGAGTACATCTGGAGAGTACCTTGCAGCCTGCTCGAAGGATTATAGCCAGGCTGTTGCAAGAGGATGCCGTGTTTTTCCGCGAGTATCACTATTTAGATCCTTTAGGTGTAGACGATTCTGATAACCCGATGTTGTAATACTTGTGTATATGTGGAACGCGAGAGTTTCTTATTTCGCGACTGTATGTCTGAAATATTTTCTCAGAGCGTTTTTTGTGTGATTCGTGCGTTTGCCGCATTTTTCTTTTGAGAGACTCGTAAACTCGAATATGAGGAATGTTTTATCTTTATTATACTTGTAATGTAAGATACATGGGATGACCCAAGAGATCCGGCCTATGACCTGTGTTCTGGATCTAGAGGGCATTGCCCTGGGATAACTCGTGGCTTTTACAGCCTTATTCTTCTACTCTACTTTGTTGTTCTTGATATTTATGCCGTCGTGGCCTTCTCTTCTTCTTCTGTAATTTTGCCTTCTCTTGATGCTTCTACTCGTGGTTTCTTTATCTCTGGCTCCACTGTACGTCCTTCGGGTAGCTTGTTGCCTTCCGTAGTCGCACTTTTCACCTTTTCTGCATAGTTGGCTATCATGCCAAAGTTTTGCGCCATCTTGTGGAACTCCTTGTCGCATAGTTCTAAAACCTCGAAGCTTCCCTTCACTGTGATGATTCCCTTTGGTCCTGGCATCTTGAGTACTAGATACGTATAGTGAGGTACTGCCATGAATCGCGAAAACACGGGTCGCCCGAGGATCGCATGATATTGAGATGGCCAATCCATGACCTCGAAGTCTAGCTTTTCTCTTCTGTAGTTTTGTTGGTTGCCGAAGCAAACGTTGAGTGCTATCCGACCTAGTGGATAATTGGCACTTCCTGGTACGATTCCATGGAAGGAACAGTCTGTTGGCTTTAGGAACTCGAGTGATATATGCATTGCTCTGAGCGTTTTCGCATATATCAAATTGATTCCACTTCCCGCGTCCATGAATATTCTGTCGACATCATACGCGCCGATTTGAGCTTTGAGTACCAAGGGCGCGTTTCCCGGCCGAGGTACTATTATAGGATGATCTTCTCTGTTGAACTCGATTGGTTGTTCTGACCAGTGTAGGTATTCTGTTGTAGCTGGAGGTGAAGTCACTGCTAGATTGACTTGTCGGGTAATGCTTTTTTCTTCTTTGTTCAACTTGGGCACGGGTTGTATCATTGTTGTGATGTGCCCCTTGGATGGAACGTACCCTCCGTCGTCATCGTGTCCCTGGTTTGGCTGGTCTTGTCCTTGAAGAGCTCCATTGTTACCTTGTTGATTTGTGGGAGGCTTGTTGTTTCCTTCATATCCTTATCGCTTTGCTTCGGTTTGCTTACTTAATGCTGCTTCTTGTAGCTTCAAGAATGTTGTGCAATCTTTCATTGCATGCCTGGACACTCGCTTTCCATCGATGAACGCTGAGTGTATATGACAAGGCCCGTTTAGCATATCTTCTGGCGATGGGTTGTACTCTCTGGATTCTCTTGTGGGAAACTTTTTATAGTCCTCTTTTCTGTAGCTTCGATATCCCGAGCTTCTGCGATCACTCCCTTGGTAGCTGTTGTCCTTATATCCCACGGCTACTTGGCTGTGGGAACCGTAGTTGTCGTAATTGTGGGACCTTCTTCTTTGCCTTCCATATTTGTTTCTTCTATCGTCCTCTGGCGATCGCGTCTGCTTGTTGTTGCATGCGTCTTCTCCGTCTGCAAATCTATTTGCTACGTCCATGAGGTCTGACACCGTTTTCGGCTTGATCCTGCCCATCTCTTCGACTAGGTCTCTTCGCCTTAATCCGATTATGAACGCATCTATTGCTCTTTCGTCTGAAACTTCGACTGCTGAGTTCTTGATAAGGCTCCATCTTTGGATGTACGCCCTTAAGGTTTCGTCGCGTTGTTGTACACACGCTTTGACTTCTTCTATTGATGCTGGGCGCTTATATGTCGACCTGAAGTTGCTTGTGAATTGCTTCGTGAGATCTTCCCAACTTCCAATAGTTTCCTTCTCTAGTTTGCTCAACCATGACCTTGCTGCGCCAGTGAGGTGTAGTTGCAAACTTTGCATTGCTGTTTCTTTGGCTCCTCCCAATATTTCTACTGCTTGTAGATAGTCTGAGAGCCACGACTGTGGTTCCTGTGATCCGTCGTACTTTTGTTGGTCATGAGCCAGTTCGAACCCCTTGGGTACTAGCGTGGTGCGAACCCTGCGGGTAAAGCACGATGCTCCCATCTCCTTTTCATCATCTTCATAGCCGTGCTTTCCATTTGGAGATCGAGATCTTCGGGTTCCTCCATGTTTTGGGCTCCCGTGGCGTCTTGGTGATGGCTATCGAGATCGTCGACTACTACTTTTGTGCCGAGGACTATTGTGACGGCGAGGTGACCTTGGTTTGTGTGTTTCCTTGTGGTGATATGCTTCCTCTCCTTTTGCTGATAGCTTGTTGCCCACCATATTTAGTCCGTTCAGCGCTGCTCTGTGCATTTGTTCCCTAGGGTCCCCTGGACTTGGTCGAGTTGTAAGCAGATATGCTTGAGCTGCCACTAGTGCTGCTTCAGGGGTTTTTGGTACGATGTTTCCCTGCTCGTCGACCGATAGGAAAGACGAGTCGAGTTTTTTGGAGAATCTTTGCCTTTCTGAGTACTCGAGGTTTTCGTACCTTGAACCATGTCGACGATTCCTCCTTGTGTTAGTATGCGATGCGTCGCTTCGTGCTCTGCAAGCGGCGTTGCTAGCTGCAATGGCTGATTCTTTTCTTTGTTGTATCTCTATTTTCTCCTTTGCTAGTTGCTTTGCGTGCTGCCTTAGGGCATAGTGATACCCCAAGAGCATATCCTTGCTGGAATTTGATGGTATTGGTGTGCCGTGTTCTACGGCTTCTCTTATTACTCTCCATTCATCGGCTGATAGTCGAATTTTTTCCCTGGTTGTGAGGGATTCTGCTGTTTGCCCTTCTGCTAGATGATTTGCTCCTCTATCGACATTTGCTGGGTTTAGCACTGGATTGTTGTTTTTGTCGAATTCTTCTGAGTTGTCTCCGACAATGGCGAGCACCTGGCATTGTTTGCCAATTTTATTATTAAAGCTTGAGAAGATTGAGTCATCATCTTCAGAAAGCTCTAACCATGTCTTCCACGTATCTGTTGACTTGTCTGAGATGTTGTTGTGGCAAATCACGAGATCTTCGAGTTGGACTCCTAAATCGAAATTTTTCACTGTTTCATCGCCTTCTGCGATTTTTCTTTCTTGTACTTCTCCTAAGCTGACCGGCGAGTTTACCTCACTGGAAGAGCCTTCAGAATATTCCATCATTGCTACTGTTTTGGGATCACTTGCCGATGGATCTGGTTTCGCCGGATCTTAGAGGCGAGTCGAACCCGAAGGCCCGATGAAGATGCTTAGACTTCCGATTGTCAACTCCATCTCTTGATTTTCATCGATTCCTGCACTGCTGTTGGCTAAAAGCGAAAAATCCGCGAATTCATGATTCCAACGCCCCGGTCCCCACGGTCGGCGCCAATTGACGAGGGTTAACTCGACAAATGTCCTAGATGAAGGACTTAGGATCGGGGAGATAGGGCGTCAGATGAACTCGAAGGTAAAGTTAGTCGAAATAGGTGTATACCGAAAGTAAACTTGGGTGTTCAACCTGGCTTGCTTTCAATCTGGCTTACACCGTCCCCTCCTGGCCCCTATATATAGGTGGCCAGATCTCGAGGATCGGGTAGGGTCCGATACAGATTACAATATCGACATACGGTAAGAACTCGTATCTCGACTATTATTACAATTGGGCCTAGCTTAACGGACCTCAGGGGTACTCAACTAACGGGCTCTATTAGCTATACCCTTGTCACTGGGTAAACAAATTACAGTTGGGCAATTGATAGAATAAAGATAACGTGCATATGTCGAGAGGATCACTATGAGATTTACTCTGGGCATTACAACAACATACATAGACCGCCATCCAACTGCATCTATGACTAATAATCCACTCGCGGGGAATCATCCGAGGACCCCTTGAGTATTAAGTTGCGAACAACAGATAACTGCATTAAGCAAATTGTGTAATGTAAACAAGGCATATGCCCTTGGACATAAGAATGTTGTTTTCTCCCTAGTGGCAACAGCACATCTACAACCTTAGAGGTTTCTGTCACTCCCCCAGATTAAATAGAGGCATGAACCCAACTATCGAGCATAAATACCCCCTCTTGGAGTCACTAGTATCTACTCGGCCAAGATAGCTACTAACAACGGAGAGCATGCAAGATCATAAACAACATAGAGATAACATAAGATAATATTCAACACATCAACTCAATCATAACACCAATATTCATCGGATCCCAACAAACACAACATGTAGAATTACATAAAGGTAGTCTCGATCATGTAAAGCAGCTCACGAGATCTAAACAGGAAGCAGATGGTGGAGAAGACAACCAACTAGCTACTGCTATGGACCCATAGTCCAAGGTAGACTACTCACTCATCGCGCCGGAGGCAAGCATGGCGATGAAGAAGACCTCCGGTGGCGATTCCCCTCTCCGGCAGGGTGCCGGGAAGAGCTTCTGGACCCTCCCGATCTCGGGTCGACGACGGCGGTGGATCGCGATGTGTTTCTGGAAAAGTGATCCGGTGTTTAGGTTTTTCTCGTCGGGGGGTCTTTATAGGCGAAAGGGCAACGTCAGAAGTGGACTAGGTGGGGCTCACCACAGGGCGGCGCGGCCAGGCCCTGGGCCGCGCCCCCTGGTGGTGAGACCACCCCCTGGCTCGGCTCCGTCTCCTCTTCGGTTCTCTGGAAGCTTCGTTAAATATCTGGATGTTCGGCTTTTGTTTCGTCCAATTCCGAGAATATTTCCTGTGTAACTTTTCTGAAACACAAAAATAGCAGAAAACAGGGAACTGGCACTGTGGCATCTCGTTAATAGGTTAGTTTCGGAAAATGCATAAAAACGTCACGAAGTGTAACGAAACACTAAGCAAATGGTGTAAACACAAGCATGGAGCATCAAAAATTATAGATACGTTTGAGACATATCAAGCATCCCCAAGCTTAACTCCTGCTCGTCATCGAGTAGGTAAGTGATAACAAAGAAATAATTTTTGAGGTGACATGCACCTACACAATCTTGATCATCTATGTAAACATTGTGTGCTGGGATCAAAAGAACTTAAAACATGGGCATGAAAGATATAATCTTGATAGAAGAAACTTAGTAACCATGTTATAACATGAAAAAGAACAGAAATGAAAGATCATGAGAATGAAAGAAGGAAAGTCAAACGTGTGTTCAAATCATATGGAAAACATAGCAAATGGTTTTCAGCTTGTCCTTCATGGAATAGCAAAACATAAATGCATAGGACACCTTCAAGTTTAAGAGGGCGACTAGATACAAATAATTTAAGAACAAGTGAAATTAACATCATGAATCAATCAATGAAAAACTTTGGGACAATGCACATTACACTAAGAATGACAACTATGGTCTCTTAGACGGTGCATAAAGATAGAAGGTGGTGACTCAACATAAAAGTAAAAGAAAGGCCCTTCGCGGAGGGTGATGTCTATGCACGCGTCTGTTCTTGTAGACAGTGTTGGGCCTCCAAGTGCAGAGGTTTGTAGAACAACAGCAAGTTTCCCTTAAGTGGATCACCCAAGGTTTATCGAACTCAGGGAGGAAGAGGTCAAAGCTATCCCTCTCAAGCAACCCTGCAATTACAATACAAAAAGTCTCTTGTGTCCCCAACACACCCAATACACTTGTCAGATGTATAGGTGCACTAGTTCGGCGAAGAGATAGTGAAATACAAGTAGTAGTGATGGTTATAAGTAGCAAATGTAATATGAAATAAGTATCACTGCGAGCAAACATGTAACAAAACAGGAAGTAAATGGTGTGCAATGCTTGGAAACAAGGCCTAGGGATCATACTTTCACTAGTGGACACACTCCCAACAAATATAACATAATTGAACCAATAGATACTATCATCCATATGCAACTCAAAACAATTCTCCAATGGAAAACGAACACTAATCATGCGTAGGGCTACGAAGCACTCCTCAAAGTCCGTATGTACCCAAACTAGATTGTCCCCACACTATCACCTTGAACGCACTAGATGGTTCCAACAAACACCAACATTTCATAGAGACATTAACCAAAAAGATACACATGATGCACACACTAGTCACCTTTACACCATGATACGAGGTATCTCCGGAGAGTACAATAATAAAGCATAGGAGTAGCATAATATCTGAATAATAACATCTACCAATTCAACTAGATACAAAGCTCACGATCACATAAAGATCACATCATGGGAGAGAGAGGTGAACCACATAGCTACCGGTAGAGCCCTCAGCCCCGGGGGAGAACTACTCCCTCCTCATCATAGGAGACAGCAAGGTTGACGGAGATGGCGGTGAGGTCGATGGAGATGGCGGAGACGGCGATGGAGACCGATGGAGATGGCTCCGGGGGCACTTCCCCGTCCCGGCAGGGTGCCGGAACAGAGACTTCTGTCCCCCGAAATTCATCGACGGTGGCGGCGGAGCTACGGAACTGTTCTGGAAATTTCGCCGACTCCCCTAGGGTTTTCCATCCTGAGGCTTTATATAGGCGAAGGGGCGTCGTCAGGGGGCTGCCAGGGCACCCTTACACATAGGGGGCGTGGCCAGGGCCTGGGCCGCGCCGCCCTGGTGTGTGGGGCCCTCGTGGCCCCACTCCGCCTCCTCTTCGGTTCTCTGGAAGCTTCGGTGAAATTATGGGCGACTGGCTTTGGTTTCATCCAATTGCGAGAATATTTCCTATGTAACTTTTGTGAAACACAAAAATAGCAGAAAATAGGGAACTGGCACTGTGGCATCTTGTCAATAGGTTAGTTCCGGAAATCGCATAAAAACGCCACAAAGTGTAACGAAACACAAGGCAAATGATGTAAAAACAAGCATGGAGCATCAAAAATTATGGATACGTTTGAGACGTATCAGCATCCCCAAGCTTAACTCCTGATCGTCCTCGAGTAGGTAAGTGATAACAAAAGAAATAATTTTTCAGGTGACATGCACCTACACAATCTTGATCATCTATGTAAGCGTTGTGCGCTGGGATCAAAAGAACTTAAAACATGGGCATGAAAGACATAATCTTGATAGAAGAAACTTAGCAACCATGTTATAACATGAAAATGAACACAAACAAAAGATCATGAAAATGAAATAATGAAAGTCAAACGTGTGTTCAAATCATAAGGAAAAACATACAAATGGTTTTCAGCTTGTCCTTCATAGAGAGCAAAACATAAATGCATAGGACACCTTCAAGTTTAAGAGGGCGACTAGATACAAATAATTTGAGAACAAGTGAAACCATGATCATGAATCAATCAATGAAAACTTTGGGACAATGCACATTATACTAAGAATGACAACTATGCTCTCTTAATGGTGCATAAAGATAGAAGGTGGTGACTCAACATAAAAATAAAAGAAAGGCCCTTCGCGGAGGGAAGCAGTGATTAAACATGTGCTAGAGCTTTTCATTTGTAAAACAGAGAGATAAAAATTGGTTTTGAGAGGTGGTTGTCTTTGTCAACGACTGGCAATGGGGTTCTTACTATCTTCCATACAAAAATGAAGCAAGTTTTTGAGAGAGAGATTGGCACTTTTGTGCTCTTTTATAAAGCTTGGCACTCCTCCCCACCTTTTTTCCTTTCTCAAACCATGGCTAACCGATTCCATCGGGTGCCCACCAACATTCACATACCATGGAGGAGTGCCTTTTTTTCTTTCTTTTTTTTCTTTTTTTTTCTTTTTGGAATAAGACAATATGGAAGATAGCAAATCCGACCACTACGTCCCCATGAGCTGAAAACAGTGTCACAAAATGAGAAGTATTTTGAAGGTTTTTTTGAAAGGTAGCACATGAAAATTTACTTGGAATGGCTTACAAATACCATGCATAGGAATTTATAGTGGACACAATGGCAAACTTGGTTTTTGGGAGTTCGATGCACGAGTAGAGCTCATACTCAGTACAAAATGAGGGCTAGCAAAAGACTGGGAGCGACCAACTAAGAGAGCAATAACGGCCATAATCATGCAAAGAGACAAAGCAACATTAAAAAAACATAAGATGGCATCAAAAGTCAAAAACTAAATGACCATAGAGGCTATTGGCGACTTTGTATGAGTCTAACATGTGTGAGCATGCGCCAAGTCAACCCAAATAAAGCATCAAAGGAGAAAACCAAATAAATGCTTCCATATAATAAAAACAACGCATGATTTTTTCAAAGGCTCATTAAGCAATCTCAGTCATTTGAGACAAGTCATGCTACAGCAAAAATCACTAAGCATACTATCAAAAAGATATCAAGCACGACATGCAAAAGCCTAGGCCGCAGTCTACACAAGCTCCTTTTTGTACCACTTTTTTGCATAAAGCTTTTTCTCTTTTCCAACACCATTCAAACTTTTTATAAACAACTCTTTTGAGGAAAACCAACATAGCCCAGAGGTCCAAATACACCTTGATACAAGGATAAAACAAGATCTAAACAAAAATCAAGGCGAAAAATGCAAGCTAAACACAGTAGCAGAAAAAGAGAACACTCATTGAACGATAAGAGTGAAAACTAGAGTGTTCTTGGCAAATGAAAAGCGAGTTCATCTCCTCCTAAAGAAACATGATATGATCTAACCATTTATTGCAGTAAACAAAGCAAAAGAAAACTGAAAACAAAAGCAACTAACGCTCCAAGGAAAACACATAGTGCATGAAGCAATAAAAATATAGTGTCTTGAAAGGTGACCTGATTTTTGCCGATGAAGAAAAGGGGTGCCTCGGGGGCATCCCCAAGCTATGACGCTTGTACCTCTTGGATATTTCTTGGGGGTTGCATGGGAATCCCCAAGCTTGAGCTTTTGTCCATTCTTCATCTCATCTCATCATTCTCCAATCCCTACACTTGAAAACTTCCTTCACACAAAACTTAACACAATTCTATTAGCAACATTAGCATAAACATAATAATGAATCAACCCTTTTTGCTTCAGGTTTCAACTCAAAACCACCACATATAAAGCATATACTACTGTAGCAACTTCCCCAAAAGTTCCGTGATCAAAAAACTCAAAAAGAAAGCGATAAAGCGGCAAACACAAATATTGGCAGAAATCTGTCAAAACAGAACAACTGACAAAGGTCGAATTTTTAGAGGGTTTTCTGTTGCTCAAATCAAAAAGTGTTCAACTAATGAAAGTTTGGATATAACCTGGGGCATATGCACAAGAAATAGCAGGTCCAAAAGATAAACAGAGAATTTTCACAAATTTTTATGGTGCAGCACCGAAAACTGTTTCAGGACAGCAACATCCCCAAATCTTACCTCACTCAAATTAGAGGCTTCTCTTGGCACAAAAACGAAATAAAAAGGATAAGGAGAGGTCATTACAGTAGTAATAACTTCCAAGACTCAAATAAAAGAAAAAGAACTGAAAATAAACAATGGGTTATCTCCCAAGAGTGTTTTTCTTTAACGCCTTTGAGCTAGACGCAGTAATTTGCAAAGATGCTTATGTGGGCATCATATAAGAGCTTGAGGCAAAGGCGCCATATAGGAACTTAAAGCAATAGAGAGCATCAAAAAGCAAATGTGAAAGACATTTAAATCTAAACCACTTCCTATGAAAAATAGTCTTGTAAAGAGACAAGTCATGAAAGCGCAAAGCAAAAAGCATAGGAAGGCAAAACAAGTACAACTTCAAGAATTGCAGCATAAAGAGGGGAAACTCAATATTATTGAGATCCATCAAACCATGTTTCCCTCTCTCATAATAACTTTTAGTAGCATCATGAATATAATTAACAATATAACTATCACATAAAGCTTCCCTATCATGAGCCACATGCGTAAAAGAATTAATACTCCCCACATGAACAATCGTAGTAGGAGCAGATTTAACAGAATAATTATTCTCATCACCATAATCATCAAAAACAGGAGGCATATTGTAATCATAACTAATTTTCTCCTCAAAAGTAGGTGAACTGAAAATATTATACCCATCATCATAACCATCATAAACTAGAGGTTTAGTATCATCACAAGCTAGAGAACAGCTATTTCGCAAAGCATATTCATCAAACATATCATCATAAGAAGGAACATGGACAGTACTAATGGTACAACAATTATTAACCTTAGAATTGGTACCAAAAAGATTTTCAATATCAAAAGTAGAGTGCTTTTCCCAATCATGATCACTAACATAGGTAACAGGCATGGGAACATCATCCCAATCAGAATTATCATAATCTATAGCAGGATCATAATGCTTAGGGGAAGATACCGTGTTCTCTTGCCTTTTACTCCTCTTCTTCTTCTTCATACTCTTCTTACTCTCTCCTTTAGGAGGGAGATACTTGAAGGGCATCTTCTCCACATATTCTTTAGGAGGGAAAGGCATCTTCTCCACATAATCTGGTTTGCGGATAGAAACAACAGAAGAAACTTTGGAGGATTCCTCCTCTCTATTAATAAGAAAAAAACATCTATCAGTCCTATCATAGCTTGGCAAAACATCATGTTTTATAATATTTTGTATGTAAGTATTTGCAAGGCAATCTTTAGCACAATAGAGACGACAACCATGAAGGGTGCTATTAATATCAACATCATTCATATCTATCAAAGCAATCTTTCTAGATATCTCTTCACACGCCAAGAACAAAGTGAGCTCATCATGCTGATTGAGAGTAATATTGTCATCGCAATACAAACTTAAGGTACTAGAAGAGTAACTATTAGGGCTTGAGCATTGGAAATTAAAATGACCTATGTCATCGCAATGTTTACAAAGAAAAGGATAAAGCTTACAAACCTTTTTACCGATCTCGCCTATATCCTTGTACCACATTCGGGTTTCTTCATTTGCATGGTGAACACAATAATATTCCTTGTTGTAACTCTGTTCACAAGGTCTATATACTCCACAAAAATTAACATGCTTATAAGAAATAGGACTTTTAGAAGTTTGAGCATGTTTATTGGAATCATCAACAACAATATCATTTTCTGCGCGAGTGTCCTTAAAAGGTTCATGATACACGTCCCCATTTCCTTTAGGAACATTCATATGGGAAGCAAAGGCTTTAAAGCAATCAACCATAATTTGAGGATCAAGACCATATTTAGCACTAAGCTCTTGAAAATTAGCAGTTTCAGCGAAAGACTTAATGCAATCAAACTCATAATTCATACCTGATCCTTTACCTTTGTCTCTATCCCAACCTTCAATATTGTTTGGAATTGTTTCAAGTAGATCCCACTTGGTGTCAACATCCTTGCTTGTGAAAGACCCATCAAAGCATGCATCTAGATAGTCCTTGTAATATCCTGAAAGCCTTGCATAAAAATTATTAATAACAATATTACGGGGAAGATCATGAATAGGACATTTGTGCATTAGTAACTTCAATCTTCCCCATGCTTGGGCAATGCTTTCTCCCTCATGAGGCCAAAAGTTATATATCCGATTACGATCTTTATGAATTTCACTTGGAGGATAAAACTTGGAATAAAAGAGAGGCACAATTTCCTCCCATGCAATAGATGGACCATCTTTAAGCAGCCGATACCATTCCTCAGCTCTGCCTTTCAGTGATAAAAAGAATAGCTTCTTCTTAACTTGGTTCATTGAAATACCTGCACACTGGAACAACTCGCATAATTCATGTATAAAAAGCAAATGATCACCAGGATGGACAGTTCCATCTCCTAAATAGCAGTTATTCATAACACGTTCAACAATCTTCATAGGTATTTCAAAAGGATGAGGAGCACAAGCATCATTAGAAACATCACATATGGGAGATAAAATATCATCAGAGCAAACTTTCTCCACTAAAGCTGGGGAACTAAAAATATCATGCTTAACAAAACCAGCTTCCCCAAGCTTAGACTTTTCCATAGCATTAGCAATAACGGGATTCAAAGCATTCATACTAATAACATTGCTATGCGAAATAAGCTCCAAAGGTTTTTCAATTTTCTCTTCAAATCTAAACTCAGAAAAAAGACTGAAGAACTCTTTATTTTCCATTAAGCCTAACTAGTGAAAATAAAAACAAGAAACAAAAAGATGTAATTGCAGAATCTAAAGGAAATAACTCCGAGCACTCACACAGGAGGATGCGAGTACCTTTTACCTTACCACCCTGGCAACGGCGCCAGAAAAGAGCTTGATGTCTACGCACGCGTCTGTTCTTGTAGACAGTGTTGGGCCTCCAAGTGTAGAGGTTTGTAGAACAGCAGCAAGTTTCCCTTAAGTGGATCACACAAGGTTTATCGAACTCAGGGAGGAAGAGGTCAAAGCTATCCCTCTCAAGCAACCCTGCAATTACGATAGAGAAAGTCTCTTGTGTCCCCAACACACCCAATACACTTGTCAGATGTATAGGTGCACTAGATCGGCGAAGAGATAGTGAAATATAAGTAGTAGTGATGATTATAAGTAGCAAATGTAATATGAAATAAGTATCGCTGCGAGCAAACATGTAACAAAACAGGAAGTAAACGGTGTGCAATGCTTGGAAACAAGGCCTAGGGATCATACTTTCACTAGTGGACACACTCCCAACAAATATAACATAATTGAACCAATAGATACTATCATCCATATGCAACTCAAAACAATTCTCTAATGGAAAACAAACACTAATCATGCGTAGGGCTACGAAGCACTCCTCAAAGTCCGTATGTACCCAAACTAGATTTTCCCACTATCACCTTGAACGCACTAGATGGTTCCAACAAACACAAACATTTCATAGAGACATTAACCAAAAAGATACACATGATGCACACACTAGTCACCTTTACACCATGATACGAGGTATCTCCGGAGAGTACAATAATAAAGCATAGGAGTAGCATAATATCTGAATAATAACATCTACCAATTCAACTAGATACAAAGCTCACGATCACATAAAGATCACATCATGGGAGAGAGAGGTGAACCACATAGCTACCGGTAGAGCCCTCAGCCTCGGGGGAGAACTACTCCCTCCTCATCATAGGAGACAACAAGGTTGATGGAGATGGCAGTGAGGTCGATGGAGACGGCGGAGACGGCGATGGAGACCGATGGAGATGGCTCCGGGGGCACTTCCCTGTCCCGGTAGGGTGCCAGAACAGAGACTTCTGTCCCCTGAAATTCGTCGATGGCGGCGGCAGAGCTACGGAACTGTTTTGGAAATTTCGCCGACTCCCCTAGGGTTTTCCGTCCCGAGGCTTTATATAGGCGAAGGGGCATCGTCAGGGGGCTGCCAGGGCACCCTCACACATAGGGGGTGCGGCCAGGGCCTAGGCCGCGCCACCCTGGTGTGTGGGGCCCTCGTGGCCCCAGTCCACCTCCTCTTCGGTTCTCTGGAAGCTTCGGTGAAATTATGGGCGACTGGCTTTGGTTTCGTCCAATTCCGAGAATATTTCCTGTGTAACTTTTCCGAAACACAAAAACAGCAGAAAACAGGGAACTAGCACTGTGGCATCTTGTCAATAGGTTAGTTTCGGAAATCGCATAAAAATGCCACAAAGTGTAACGAAACACAAGGCAAATGGTGTAAAAACAAGCATGGAGCATTAAAAATTATGGATACGTTTGAGACGTATCAGAGGGAAGCAGTGATTGCAAGTTTTATAAACCTTCAAAAATTATGGTACTTACTAGCTTTGAGCTCTCATTGCCCCCATCATAGGCATCTTGAATGGTTAAAGTTAATGCGAGTACAATTATGAAGCATATGCTTGACAAATCATAAGTTGAAAACCTCGTGTCCCGTGAAGTACGAATACCCAAACCGCATGCTACTCAACTTATAGTCCCAAGCAGGCTCTTGTCATTGTAAATATATGTGTATCATCGAGAACTGCCAATGGGGTACCTCCTGCCCGATGACATGGAACAAGCCCACATCAAAATGACAAGACAAACAGACAATGAACACCTCGACATCTCTTTTATTTACCATTGGTATAGCTTTTTATTGTGAGATGCATCGTCGAATGTCCACTATGGGCATGCTGTAAATTTCCACCATGAATGATGCATGGCTTAGATTAGCGGCCCAGGCTTTTCTCTAACACATATAAAAACTTCATGATCCCGCAAGATTCCCAACTTATTTCACACCGCGAGTATCCATAAACAAAAGATCATGATATCAACTCAAATGAAAGATAGTGCAATATTGAAAGCTTGCCCCATGACGGCATGGCTGGGCTAATTTCCAACTTACAACTTGCAAGCATAACAACTCAATATAAGAGAGCCACAATGTCAAAATTTTAAGAACGAGAAAAAGTAAAGTGTGCCATTAGGTTCGTGAGAGCTTTACTGACCAATTTTCGCATAATACCAAAAAGAGTTTAATTTGAAGGATACAAAAAAGCAAGTCAAATGTACTTTGGAATAGCAAATTGCTAATAGATAAGTATGGTGGACACATTGGAACAACTTGGTTTTTAGGAGTTGGATGCACGAGTAGAGCTTATACTTAGTACAAAATGAGGGCTAGCAAAAGACTGGGGGCGACCAACTAAGAGAGCAATAACGACCATAATCATGCAAAGCGACAAAGCAACATTAAGAGAAGCATAAGATGGCATCAAAAGTCAAAAACTAAATGATCATAGAGGCAATGGCGACTTTGTATGAGTCTTACATGTGTGAGCATGCGCCAAGTCAACCCAAATAAAGCATCAAGGAGGAAACCAAAATAATGCTTTCAAATAATTAAAACAACGCATGATTTTTTCAAAGGCTCATTAAGCAATCTCAGTCATTTGAGACAAGTCATGCTACAACAAAACCACTAAGCATACTATCAAAAACACATCAAACACGACATGCAAAAGCCTAGGCCGCAGTCTACACAAGCTCCTTTTCGTACCACTTTTTTGCATGAAACTTTTTCTCTTTTCCAACACCATTCGAACCTTTTTAAAACAACACTTTTGATGAAAACCAACATGGACCAGAGGTCATAATACACCTTGATGCAAAGATATAACAAGATCTGAACACAAATCAAGGTGAAAATCGAAAGCTAAATGCAGTTCTAGAAAAAGAGAACACTCGTTGAACAATAAGAGTGAAAAACGGAGTGTTCTTGGCAAATGAAAAGCATGGCAACTTCTCCAAAAGAAATTTGTTGGGGTCCAACCATTTATTGCAGCAAACAATACTAAACAAAACTGAAAACTAAAACAACTAACGCTCCAAGAAAAACGCATAGTGCATGAAGCAATAAAAATATAGTGTGTTGAAAGGTGACCTGATTTTTGCCCATGAAGAAGGGGTGCCTCGGGGGCATCCCCAAGCTTTGACGCTTTTACCTCTTGGATATTTCTTGGGGTGCGTAGGCATCCCCAAGCTTGAGCTTTTGTCCCTTCTTCAACTCATCTCATCATTCTCCAATCCCTACATTTGAAAACTTCCTTAATACAAAACTCAACACAATTCTATTAGCAACATTAGTGTAAATATAATAATGAATCAACCCTTTTTGCTTCAGGTTTCAACCCAAAACCACCACATATAAAGCATATACTACTGTAGCAACTTCCCCAAAAGTTCCGTGATCAAAAGAACTCAAAAAGAAAGCGATCGAGCGGCAAACACAAATAATGACAGAAATCTGTCAAAACAGAACAGCTGACAAAGGTCGAATTTTTAGAGGGTTGTCTGTTGCTCAAATCAAAAAGTGTTAAACTAATGAAAGTTTGGATATAACCTGGGGCATATGCACAAGAAATCGCAGGTCGAAAAGATATACTGAGAATTTTCACAAATTTTTACGGTGCAGCACCGAAATCTGTTTCAGGACAGCAACATCCCCAAATCTTACCTCACTCAAATTAGAGGCTTCTCTTGGCACAAAAACGAAATAAAAATGATAAGGACAGGTTATTACAGTAGTAATAACTTCCAAGACTCAAATAAAAGAAAAAGAACTAAAAGTAAAAACATTGGGTTATCTTCCAAGAGTGCTTTTCTTTAACGCCTTTGAGCTAGGCGCAGAAAGTGAGAATCAAGTATTTTCGAAAGAAGCATTAAGATCAACTGTTTCCTCAAGATCACCACTTACCACACTAGGCACTTTAGAGGTTCCCAAAGATGATTCAACCTGCAAGTCACTCTTAGTTGAACTAAAAGTCTTACCAATCTTAAAAACATGATGCGGTTTAGGCACAGACACCTTGGGAACATACATAAATTTTTGCTCTTTTCCAACAAAAGTTTTCTCCTTCTTAAACTTAAGAGAAGAGAAAATTGAATTTAAAGTTTCCATAGATTCCTCCAGTTTCCCAATCCTAAGGTTTTGACTATCAAGAGTAGTGCTCGCATCTAGAACGGTGATTCTCTTACCGATACTTTCTATCAATTCATTAACACGGCTAGCATTATCAAGGATATTTGGCAAACTTTTTTCTAAAGAGCTAAGCTTTTCTAAAACTTCCTCCAAAGTGACCTTAGTTTTAGCAACATGAATAGGTGGTACTCCCACTAAACTTTCAATTAACGTGCATGCTTCAAGAGCGGGAGTACCCAGAAAATTACCTCCTGCAAGAGTATCAAGAACATACCTATTCCAACTAGATATACCAATATAAAAATTTCTAAGGAGAATCATGGTAGAATGCTTCTTAGTACACTTATGAAGAGAATTGCTAATACGGTACCAAGCATCTTTCAAACTCTCTCCCCCTTGTTTCTTAAAAGTACGAACTTCAACTTCAGGATTACTCATTCTAACAAGACTAAAGGCAAGTAAATAAAATCTACTATAAAGGAAACTAATTTTTTTGTGTTTTTGATAAAACGATGCAAGTAAAAATAAAGTAAAGCAAAACTTAAAACAAAGTAAAGGATGTGCGTGCGAAGCTCCCTTTGCAGAAGTCTTCTTTTTCCCCGGCAACGGCGCCAGAAAAATCTTTGCTGTGGCGGTGTGTGATGGTATAAATCACCGTCCAGTTGGGAACCCCAAGAGGAAGGTTTGATGAGTACATCAACGAGTTTTCCCTCAGTAAGAAACCAAGGTTTGTCGAATCCAGGAAAAAGCCAAATTCCAGAAGGTGATGCTTGCTAGCCTAGTGACACTCCAACAAGGGCGCCGTTAACGATAACTTGTTAGCGCGTCTTCAACTAGTAGCAATGTGGAACCTGCACACAACACAACCAAATACTTTGCTCCCAACTTACGATGAGGTTGTCAATCTCACTGGTTTGCTGTAAACAAAGGAATGAGCGTATCGAGTGGAAAGCAATAGTAGTATGCAAGAAAGTAAACAGTGCGAGTAAAGTAAACAGGTGATAGCAATATAAAGGAAATTGGACCGGGGTCCATAGTTCACTAGTGGTGTCTCTCCATAAAATAAATAACACATGCTGGGTAAACAAATTACAGTTGGGCACTTGATAGAATAAAGATAACGTGCATATGTCGAGAGGATCACTATGAGATTTACTCTGGGCATTACAACAAGATACATAGACCGCCATGCAACTGCATCTATGACTAATAATCCACTCGCGGGGAATCATCCGAGGACCCCTTGAGTATTAAGTTGCAAATAACAGATAACTGCATTAAGCAAAGTGTGTAATGTAAACAAAGCATATGCCCTTGGACATAAGAATGTTGTTTTCTCCCTAGTGGCAATAGCACATCTACAACCTTAGAGGTTTCTGTCACTCCCCCAGATTAAATAGAGGCATGAACCTAACTATCGAGCATAAATACCCCCTCTTGGAGTCACTAGTATCTACTCGGCCAAGATAGCTACTAACAACGGAGAGCATGCAAGATCATAAACAACATAGAGCTAACATAATATAATATTCAGCACATCAACTCAATCATAACACCAATATTCATCGGATCCCAACAAACACAACATGTAGAATTACATAAAGGTAGTCTCGATCATGTAAAGCAGCTCACGAGATCTAAACATGAAGCACATGATGGAGAAGACAACCAACTAGCTACTGCTATGGACCCATAGTCCAAGGTAGACTACTCACTCATCACGCCGGAGGCAAGCATGGCGATGAAGAAGACCTCCGGTGGCGATTCCCCTCTCCGGTAGGGTGCTGGGAAGAGCTTCTGGACCCTCCCGATCTCGGGTCGACGACGGCGGCGGATCGCGATGTGTTTCTAGAAAAGGGATCCGGTGTTTAGGATTTTCCCGTTGGGGGGTCTTTATAGGCGAAGGGGCAGCGTCAGAAGTGGACCAGGTGGGGCTCACCACAGGGCGGCACGGCTAGGCCCTGGGACGCGCCCCCTGGTGGTGAGACCACCCCCTGGCTCGGCTCCGTCTCCTCTTCGGTTCTCTGGAAGCTTCATTAAATATCTGGATTGTCGGCTTTTGTTTCGTCCAATTCGAAGAATATTTCCTATGTAACTTTTCTGAAACACAAAAACAACAGAAAACAGGGAACTGGCACTGTGGCATCTCGTTAATAGGTTAGTTCCGGAAAATACATAAAACCGCCACGAAGTGTAACGAAATACTAAGCAAATGGTGTAAAAACAAGCATGGAGCATAAAAAATTATAGATACGTTTGAGACGTATCAGTATCTACTGATTATCTTGTTATTGAATGTGTAGGAAATGGACAAATCACACTTGGAAGATCACTGCTAAAACTTATGGGAGCAGTAATAGATATGGGAAAAGGCACCATGAAGTTCACTTCCCCATCAGGTAATCATCATGTCTTTTCTAGAGGTAAGAGCAAAGGTAAGAGAGGAAGACATAAGGCATCCGGTGATATTAATGCTTCATCACTTAAAATTACTTGATTTCCACTTTTTGCACCTAGCTCAAAGGCGTTAAAGAAAAGCACTCTTGGGAGATAATCCAATGTTTTTTTAGTACCTTTTCTTTTTGTTGAGTCTTGGAAGTTATTAGTACTGTAATGATCTCTCCTTATCATTTTTATTTTTTTTTGTGCCAAGAAGAATCTCTAATTGGAGGAAGGTAAGATTTGGGGAAGTTGCTGTCCTGAAATAGATTTCTGTGATGTACTGTAAAAATTCGTGAAAATTCTCAGAACGTCTTTTTGATCTGCGATTTCTTGTGCACATGCCCCAGGTTATTTCCTAACTTTCATTAGTTTTGCACTTTTCGATTTGAGCAACAGAAGATTTTCAAAAAAATCGATCTTTCCCAGCTATTCTGTTTTGACAGATTTCTGCCACTATTTGTGTTTGCCTCTTGATCGCTTTCTTTTTGAGTTCTTTTGATCACGGAACTTTTGAGAGAGTTGCTACAGTAGCTTAGGCTTTAATGGGTGTTATACTTGAGTTAAAACTGAACCAAAAGAGTAGATTTACTATCTTGCTTGCACTAATGTTGCTAATAGAATTGTGTGAAGTTTTGTATGAAGGAAGTTTTCAAGTGTAGGGAAAAGAGAATGATGAGATGCGATGAAGAATGGACAAAAGCTCAATCTTGGGGATGCCCATGTTACCTGGTGGTGCAGTGTTGATGTAGGAGTTTTATATATATAACCGCCTAGTTGGAAACCCCAAGAGAAGGTTATGATGAGCACAGCAACAAGTCTTCCCTCAGTTATGAAACCAAGGTTTATCGAACCAGTAGGAGAAAGAACCAAACTTCTGAAGGTTGATGCCCGCTAGCTTTGCGACAGCTCCGGACAATGGCGCCAGAAAACTTGTCCAGGGCGTAGCTTTGCGCCAGTAGCAACTTGGAACCTGCACACAACACAACCAAGTACTTTGTTCCAACTCATAGTGAGGTTGTCAATCTCACCGGTTTGCTATGAACAAAGGATTAAGCGTACCGAGTGGTAAAAGATAGTAGTTTGCAAGAATGTAAATAAAACAAGTAAATAGTAAACGGTAATAGCAATGTAAAGGAATGGACCGGGGTCCACAGTTCAGTAGTGGTGTCTCTCCATAAAGTAAATAACATGATGGGTAAACAAATTACAGTTGGGCAATTGATAGAATAAAGCTAGCATACAAATGTCATGAGGATCACTATGAGATTCACTATGGGCATTACGACAAAATACATAGACTATAATCCAACTGCATCTATGACTAATAATCCACCCTCTGGATGTCGTCCGAGTAACCATTGGGTATTAAGTTGCAAGCAACAGATTATCACCTTAAGCAAAGTACATAATGTAAACAATGCAAATATCCTTGAACACAAGATTGTTGTTTTCTCCCTAGTGGCAGCAGCACATCTACAACCTTAGAGGTTTCTGTCACTCCCCCAGATTACTAGAGGCATGAACCCACTATCGAGCATAAATACTCCCTCTTGGAGTCACTAACATCTACTCGGCCAAGATATCTACTAGCAACAGAGAGCATGCAAGATCATAAACAATATAGAGATAACATAAAGATAATAATTCAGCACATCAACTTGACATAGTATCAATATTCATCAGATCTCAACAAACACAACATGTAGAATTACACAACAATGATCTTGATCATGATAGGCAGCTCACAAGATCTAAACATGAAGCACACGGAGGAGATGACAACCATCTAGCTACTGCTATGGACCCGTAGTCCAAGGTGGACTACTCACACATCACTTCGGAGGCAGGCATGGTGATGAAGAAGGCCTCCGGCGGTGATTCCCCTCTCCACCAGGGTGCCGGAAAGAGCTCTGGACCCTCCCGATCTCGCGTCGACGACGGCGGCGGCTTGCAGTATGTTTCGTGGAAATTTGATTGGGTGTTTTAGATTTTCCCGTTGAGGGGAATATATAGGCGGAAGGGCGGCGTCAGAGTGTGGGCCAGGCGGCCACACCACCTAGTGGCACGGCCAGGGGCTGGGCCGCGCCACCCTATGGTGCGCCTGGCCCCTAGTGCTCCTCCGTCTCAGCTTTAGACTCCGTGACGCTTAGGGAAAAATTGGTATTTTGGCTTTTGTTTCGTCCAATTTCGAGAATATTTCCTGTGTAGCTTTTCTGAAACACAAAAACTGCAAAAATAGGGAACTGGCACTGTGGCATCTTGTTAATAGGTTAGTTCTAGAAAATGCATAAAAACGCCACGAAGTGTAATAAAACACAAAGTAAATGGTGTATAAACAAGCATGGAACATGAAAAATTATAGATACGTTTGAGACGTATCAAGCATCCCCAAGCTTAACTCCTGCTCGTCCTCGAGTAGGTAAGTGATAATAAAACAATAATTTTTGAGGTGACATGCACCATCACAATCTTGATCAATGATGTAAAGCATTGAGTGTTGAGATCAAAGTACTTAAAACATGGGCATAAGAGACATAATCTTGACAATAAAAATTAGCAACCATGTTATAACATGAAAAGTAGCACAAACAAAAGATCATGAATAATGAAGCATTGACAGTCAAGTGTGTGTCTCAATCATATAGAAAAACATAGCAAAGTGGTTTTCAGCTTGTCCTTCATGGAATAGCAAAACATAAATGCATAGGACACCTTCAAGTTTAAGAGAGCGACTAGATACAAATAATTTAAGAACAAGCAAAACCATAATCATGAATCAATCAATGATAAATTTGGGGACTATGCATATTAAACTCAGAATGACAACTATGCTCTCTTAGACGGTGCATAAAGGTAGAAGGTGGAGACTCAACATAAAAGTAAAAGAAAGGCCCTTCGCAGAGGGAAGCAGTGATTGTAAGTTTTATAAACCTCCAAAAATTATGATACTTACTAGCTTTGAGCTCTCATTGCCCCCATCATAGGCATCTTGAGTGGTTAAGGTTAATGCGAGTACAATTATGAAGCATATGCTTAACAAATCATAAGTTGAAAATCTCATGTCCCGTGAAGTACGAATACCCAAACCTCATGCTACTCGACTTAGGTCCCAAGCAAGTTCTTGTCATTGTAAGAATACATGTATCATCGAGAACGCCAACGGGGTACCTCTTGCCCGATGACATGGAACAAGCCCACATCAAAATGACAAGACAAACAGACAATGAACACCTCGACATCTCTTTTATTTACCATTGGTATAGCTTTTTATTGTGAGATGCGTCGTCGAATGTCCACTATGGGCATGCTGTAAATTTCCACCATGAATGATGCATGGCTTAGATTAGCGGCCCAGACGTTTCTCTAACACATATACAAACTCCATGAGCTCACAAGTTTCCAACTTATTTCACATAGCGAGTATCCATAAACACAGGAGATTGTTGCAATACATTAATGTCATTGTGTGTTCCCGCATTTCCAAAGAAAGAATGCCAAATCCACAGGCCGTGATCAGCAACAGCTTCAAGGATCACACTGCATTCCCCATTGCGGCCTTTGTACAGCCCCTGCCAAGCAAACATGCAATTCTTCCAAACCCAATGCATGCAATCGATGCTACCAAGCATACCTAGAAATCCTATCGCTGCATTTTGTGCAAGGATTCGGGTTGTGTCTTCTTCAGTTGGTTGTCTCAGATAGGTTGGACCAAACACTTCAACAACCGCCCGACAAAACTTGAAGACACCATTTGTAGATGTCGACTCAACCATTCGTAGATAGTCTACTGAAGTATCCGGCGGAACTCCATATGCAATGCACCGTAGGGCGGCCGTGCATTTCTGAACAGACGTGAACCCCCTCTTTCCGGTGCAATCTTTCTTGTACTTGAAGTAGTCATCGTACTCTCTCACGCCTTGCACAATCTTCATGAACAAATCCTTGTTCATCCTAAACCGCCGGCGAAATTCCTTCGGTCTATTTATTGCATTGTCTGCAAAATAGTCAGAGTACAGTAGCAGGGCGCCGGCGTTCCTGCTGCAATCCTTGTTCGGCGCCTTCCCACGGACCGAGCCGCCCGGTGGGGAACGACGTTCTCCATCAGCTGCTGCCGGAGTTAAAGTAGGAACGCAAACCCCATATTCCAGCGCTGTAGGTGGGCGGCGGCTTCAGCTTCATCCTCTTGCATCACCTCCATCATGAGCTCGTCGTCGCTGTCCATAGCGGCCGGCGAGGCAAATGGACGAACACTTTGCGGGCGGGGTGGGGCGTCGCCTGTGAGTGCGCCGTCGGTACCCGCGGCGTAGGCAGCGGAAACCTAGCTAGACGGCGGCGGGGAAGCACCGAAGGACCGGAGAGCTTTTTTGGGCCGGTAGAGGGGGAGGGGAGCTAGAAAGGGGCACGGCGTCGCCGCCGGCGGCTGCTCCGAAGGGTGGGAGCAGGGACGACGAGAGATTTTTGGGGGTTGATTTTGTCTCGCACACGGGCCCGAGGCTGTTTTTCCACCGTGCCTCACGGTGCCGACACTCCTGATAGGATTCTGCTGAGCAAGGACCGGCACGGGAGCACCGGCTGTTTATTTGATGTTTTTTAAACCGCCGGTGGTACACCAATTTGGGCCCCAAGCCCTAAATCCACGCTGACCGCTTTATGAGAAACGTTTTGAGGCGGCCGGTGGAGATGCTCTAAGCTTACGGACGGTGGATAATGATATCTGACCGGCGGCATAGTCCCTTTATCCTTATCATTTTTTGATGGTTTCTTAATAAATTTGGCTGCTTGCATCAGTTCCGATGAAAGCCTCTATTTCAAAAGATGAAGAGATAGCTCCCGTTTAGGAGGGGACAAAAGATCTGAAAAAAAAAGACACAACTCTCAGTTACTTGGGCGCCGTGCCAACACGCTGAGCTTGTCCATGCTCTCCCATATAATCCGCGCACCACTGTGTCATATATGTGTATTGAACAACATTTCTTCTTGGCTTGTCATGGAAAAGCCCACTAGTCTTTGTCAGCAGTTTTGTTCACAAAGCTTTATTCTGTTGAATTTGCTTGTCCATTTGCAATCCCACTGCCTGCTTTATTGGCAACCGGAGACGATGGGAATCTGACGACGGCGCGGCCGGATAGTCCAAGCTCCCGCCACACCTCACCTCCCGCCGCGCCAAGCTCTGGACTGACGGACGGACGAGTGCCACTGCCTGCACCTGCACGTTTTGTGCAGTCTTTCACTGACCCTTGCCACACATGCAAAACCCACACGTCGCCAACAGAAGTCCGTTCAGCAGAGACGCCGTGGCCTCCAGCGGACACGCTAGCTCGCTGGCGCCCCCATCGAGATCTGCCTCCGGCCCACATCTCGACTCGCCTAGACTAGAGCACCCGATCCCCCCCACTCCCAGTAGCAGGAAAAACAAAACACCGGCTCGCTGGAGTGACATGCCATTTGGTGCCGAGATAACTATGCGAGTCTCTCTCGCTGTCCACCTCTGATCCCCCTCTCCGCCTCCGCCCGTCCTTGTTCCGGCGATCATCCCGGGAGTCCGGCGAGAGCGACGGCCGCAGGTGATCGCTTGCTCCTTTCCGTCCTTCCTTGTGTAGTCCTCCCGCCTCCTCCTCCTGCTCCGCTATAAAAGAGACGCGGCTGTGCGTGCGTTCTGACCAGGCGCTACCTGCTTGCTTTGCTTCGCCACTCGCTGGCGTTCATCAGCTCGCAGGTAGTTGCCTCGTCCTTTCCCGAGCGCCGCCGTCCGTCCGGGCGTTGGTGGGGTCCCACCGGCGAAGGGAGGAGCCGGGAAGACAAGTGGGTGCTTCGCCGCTGTTGCCTGTAGGTGGCAGTAGCCGCTAGAACACTCTCACTCCAACAGGTTAGTAGGAACAACTTTTCCTTCTATTTCTCCCTTTATCTTTCTTCATTTTCTGGCTTAAAATAAACGTAGGAATATGCGCGACAAAAGAGGTTAGGTCAGTGATGTCATGATCCAAGTGCATGTAGTCATCCGCGGCACCATGGTCCCTCTGCAGGAATCTACAAGGAAATGGGGATATGTATTCGCCGGTTAGAAATTCACCGTCAGTTTTTTGTCAGGAGAAATTCAGGTTTTTAGATAAACTAGCCCATCTACAAGTCGTGAAGAAATACCAGTCATGGTACGTATAAATATATGCGATCGTACGCACGTTTTTCATTTTCTGAAAGTCACTCTCTGACCCATGTCGCCACGGTGGATTGGGATTACTGCACAATTTTTGCACGAGCAGTTGTCTGCTGGCACGCCAGCTCATGAACGGTGATTATAATAGACACTTGGCTACATCGATCTGTCGCTTTCGCCAATCCAAGCTCATCTCCACATCGCTGGGGGAGGTCTTTACATGGTCCTAGAAGGAAGGGGAAAAGAGTTGTCTGGAGAACCATAAGCATGTGGTTCATCGGTGCCCAGGAGACACGCGCTGTACCCCTCGATGAAGCTCGACCGCTAGCTTTGGGGAGCAGGGAGGGTCACGTGGGACTACCTGTGGTGCCGTGTGTAGGTAGGACCCACACGCGTCCAACGAGGCAAGGATCAAGGGACTCACGGTTCTATCGTGCACAGATCATTCCTATCATACCACTCCGTACCGGGTTTATTAGGGCCGATATGTTATTTAAGAAAAAGTATGATCATAAATTTTATCAACAAAAAATATGAATTATATGTCACAAAAATTATACCATTTGATTCACATCGACGTTTGCAATGATATAATTTTTGTGAGGTATAAGTTATATCTCGTTAATCAAATATATGGTTAAACTTTTTTCTTGAACTACGTGTCGTCCTAATAAACCGGTACGGAGGGAGTACTACATTATGTTCCAGCTATAATTAGGTACAAACGCACGTGCCCGACGCATGTAGGAAAAGTGGCCGAAAAACTGATACAACATGACTCCTGAGATAGCACAACAAACGAGCCGAGACTCTTCTGCCCAAGCAAGCTAAGGGGTTTTTAGCATAAACAAATTAAAATTTTCCAAGTTAGGGAGGCTAGGACTCTGCTAGTCCCCTGTCTCCGCCACTGCCTGCACACCGACACACCAAAGGCTGGAGCTGACAATCCGACTTATACCCTGGCTCTAGGGCCTCGCACATATTTCCATCACGAGAGGCCAAGATATGGGGCTACCAAAAATATTTGCATCACCAAATAGGGATAGATTATCTATTGGAGCACGTTTTTGGCTTCTCGTGACCTAAAAAAAACTAAAAAAAAAAGGTTTTTTGGGCACCACCTCTGTTTTACATATTGGTTGCTCTAATAGGAGAGTTGCCACATTCATTAATAGAAGAAGGGGTACAAGAGACCAATACTTGGTTAAATCGAGAAAATCGAGTGAAACCTGACAAACAGCGAGCACCTACCTGATTAACTTGGTCTGGACTACAAAGTATGAAATATTTTTAGTGTGGTTCATATTCCTGATGAGCATGCTATGCTAGACGAGAGGAATCGGTTGATTCATGGCTATTTTTTCAAGAAGGGGGAAACCCCGCACGCAAAAGAAAGCCAGTCTCTGGATCAACCGATGCTAGTGTTTTTTTAGATTATCAGGGTTTTTTCTGATTAAATTTAAATTTTTATTTAGATTATCAGCGATTGCTCTCTGGTTCTATTTCATACGGAAAAGAAATCATACAGAGTATTGGCTTAAAACTAAGATTTAGGAGTTCAAACTAGAATACATGAAGCTAGAAACCTGGGTACTGCTGTCACTTATAGCCTACTTACTACTGCTCAGCATGAGCTCATTACAACCGATCAGAAAGTTAAAAAGCAAAAAAGATATAGAGCTTCACAGGCGAGATATTTTTTCCTAGAAATTGAGTTAAAATGATTGGGTTTTGAATAGGTGGATTCGGGGTACTGACATTATTTTCGTAGTCTTCGACATTAGGAATCTATATATTTTTCGATAATGGGTTTTTTATTGCTTAAAGAGTTTTAAGTCCTCTGCGCACACGGCTGCCCCACAACATAGTCCGCGAAACAAAATAAAAGTAGGAGAATTACATATCAGAATGAGAAATTCTAAGACGCCTAAGGAGGTGGAGGGCCAATCCGTACTTCCGTAGATTATGTTGGCATCCGTGCCGAGAAAAGAGGTCCCTCGCAGTATCCTCGAGACATGGACACATCTCTGTAAAGAGGTCGTGATCCTTCGCGCGATGAAGCTGCGACCATAGACAGAGTGTTCCTGTACACCGGTATATAACATGCAAGATAGAAGAATTTTTGTTATTAAAAACTTTGTCATCCCTACATAGCCAGAACGACCAAATTAATGCAATCGCTCCCACCCTAACAAGGATCATGTACCGTGTAGCCAATTTTCAAAGATATTGGCAATACTTGAATAGGTACACACAGAAATTCGTTTCATTTTGTTAGGATGTAGTAGTATAGCAGTTTGTCAAGTTAATGAGTTAAATTAGGCTGTATATTTATTGTTCTTATGACTTTGTATGTATTCTTTTTCTTATAAGCAGGACCCGCAGTTCATTTGGAAATACAATTATCCCAAGAAGGCGTGGTCATCATGCAGTCATATTTGACGCCGTTCCTCCCTAACACTGCTGCGGCAAAGCAGGCAATGCATTCCTTGTTCAGCAATTGTGCACATGTATTTGGCATGTCATTAGGGAATACTATCCAGGGCAGCCAAGTCACCCCAGATTTGGGGCACCTGCCTGTCTTATTAATAAAACGCTCTGTTCTCATCACTGGAAGCGCAATTTTATCCATTGCCATCCGCTACAGAGCTCTACTTGACAGATGGATACTACACAAGTTTGCTGTCTCCCAGGTTAGTAGTATTGACCAAGAGCACCTTTATCGACATGCATCGAGACTTTAGAGTTCTGTTAGTACCTCAGTACTGCAAACAAACAGTCAATGACTTGATTCATATTGTTGCATAACATTTGTTCCCTTTTCTTGAAATGAACATTACCTAGAAATATATTTTGTTGATCCTACCTTAATCACACTTCTGACTGCACAATGTGGCAGGGTGCACCTATTCGCTCCGCCATGATACTGAGATCCTGTTGGCAGCGTATATCCTTTCCTTTGTTTGTTAGCATTGGTTTTCTGATGGCAAGGCTCTATAACTACATTAGCATTCACAGCCATATTTATGGCCGGCAAGTCATCCGCAGCGTCGAAGCTAACATTCAGGTTGATTCAGTCATTGAGAATAATGAGTTGTGCAATCAGCAATCCATCCTTCCAAGTGTGCTTGGCAGCAAGCACGATTATGCCCGTCTAGCGCTTCAGTGTATTTTCAGCACTGCCATGTTGAAGGCACAATTGGCGCCAAAGTCGATCAGTTTCAAGGCGAGGTGCTTACAAAAGAAGCATGATATCAGTGCGCTTCGGAGTACCGTGTCAAGAAATGGACAATTTCTGACATATATTGGGGCGTTGGTGACTCTACAGATGTTTTTACAGCTAAATAGGGTGAACACTACTACTTCGCTGCTGCCAATGCTGTTTCAAACAACAAGATCTATGAGCAAAGCTGCTGTTATCGGTAACGTGGTGATAATTTTGGTGAACTCATGTGGCATTCTTGGATCTGCCTTCACAATAAAACAACATGGTCGTGCGGCAACGCAAACTGTCAGTGTTGTTCTGATGGTATTTTGCCAGGTAAATGAAAATGTAACTTAAAGGTCCAAACTCTGCATGTTTCAATTGCAAACTGCTGACATATTTTTGTTTTGTTTTGAGAATGACTGCTGACATAAATCATTATACTGTTTGCAAGATCGCGATTCCATGGATCCTGGAGTTCCACATGGGGCTAGGCGGCGGAAGTAGAATGCCGAGGGGATACACCACCGCGATGTTCGTGCTGACCTGCGTCGTCTCCGGTGGCATCAGTTGGTCATGGGGCTCTATGTTCTGGACCGTTTCCGGCAAGAAGATCCAGTCGGCTGGGCAGGTTGTGGGCGTGGCTCTCAATCTGGCCTTCTGCTTCGCCCAGATGCAGTACTTCCTGGTGTTGCTGTGGCGGCTGAGGAGTGCCATCCTTGCCTACTATGCCATGTGGATTTGGTCATGATTAGCTCAGGGACCATTGCTAGATGATTGTGCCGTGCGTTTGCTGTGGACTGTGGTTAACTGATGGAGTAGTTTGGCGGATCTGTATACAGTTCGCCTGTAAGGTCTGTAGTACCGTCTACAGATGAACAACATGTAGTGTATGGTTCTCCACCCATATGCAGGTCGCACAGCTGCGAGAAATCAAGCGTATCCTATTATAAGCTTTTCGAAGTTTTCAATTTGACTATAATTTTGTTATAGTAGCCTGATAGCAGTGCTCCGAAGTTGATGTGCATCCATCGCATTCAGGCACAGCGCATAGGTCAAATGAAAGAAAGAAAAGGGGATCCCTTGGCGGGACAAGCAACACCACGTCACGTGAGTACGATCTTTGTTTGACTGACCAATCCTCGAGATTTTAGAGGCTTTGATATTTCATTTGGTGTGGTTTAGTGAGTGCTGAAAGGTATGCAGATTCCAGAAACGGAACAGCGATAGCCGTAAGCCTGTGACCATTTCCACTGCATCCATCGATTTTTTTTTTCCCAAAAAGAGTACGGTCTCGCATCGACGGATGCATATAGCTTTGTAGTAATTTATTAAAGTTTGTTCGCAAACGTTACATATTAAGGATATTATTAAAGATCACATAAGGCTGATACATATATCAATTATCTTTTTTATAAAATTGGAGCATCCAACCTTTGCATCAGTTTTTGCAACAGCCCAATGCCCTAGCGACATTATGGAGTTCATGTATCACATAAGGTGTACAAGCCAATCATCCAACAAAATAGTAAAGTGGAATGTAAATGATTATCCTGTCAATCATCTTTTTTCCTGAAGTGGGGCATCCCAGCCTTTGCATCAAAGTGATGTATATGGCTTCTTTTATTAACTTATTCAGTGTTCAATATCCAAGTACAAGGCAGTTTATGCATCACATTTTTTTTAATAAAAAGTATATATTAATATCGAGAAGATATCAATTACACTTAGGCCTAATTTGGCAGCAAAGTTTATTGAAAAATAAAGTATTCTAAAACCATAGTATTCACATGCCTAGGCAACTGATACTTCAGTTTTAAAGAATACTTCATTTTAGGGAAAAAGAGGTTAGGACTGAAGTCTCCAATTAGGCAAAAAAATGAAGTTTTGGAGGATACTTCAGTTTTTAAAACTAAAGTATTTACTAGATCCAAACGTCTTAAAGTATTTGATACTTCATTTTTCTAGAAACCGAAGTATTCATAGAATACTTCAAAATTACTTTAAAGCCAAACGAAGCCTTAGTTTTTGCAACAATGCAATGCCCTAGCGGTATTATGGAGTTTATGCATCATATAAGGTGTACAAGTGAATCATCCAACAAAATAGTAAACTAGAATGTAAATAATGATTCATCTATGCAGCAATTCTTTTATGCGACCGTCAACCACACCAGTTGATAAATTCTACCGTTTTTAAACCGTTGCATCCAGAATTCATCTTCGCCCGCTACTCTTCTTGTTGGAGATAGGACCATGTACGGATCCAATGTGCGACCATAGGGATAATCTGCAAAAATAAAGTTGTTTTTTGTTTGTTAAATATTAGATCATTTCTTGTGTTCCACATAATCCAAATAACCATGCATACTCCTACCCTAATCCGAATCAAATCCTTCTTTGGAATGCCCTTGAGCCAATCACGTTACCTGATTATTGATACCGTATCTAGTTCATTCTCGTTACGTGACAAGTAATCTTTACTCGCTCCATAATAGAATATCACCTATGATCAAAATTATTTAGCCACATACTTGCAAGAGGTGTAGAAATATTGTGTTACCGAGTGGCCCTAGAGTATATCTCCATGTCACAAGGAGGAACAAATTTCATTCTGATTTATGCAGCTCAACAAGTACTTTCCAATATACTTGAAAGACACCTTCATAATCATTATATTACAATGTGACAGTTGATGCCCACAAAGCATTCTTCCGGGGCTAGTGAGTAATGTAATCCCATGTTCTTAGAATTAGGATACTTGACATTTACCAGCTTTAGAAAATTAAACTTTGTGACGTGATTTGCTTTGCTTAGTTGGGTCTGTTTATCACGTCAATCTCCTAATAATATGATCCAATTATTAACTAACAACACTTTGTCCATGGTTAGGAAAACCTTAACCATCTCTAATCACCGGACTAGTGTAGTAGAGGCATACTAGGAACAAAGGTTGTTTGTAAAACCACACATGTATTAATGTACCAGCTTAATACAATTTTTCATTTTGTGGATGGGGGTCTCTCAATCCTTTAATACGCCGACGATATGATTCTTTTTATGGAACATGACATCGAAAAAGCTTGAAACCTGAAATTAACATTCGCAACATTCAAGCAGCTTTCGGGTCTGAAAATTAATTTTTGTGAGAGTGGGTTGTTTTGTTTTGGCGAGGCTCAAGACGAGGCCAGTCTCTATGCCGACCTCTTCGATTGTGGGCAAGGCCAGTTTCCTATTTGGTATTTGGGCATCCCGATTAATTATCAGAGCATCACGCTTGCTGAGTGGAAAATTGTCGAAGAAAGGAGACTCCGAACAAAAATCTATTCACCAAATATCCGTTTCTACCCTAGCGTTGATGCACATTAAGTGTGTGACCCCGCAGGTTTGAGAATATACAGACATGATCACTATCAATAATCAATAGATGGATCTGGAAATCCATATTGACTCCCACACATTTAACGAAGATTATTATCGGTTGAACGACGATGCCAAGATTAAAACAATCCCGTATACAAATTCCCTTTTTCCCGTGTTATTTTACTTGCCCGAGATTCGATCGTCAGTATCACCATACCCACTTCAATATTTTTTAGAGGAAAAGGGCCTCGTCCTAGTTCCATTGAAGAAACCACAAGTTTTACATCAAAAGGTTTCCATTGCCCTCGGAGGATTACAACATCGCAACCTCAAAAATCTTGAAAGTAATGCATTTTTAGCTACTTATTACAGCAACCGCTTACAGGCAAAGTTTCAGCTAAAGAGAACCAGCAACATCCACAATTGAAAGTTCTGCACCAGCAGGGAGCTTGCTCAGGCGTTGATCACTTTGAAGCACTCGCCAATTCCGTTCAGCACCAAACCATTCGCCATCAAGGTCCTAGCCAGATCTTCCATCTTCCATCTCCGGCTTGATTGTGGACATTGATCTCTGATTCAATCCTTAGCTTCTTCTCCGGAGTCACCCAGGATCCAGCCACAATAGCAGTGGTGGAGCACGCACCAAGCTCTCCGGATTGGCCACCACACCATTGAGTTTTTCTTTTTCTGACCCCGAGAGCAGGATGCTCCATTGAGCAAGGATGTAGGCAGATTTTCTCCACACCACCTGCATGCCACACCACAGCGATCGTTTGAAGCACATGTCATTCCGTGTCAGCCACAAAACACACTGTATTGCAGAATGAACAACATTTAGAGCATTACTATCTCCAGCACTATCCCATAACTTGGTAATAGAATTAATATCCTTTATTGTAACATTATAACCTACACAATTTTTCACCTCTTCCAAAGCAGCTTTTGCAACAACACACTCAAAGAATAGGTTATTACAGGTTTCAAGATCATTGCAAAAAACACAGGTTAAGTCATCTACAGATTATCTTTTAACCAAGTTATCTCTAGTGAGAATTTTATTATGTACCACTAACCAGAGAAAGAATTGAATTTTTGGTGGAATTTTGAGTTTTCAAACATAGTGAACCTGAACAGACACAATTCCTCTAAAATTTATGACTACATACATAGACTTCACACTAAAAACCCCATTGGGCTCAAATTTCCAAAGCAAAGAATCACTATCTGTTGTCAGGTGCAAAGATTGAGCAATCTGCAAAATCTCTAACCATTGTATCATAAGTTGATGGTCAAAGCACCTTCTAAAAGTAACTTTAAGGCTAGTGCCATCCCAAACGTCAGCAATAGAGCAATTTTGCTCATTTGCCAAACAATACACCTCCCAATACTGAATCGCCAAACTAGAAGTCCCAAACCATTGCTCCTCCCAGAATATTACCCGCCTACCATTCCCTACTTTCAATTGATAGCCAATTTTGGCAGCCTCAGCAGCCCAGAGCACCCCTTTCCAAAATGGGGACACTCCAACAGGAGAGCAAGAAAAAATATTTGGATTATTGACTCTATACTTATGATCAATTATCTGCTTCTAGAGTTTATTATCATCAAGATAATACCTCTTCACCCAAGAAGCAAGCAAACACATGTTCATTTCAGCAAGGTTAGGTATTCCTAGACCCCCATATTCTTTATTTTGAGACACTAGCCCTCAATTGGCCAAATGATATCTATGATGACCCTCATAATTATCCCATAAGCAGTGAGCCATTTGTCAATTAATCAGGGTAATAGCCCACTTGGGAAATTTAATGACACTCATGAGGTTTAAATGAATGCTAGCTAAGACACTCCTCACCAACTCTAATTTGGCGGCATGTTTTAGTAATCTGCATCTCCAACCTGCAGCTTTCTTCAGTAACTTATCCACTATAGGTTAAATATCCTCTTTTCTCAGTTTAGTGTAGTGCAAAGGCACCCCCAGATACTTCAAGGGGAATTTACCTAGTCTACAACACAAGGACTGAGAGAAAAGCTGGGCTCTCTATTCCTCAACGTTCATGGGAATGAGGTCACACTTATGAAAGTTTATCCTCATTCCAGACATTTGTTCAAAATAGGACAACAACCATTTTAAATTTATAGCATAAGATAAATCATTTTTTAGAAACAACAAGGTGTCATTAGCATATTGCATAATGATCACCCCTGTGTTTGTCATATTTTGCATTAAGCCAGTAATGTGACCATGCTTTGAGATCTCAAGAGCATTCTAGTGAACACATCTGCAACAAAATTAAAAAGTACAGTTGATATAGGATATCCCTGCCTCACTCCTTTCCCAGTCGAAAAGAAGTCACTATTCTCATCATTAATCCTCACTCCAACTGACCCATTATCAAGTAAGGATTTAAGAATTCTAATCCATCTAGGGCTAAAACCCCTGCTTTCTAGCATTTTAAGCATAAATTCCCTATTAACCATATCATAGGATTTTTCATAGTCAATCTTAAAAATAAACCCAGATTGAGAGTTGTGTGCCACATCATGAATAATTTCATGTGCTGACACAACACTCTCCAATATATACCTTCCTTTTATAAAATCTGTTTGGTTTTGGGAAATCAACTCCTCACTGACCAGACCCAACCTATTGGTTGCACATTTTGAGAAAATTTTAAAACTGCAATTAGTCAATGTAATAGGTCAGAACCTCTGTATGGTTACAACATTTGCCTCTTTAGGAATAAGTGTCAAGAGAGAAAAGTTCAATCTAAAAGGTCTAGCTCATCTTTGTTCCAGTCAATGAAAAGCAACAGTAAGTCTTTTTTGACCAAATCCCAGAAATGTTGATAAAAAGAAGGGGGAAACCATCAGGTCCAGGAGCACCTTTAGCATATGAGCCAAATATGGAATCCTTTACATCTTGTTCAGTAAAATCGGCATTTAGCATCTCATTTTGTGCCTCAGAAACTTTCTCACTATCATGCCAAAAGTCATCTACTAGACTTATGTCTAGTTTTTCCTCAAAGCCAAATAATTTATTGTAGTAAGACACAGCTAATGAAATCATACCTTTAGTGTCCTCCACAAGTCCATCTGGGCCTTCTAGCATCATAATCTGCTTTTTCCTCCTCCTCTAGTTAGCTACAGCATGAAAATAAGCAGTGTTATGATCTCCTTCTACAATATTCTTTTCTCTAGATCTTTGTCTAGCTTTAATTTCCTCAATTTTCCAGATATCAGTAAGCTCAGAAGAAATTTGTTTCATTCTACTCTTAGAATTGGGAGATAGAGTCTGAGATTCAGATGTCTAATAGGTCATACTCAGCAACAAGATGCTGCTTCATTTTCCTTTGATCAGACTCAAGATTAGCACTCCATCCTTTGAGCCCTTGTCTTAAGGTCCTAACCTTGAACTGCCATCTGCTACTGGGGTCAAGTTGACGTGGGAGAATGCAATTGATGTAGGAGCTTCTTATTCTTCAAGTCCTTGTCAACAGCACCAGAAGAATCCTTGTGCGTGGTGAATGACCAGACCGTTGGGAACCCCAAGAGGAAGGTATGATGAGTATAGCAGCTAGTTTTCCCTCAGTTAAGAAACCAAGGTTTATCGTTCTTGGAGAGGAGAGACAAACGACTGAAGGTGATGCAGTCTGGCTTAATAGCACTCCAACAAGGGCGCCGTTTAACGATACTTGTTGACTCGTCTTTGGCCAGTAGCAACGCGGAACCTGCACACAACACAACCAAGTACTTTGTTCCCAACTTACGATGAGGTTGTCAATCTCACCGGTTTGCTTGAAACAAAGGTTATGAGCGTATCGAGTGGAAAATAGTAGAAATATGCGAGTAAAGTAAACAGTGCGAGTAAAGTAAACAGGTGATAGCAATATGATGGAAATAGGACCGGGGTCCACAGTTCACTAGTGGTGTCCCTCCATAAGACAAATAACACATGCTGGGTAAACAAATTACAGTTGGGCAGTTGATAGAATAAAGATAAACGTGATATGTCAAGAAGATCACTATGAGATTTACTCTGGGCATTACAACAAAATACATAGACCGCCATCCAACTGCATCTATGACTAATAATCTACTTGTGGCGAATCAATCCGAGAACTCCACAAGTATTAAGTTGCGAACAACAGATAATTGCATTAAGCAAAGTGTGTAATGTAAACAAAGCATATGCCCTTGAGCATATGAATGTTGTTTTCTCCCTAGTAGCAACAGCACATCTACAACCTTAGAGGTTTCTGTCACTCCCCCAGGTTAAATAGAGGCATGAACCCACTATCGAGCATAAATACCCTCTCTTGGAGTCACTAGCAACTACTCGGCCAAGATAGCTACTAACAACAGAGAGCATGCAATATCATAAACAACATAGAGATAACAAAAGATATATTTCAGTACAGCAACTCAATCATAACACCAATATTCATTGGATCCCAACAAACCAAACATGTAGAATTACATAACGGTGATCTCAATCATGTAGGGCAGCTCATGAGATCTAAACATGAAGCACATGGTGGAGAAGACAACCATCTAGCTACTACTATGGACCCATAGTCCAAGGTAGACTACTCACTCATCGCTCCGGAGGCAAGCATGGCGATGAAGAAGACCTCCGGTGGCGATTCCCCTCTCCGGCAGGGTGCCAGGAAGAGCTTCTGGACCCTCCCGATCTTCGGGTCGACGGCGGCGGTGGATCGCGATGTGTTCTGGAAAAGTGATCGGGTACTTAGGTTTTTTCCCGTCGGGGGGTCTTTATAGGCGAAGGGGCGATGTCAGAGGTGGGGCCAGGTGGCCTCACACCATGGCGGCGTGGCCAGGCCCTGGGCCGCGCCAGCCTGGTGTGTGGGGCCCATGTGGCCCCTCTCCTACTCTCCTTCGGATCTCTGGAAGCTCCCGGACAAAATAAGACTTCAGGCACTTGTTTCGTCCAATTCCGAGAATATTTCCTGTGTATCACTTCTGAAACACAAAAACAACAGAAAACAGGGAACTGGCACTGTGACGACTTGTTAGTAGGTTAGTTCCGGAAAATGCATAAAAGTGCCACTAAGTGTAACGAAACAGTAGACAAATGGTGTAAAAACAAGCATGGAGCATCAAAAATTATAGATACGTTGGAGACGTATCAAGCATCCCCAAGCTTAACTCCTGCTCGTCCTCGAGTAGGTAAGTGATAACAAAAGAATAATTTTTGAGGTGACATGCACCTACACAATCTTGATCATATATGTAAGCATTTGTGAGCTGGGATCATAAGAACTTAAAACATGGGCATGAAGATATAATCTTGACAATAAGAACTTAGCAACCATGTTGCAAACATGAAAATGAACACAAACAAAAGATCATGAAAATGAAACAATGAAAGTCAAACGTGTGTTCAAATCATAAGGAAAAACATACAAATGGTTTTCAGCTTGTCCTTCAAAGAGAGCAAAACATAAATGCATAGGACACATTCAAGTTTAAGAGGGCGACTAGATACAAATAATTTAAGAACAAGTGAAACCAACAATATGAATCAATCAATGAAAACTTTGGGACAATGCACATTATACTAAGAATGACAACTATGCTCTCTTAATGGTGCATAAAGATAGAAGGTGGTGACTCAACATAAAAGGTAGAAGAAAGGCCCTTCGCAGAGGGAAGCAGTGATTGCAAGTTTTATAACCTTCAAAAATTATGGTACTTACCGGCTTTGAGCTCTCATTGCCCCCATCGTAAGCATCTTGAATGGTTAAAGTTAATGCGAGAACAATTATGATGCATATGCTTGACAAATCATAAGTTGAAAACCTCGTGTCCCGTGAATACGAGTACCCAAACCTCATGCTACTTTACTTAGAGTCCCAAGCAAGACTCTTGTCATTGTAAATATATGCATATCATTGAGAACCGCCAATGGGGTACCTCCGTGCCCGATGACATGGAACAAGCCCACATCAAAATGACAGGACAAGCAGACAATGAACACCTCGACATCTCTTTTATTTGCCATTTGTTTAGCTTTTTATTGTGAGATGCGTCGTCGAATGTTCACCATGGGTATGCTGCAAATTTCCACCATGAATTATGCATGGCTTAGATTAGCGGCCCGGCGTTTCCCTAACACATATACAAACTCCATGATCCCCACAAGATTCCCAATTCATTTCACACCGCGGGCATCCATAAACAAAAGATCACGATATCAACTCAAATAAGAAGTGCAATGTTGAAAGCTTGCCCATGACTGCATGGCTGGGCTAGTCTCCAACTTACAACTTGCAAGCATAACAACTCAACATAAGAGACCACAATGTCAAATTTTTAAGAACGGGAAAAAGTAAAGTGTGCCTTCCGGTTCGTGAGAGCTTTACTGACCGAAATTCGCATAACACTTGGTAAGAGTTTAATTTGAAGAGAAAATAAAAGCAAGTCAAATTTACTTGGAATAGCAAATTGCTAGTAGGTATGTATGGTGGACACTTTGGAAAACTTTGGCTTTTAGGAGTTGGATGCACGAGTAGAGCTCATACTCAGTACAAGGCGAGGGCTAGCAAAAGACTGGGAGCGACCAACTAAGAGAGCAATAATGGCCATAATCATGCAAAGCGACAAAGCGACATTAAAAGAAGCATAAGATGGCATCAAAAGTCAAAAACTAAATGATCATCAAGGCTATTGGCGACTTTGTAAGAGTCTAACATGTGTGAGCATGTGCCAAGTCAACCCAAATAAAGCATCAAGGAGAAAACCAAAATAATGCTTCCAAACGATAAAAACAACGCATGATTTTTTCAAAGGCTCATTAAGCAATCTCAGTTATTTGAGACAAGTCATGCTACAGAAAAACCACTAAGCATACTATCAAAAAGACATCAAGCATGTCATGAAAAAGCCTAAGCCGCAGTCTACACAAGCTCCTTCTTGTACCACTATTTTGCATAAAGCTTTTTCTCTTTTCCAACACCATTTGAAATTTTTATAACCACCTCTTTTGATGAAAACCAATAAAGATCAGAGGCAAAAATACACTTTGATGAAAAGATATGACAAGGTCTGAACGCAAATCAAGGCGAAAACGAAAACCAAAAGCAGTAGCAGAAAAAGAAGAACACCCGGTGAAATTGTAAGAATGAAAAACGGAGTGTTCTTGGCAAATGAAAGCGAGTACATCTCCTCCAAAGGAAATTTGTTGGGGTCCAACCATTTATTGCAGCAAACAAAACAAAACTAACTAAGAAAACTAAAACAACTGACGCTCCAAGAAAAACACATAGTGCATGAAGCAATAAAAATATAGTGTTTTGAAAGGTGACCTGATTTTTGCCGATGAAGAAGGGGTGCCTCGGGGGCATCCCCAAGCTTTGACGCTTGTACTTCTTGGATATTTCTTGGGGTGATGCATGGGCATCCCCAAGCTTGAGCTTTTGTCCATTCTTCAACTCATCTCATCATTCTCCAATCCCTACACTTGAAAACTTCCTTCATACAAAACTAAACACAATTCTATTAGCAACATTAGTGTAGCATAACATATAATCAACCTCTTTTGCTTCAGATTTCAACCCAAAACCACCACATATATAGCAAATACTACTGTAGCAACTTCCCCAAAAGTTCCGTGATCAAAAGAACTCAAAAGAAAGCGATTAAGCGGCAAACACAAATATTGGCAGAAATCTGTCAAAACAGAACAGCTGACAAAGGTCGAATTTTTGAGGGGTTTTCTGTTGCTCAAATCAAAAAGTGTTCAACTAACGAAAGTTTCGATATAACCTGGGGCATATGCACAAGAAATGGCAGGTCCAAAAGATATACAGAGAATTCATACGAATTTTTACGGTGCAGCACCGAAAACAGTTTCAGGACAGCAACATCCCCAAATCTTTACTTCACTCGAATTAGAGGCTTCTCTTGGCACAAAAACAAAATAAAAAGGATAAGGAGCGGTCATCACAGTAGTAATGACTTCCAAGACTCAAATAAAAGAAAAAGTACTGGAAATAAAAACATTGGGTTATCTCCCAAGAGTGCTTTTCTTTAACGCCTTTGAGCTAGGCACAGAAAATTGCGAATCAAGTATTTTCAGAAGAAGCATTAAGATCAACTGCAGAGGTCTTGTCAATAAGGCATTTTATTTCATCCACATAAGTTTTAGAAGACCCGTTGTGATCACGCTTTGGTTCACTCAAATCACAAAAAAGATTTTTGGGACAGATCCAGTCAAAATTATTTTCGAAAGCTTCACACAATCCCAAGAGCTTGCTAGGTATAGGTATTTCGGATCCTTCATCGTTTGTACTAATAACCTTTATAGGTGAACCGAGTTTATTAAAACGTTTAAGAACTTTTCTAGCTTCAATAATGACATCTTTAAATTCTAATCGCAAAGCTTCCAAAATAAAAGTTTTCTTTTCAGGATCTTCAATTTCATGAAGCTTAAGGAACATGTATTGCATAAAAGGATTAAGACTAGCAAACCTAGTTTCCAACATGTGAATTAAATAAGCAGAAGCAACTTCAATACTAGGAGCTAGCTCAACCAAAGACTTTTCCTCAACTTCCTTATGCATACTAATATAATTAAAGAACTCCTCAATGTTACTTTTTCCAATAATTGAACCACAACCTACTGAGAGGTCCTCCAGAACGTACTTAGGGATCAACATGATGAACTAAAAGTAAAGAAATAACAACTACCAAGGATTCTAATTTTTTTGGGTTTTTGATATAAAACGATGCAGGTAAAATAAATAAAGTAAAGCAAAACAATAACAAAGTAAAGGATGTGCGTGCGAAAAACTCCCCTCGCAGAAGTCTTCTACTTCCTCCCCAGCAACGGCGCCAGAAAACTTGTTGCTACTGGGGTCAAGTTGACGTGGGAGAATGTAATTGATGTAGGAGCTTCTTATTCTTCAAGTTGTTGTCAACAGCACCAGAAGAATCCTTGTGCATGGTGAATGACCAGCCCGTTGGGAACCCCAAGAGGAAGGTATGATGAGTATAGCAGCTAGTTTTCCCTCAGTTAAGAAACCAAGGTTTATCGTTCTTGGAGAGGAGAGACAAACGACTGAAGGTGATGCAGTCTGGCTTAATAGCACTCCAACAAGGGCGCCGTTTAACGATACTTGTTGACTCGTCTTCGACCAGTAGCAACGCGGAACCTGCACACAACACAACCAAGTACTTTGTTCCCAACTTACGATGAGGTTGTCAATCTCACCGGTTTGCTTGAAACAAAGGTTATGAGCGTATCGAGTGGAAAACAGTAGAAATATGCGAGTAAAGTAAACAGTGCGAGTAAAGTAAACAGGTGATAGCAATATGATGGAAATAGGACCGGGGTCCACAGTTCACTAGTGGTGTCCCTCCATAAGACAAATAACACATGTTGGGTAAACAAATTATAGTTGGGCAATTGATAGAATAAAGATAAACGTGATATGTCAAGAAGATCACTATGATATTTACTCTGGGCATTACAACAAAATACATAGACCGCCATCCAACTGCATCTATGACTAATAATCCACTTGTGGCGAATCAATCCGAGAACTCCACAAGTATTAAGTTGCGAACAACAGATAATTGCATTAGGCAAAGTGTGTAATGTTAATAAAGCATATGCCCTTGAGCATATGAATGTTGTTTTCTCCCTAGTAGCAACATCACATCTACAACCTTAGAGGTTTCTGTCACTCCCCCAGGTTAAATAGAGGCATGAACCCACTATCGAGCATAAATACCCCCTCTTGGAGTCACTAGCAACTACTCGGCCAAGATAGCTACTAACAACGGAGAGCATGCAAGATCATAAACAACATAGAGATAACAAAAGATATATTTCAGTACAGCAACTCAATCATAACACCAATATTCATCGGATCCCAACAAACCAAACATGTAAAATTACATAACGGTGATCTCAATCATGTAGGGCAGCTCATGAGATCTAAACATGAAGCACATGGTGGAGAAGACAACCATCTAGCTACTGCTATGGACCCATAGTCCAAGGTAGACTACTCACTCATCGCTCCGGAGGCAAGCATGGTGATAAAGAAGACCTCCGGTGGCGATTCCCCTCTCCGGCAGGGTGCCGGGAAGAGCTTCTGGACCCTCCCGATCTTCGAGTCGACGGCGGCGGCGGATCGCGATGTGTTCTGGAAAAGTGATCGGGTACTTAGGTTTTTCCCGTCGGGGGGTCTCTATAGGCGAAGGGGCGATGTCAGAGGTGGGGCCAGGTGGCCTCACACCATGGCGGCGCGGCCAGGCCCTGGGCCTCGCCAGCCTGGTGTGTGGGGCCCTTGTGGCCCCCCTCCTACTCTCCTTCGGATCTCTGGAAGCTCCCGGACAAAATAAGACTTCAGGAACTTGTTTCGTCCAATTCCGAGAATATTTCCTGTGTATCACTTCTGAAACACAAAAACAGCAGAAAACAGGGAAGTGGCACTGTGGCGACTTGTTAGTAGGTTAGTTCCGGAAAATGCATAAAAGTGCCACTAAGTGTAACGAAACAGTAGGCAAATGGTGTAAAAACAAGCATGGAGCATCAAAAATTATAGATACGTTGGAGACGTATCACCATCTATCAATGGATTTTGTATACCTACAAGGAGCTGACCAGATCTTGGCAACAATCTGATCAAAACCTTCTACTTGCAAACACCATTTCTCAAATCTGAATTGTTTGTTTCTAGGAATTTTAATTGCACTTCTATCCAAAATTAAAGGGGTATGATCACTGCCAAGCCTAGCTTTAGCAAGCACACTACATGTAGGAAACATCTTCGCCCAATAGGTAGAAACAAATACCCTTTCCAAGAGAGCCATAACCAAGTCCTCTTGATTATTCCCCCAAGTGAACTGCCTATTAGCATTCTTGATTTCAATCAGAGCAAATTTATTTATCCAATCATTAAACAAATGTGTCCAATGTTCATTAATATTACCAGTATTTTTCTCCTTACTCTCTCTAATCAAATTAAAATCTCCACCTACTATTGTAGGACCATTCCATCTTGCATAAACATTATGAAGTTCATTTATAAATTCAAGTTTATGCTCATCATAAGCAGAGCCATACACTGAGATGAATCTCCACACAACTCCATCTTATTTATTTTTAATCAACACAGAAGCGGAGAAAGTGTGTATGTTCCATCTACAGACCTCAAACATATCACTACTGATTCCTACTAGAATGCCACCAGTTGTGCCTTTGGCAAGTAACTAGTTCCAAGTATATTTCCATACAGGGTCTAACTAATGCAGCTGAATAAAGCTGAACTCCTCTTTCTTAGTTTCAGAGAAGCTTATAATATCAGGGCATATCTCTCTAATGAGATCATGCACTCTGGTGAGCTTGTCAGGTCTATTTAGACATCTTGGATTCCAAATTAAAGCAACTACCATGATTATCTTTTAAAAAGTAGCTTCCTCCTACTCCTATTTTTGTAAGAAACCTCTGTCTAGGGTTCCTCATCATAACTATCCTCACTAATGTGAGTATTTTGTTCATCATCATCTATCCCACTAGAAGTACCTACCATGTCCTCCATAGTAAGACTAATGTCTTGTGGAAGGAACATATCAGGGTGGTCTTTGTGAAAGTTACTCAGTCTTTCCACTTCTAATGTTTTAAGACAAGTGATATTATTCTCAGTAGAGGTAGCAGAGGAGCACAGGCTAATACCTGCAGCCCTCGCATTGTCTTCCAAGAAATCATTGTCTAAAGCAGCAAAAGAATTAGAAAAACCATGTATTCTATTACCTTGGGGGATTTCCAGGTTATTTGCCTTTTTCAATTCCTAGCTTTCTCAATGACTGACTTTCCATCTCTGAGTATCCTGCTACTCATCCTAGTATCTAGAACTAGTCCCCACATTTTTTTTCTTCTTCTCTTTTACCACAGGAGCACTGGGAACATTAGGATTAGCCTTCCCTTGATCACCAGCTTCCAGGGTCCCTTCTTCATCAGATTCTTCTTCAAACTCTTGCAGCAGATGCCTACCAACATTATCTTCCATAGGCTTGTCCACATTGATCACATCAGCATCTTTGTCAAGGAAACTCTCTCCCAAAACCTTGGCTTTCACACTTTCTTCCAAGGCATTGGGCTGGCAAGAGAGAGTGGCAACTTGCCCACCCCCCCGAACCAGCAGGAGCTGAGGCACCTCCATCAGTGTCCATGCTAGTAGCACCATTGCCACATATCTTGCTAACTGAGTCTTTAAAGTCATCCCCTAAGTCTTCATCATCATCCACATCTTCCTCAAGTCCACCATCATATCATCATTATTGTCTTCATTTTCTTCATCTCCAACCAAGCTCTTCTCCACATCAAATTTAACATGGAAGAAACATTGTTCAAACTCAAACAGCTTACTTGAAGAAATTTTCTCCCTGTCTCTAGCAGAGACCTTGACTCCGACTTTCTTGTACAGGCTTTTGAATATCATAGGCCAATCCACATCAACAAGCACTCCAATAGCTGAAGACACTTGAGCTATCACTTTCCAGGTTAGCCACTTGAAAGCAATCCCTTCTATATTTACCCAAACTTCCTGAAACTCCTCACATGGTTCACCTTCCCCCTCCCAATTGATGAAGGAGACATTCACCCCCTTCTTCCGAAGGTTTATGGATGGATACTTGATGCGGCACGGTGTTGATGGTTTTTCACCGTCCAGTTGGGAACCCCAAGAGGAAGGTATGATGAGTACAGCAGCAAGCTTTTCCCTCAGTAAGAAACCAAGGTTTGTCAGTCTAGGAAAAAGCCAAACGTCAGAAGGTGATGCTTGCTAGCCTAATGACTTCCAACAAGGGCGCCGTTTAGTGCGTCTTCAACTAGTAGCAACGTGGAACCTGCACACAACACAACCAAATACTTTGCTCCCAACTTACGATGAGGTTGTCAATCTCACCGGTTTGCTTGAAACAAAGGTATGAGCGTATCGAGTGGAAAGCAATAGTAGTATGCGAGAAAGTAAACAGTGCGAGTAAAGTAAACATGTGATAGCAATATAATGGAAATAGGACCAGGGTCCACAGTTCACTAGTGGTGTCTCTCCATAAGATAAAATAACACATGCTAGGTAAACAAATTACAGTTGGCAATTGATAGAATAAAGATAACATGAATATGTCGAGAGGATTACTATGAGATTTACTCTGGGCATTACAACAAGATACATAGACCGCCATCCAACTGCATCTATGACTAATAATCCACTCGTGGAGAATCAATCCGAGAACTCCACAAGTATTAAGTTGCGAACAACAGATAACTGCATTAAGCAAAGTGTGTAATGTAAACAAAGCATATGTCCTTGGGCATAAGAATGTTGTTTTCTCCCTAGTGGCAACAGGACATCTACAACCTTAGAGGTTTCTGTCACTCCCCCAGATTAAATAGAGGCATGAACCCAACTATCAAGCATAAATACCCCCTCTTGGAGTCACTAGTATCTACTCGGCCAAGATAGCTACTAACAACGGAGAGCATGCAAGATCATAAACAACATAGAGATAACATAAGATAATTTTCAGCACATCAACTCAATCATAACACCAATATTCATCGGATCCCAACAAACACAACATGTAGAATTACATAACGGTGATCTCGATCATGTAAGGCAGCTCACGAGATCTAAACATGAAGCACATGGTGGAGAAGACAACCATCTAGCTACTGCTATGGACCCATAGTACAAAGGTAGACTACTCACTCATTGCGCCGGAGGCAAGCATGGCGATGAAGAAGACCTCTGGTGGCGATTCCCCTCTCCGGCAGGGTGCCGGGAAGAGCTTCTGGACCCTCCCGATCTCGGGTCGATGACGGCGGCGGATCACAATGTGTGTTCTGGAAAAGTGATCGGGTGTTTAGGTTTTTCCCGTCGGGGGGTCTTTATAGGCGAAGGGGCAGCATCAGAAGTGGACCAGGTGGGGCTCACCACAGGGCGGCGCGGCCCAAGGCCCTAGTGGTGAGGCCACCCCTGGCTCCGTTCCATCTCCTCTTCGGTTCTCTGCAAGCTTCGGTAAATTTCTGGATGTTCGGCTTTTGTTTCGTCCAATTCCGAGAATATTTCCTGTGTAACTTTTCTGAAACACAAAAACAGCAGAAAACAGGGAACTGGCACTGTGACATCTTGTTAATAGGTTAGTTCCGGAAAATGCATAAAAATGCCACAAAGTGTAACGAAACACTAAGCAAATGGTGTGAAAACAAGCATGGAGCATCAAAAATTATAGATACGTGATGTCTACGCACTTCTATTCTTGTAGACACTTGTTGAGCCTCCAAGTGCAGAGGTTTGTAGAGCAGCAGCAAGTTTCCCTTAAGTGGATCACCCAAGGTTTATCGAACTCAGGGAGGAAGAGGTCAAAGCTATCCCTCTCAAGCAACCCTGCAATTACGATACAGAAAGTCTCTTGTGTCCCCAACACACCCAATACACTTGTCAGATGTATAGGTGCACTAGTTCGGCGATGAGATAGTGAAATACAAGTGGTAGTGATGATTATAAGTAGCAAATGTGATGTGAAATAAATATCACTGCGAGCAAACAAGTAACAAAACAGGAAGTAAACGGTGTGCAATGCTTGGAAACAAGGCCTAGGGTTCATACTTTCACTAGTGGACACACTCCCAACAATATAACATGATTGAACAAATAAACAACTTCTCTCCACTATGGTACTCTGAATTACTCTCCTATTGAATAACACTTATCATTGTGTAGTGGCTACAGAAGCACCCCTTAAAGTTCATCAAGTACTTGACAAACACCACTCATAGAGATATCCAAATCAAAGCACAACTCAAGATAGATATTATTGCAACTTAATCCAAGTACTAACACGGTGCACACACTGTCAACATTACACCATGAAAGGAGGAATAGATCACTTCAATACTATCATAGTAATAATTATTCTCATAATCCACAAGAGATCACAATCATAGCCTAAACCAAGTACCACCATGATGCACACACTGTCACCGTTACACCATGGCAGGAGGAATAGATTACTTTAATAATACCACTAGAGTACACATAATATCTGAATAATAACATCTACTTGTTCAACATGATACAAAGCTCATGATCACATAAAGATCACATCATGGGAGAGAGAGGTGAACCACATAGCTACCGGTAGAGCCCTTAGCCCCGGGGATGAACTACTCCCTCCTCATCATAGGAGACAACAAGGTTGATGGAGATGGCGGTGAGGTTGATGAAGACGGCGGAGACGGCGATGGAGACCGATGGAGATGGCTCCGGGGGCACTTCCCCGTCCCGGCAGGGTGCCGGAACAGAGACTTCTGTCCCCCAAAATTCGTCGGTGGCGGCGGCGGAACTACAGAACTCTTTCTGGAAAATTGCCGACTCCTCTAGGGTTTTCCATCCCGAGGCTTTATATAGGCGAAGGGGCATCGTCAGAGGGGGAGCCAGGCGCCCTCACATGGGGCTCGCGCGGCCAGGGGCCTGGCCCGCCACCCCTATGTGTGGGGCCCTGGTGGCCCCACTCCTTCTCTCCTTCGGATCTCTAGAAGCTTCCGGGGAAAATAAGACTTCAGGAACTTGTTTTGTCCAATTCCGAGAATATTTCCTGTGTATCACTTCTGAAACACAAAAACAGTAGAAAACAGGGAACTGGCACTGTGGCAACTTGTTAATAGGTTAGTTCCGAAAAATGCATAAAAGTGCCACGAAGTGTAACGAAACAATAGGCAAATGGTGTAAAAACAAGCATGGAGCATCAAAAATTATAGATACGTTGGAGACGTATCAATACGTTTGAGACGTATTAGCATCCCCAAGCTTAACTCCTACTCGTCCTCGAGTAGGTAAGTGATAACAAAAATAATAATTTTTGAGGTGACATGCACCTACACAATCTTGATCATCTATGTAAGCGTTGTGCGCTGGGATCAAAAGAACTTAAAACATGGGCATGAAAGACATAATCTTGATAGAAGAAACTTAGCAACCATGTTATAACATGAAAATGAACAAAAACAAAAGATCATGAAAATGAAACAATGAAAGTCAAACGTGTGTTCAAATCATATGGAAAAACATAGCAAATGGTTTTCAGCTTGTCCCTCATGGAATAGCAACACATAAATGCATAGGACACCTTCAAGTTTAAGAGGGCGACTAGATACAAGTAATTTAAGAACAAGTGAAACCAAAATCATGAATCAATCAATGAAAACTTTGGGACAATGCACATTATACTAAGAAGGGATTTCTATTTTCGTGCCCCTGGTTCGTTAGTTGTACTCAGTTTTCCCCAACCGCTTAACTTTTCCTCAGTTTTCCCCTCGCTCTAGTTTCAAACCCCTCGCAGACGCTCGGATGGGAGGGTTGCGGTCTGGTCAGAGGACTTAGACCGTTACCGGTGACGGCTAGGGAGCCGCGGTGGTTGTGAATGGACCGTTGCTTTTGAATTGTGTTGACTGTTGACCCAATGAGACACGTCGGACTGGCGGTCTGTCACTCACCCAAAGATTTCCCCTCCGCCCGAGACTGGAAGAGCTCACACACCGCCCCTCCGCCGCCACGCCGTCCTGCCCTCCTACCTTATGGCGTCGTCCGTCACCGAGCCGCCCCCGCCCCCACCACCACCCCTGGGAGGCGGAGAGGGCTCCGCCTCCACTAGATCTACCCCTATGGCGGTAGAGTTTGTACATCCGTCTAATGTGCCGATTATGCCCCTCAACAGCGGAGAAGATTGGGAATCGGAGGGATCTAACGCATGGATTCCATCTGGGTAAGCATCGTCTGCCTATGTGAATTAAGAGTACGTAGTTTTTTAGCGCGAATCGTTGTTGCTCAACTAACTACGTTGTTTTTCGAATAGGATTGATCCAGCGCTGGCTTTTCGGCTGGTGGTTAGGATGGATACTAGCTTTTTGTGTGATTCTGAACGCAATGTGAGCGGATTTTACATCCCAGCGGTGGTTGCAACTACCACCTCGTTGAGGGATTTAAAAGATAACAACTGCGCTCGGTACCCCTGGGGCGCTGGCGATTCAGTTGATTTCCAATATTTCAACAGCACGGAGGGAAGATTTGTTCCACTAATTTCCGACGACGATCTGGGAATTCTTTTTGCTTTAAATGATTCTTGCTGTGTCGGTAAAATTCGAATCCATGTGGACAGGGTCCAGGCATCATCTAGTGTTGGGGCATCATCAGGTGGTCGGGCATCATGTCTCTCTAGTGTTGCTGCCTCTGCTAATCGTGTGCGCCGCCCGCTCCTTGTAGGTCCACAGCAGCACCATCTGTCCCCAGTGCTAGTGGTAGCCAGATTGTTCCTGCGGTCGATGTGGAGGATGATGCAGAGATTGAGGATCCGTCTCCTCAAGATGATGAGGATGAGTTGATGTTTCCTGAATTGGAAGATCGATGCAGTAAGCAGGCAATGGAGGATCAATACATGGAAGATATTGCACAAGGTGCCAGATTTGATGACACTGATGATGAAGAGAAGGATGAGAACAATGACAGCCTTGTTTTAGCCGATTACGAAGATGATGACTTGCCAACAATTGAGTGGAATAGGGAGGATCCTTAGCTTGCAGAAGGCACTGTATTTCAAACGATGATGGACTGCCGTAATGCAATTACTACATATTGCATTCTCACCAAGAATGATTATGAGGTTATTAAAAGTGAGCCAGGTAGGTTCACAGTTAAGTGCCCATACAAGAGGTGTAGGTGGAGGCTGCATGCATCCACAATGCTCAGAAGCACCGTGGTTCAGGTACTATGCCAACCAGTTGTGTGTTCTAGATCACGGTGTAAAATTTGTTAACTGTTACTGACATCCCTTATAATTATGTTTCAGATAAAGAAGAACTCGATTGACCATACTTGTCCACCTCGAGCGGGAGCGCCAGAGGAGAAATCAAAGCTAGCGAAGACTAGGTGGTTGGCAGATGCAATCATAGATTGGCTGAGAGAAACTCCAACACTTGGTCCAACAGCACTCATAAAATTGATATCTGATAAGTTTAGTATAAACATACCTTACATGAGGATGTTCTATGCAAAGGAAATGGCTCTTGACATGATAAATGGTCCATGGAATGAAAGCTTTCAGTTGCTTTACACTTTCAAAGCTGAAGTGGAGATGGCTAGTCCAGGCAGTGTTATAGCGATAGACAAGCATATAGTTCCCTACAATTTGAAAAGCGGGAGGATGATGCAGAAGGAATGTTTTAGAAGGGCTTTTGTTTGTTTCAAAGCTTGCTGGAAAGGCTTTCTGGATGGTTGCAGGCCTTATTTGGCCGTGGATGCAATAACTCTTCATGGCAGGTTTAAAGGACAGCTAGTTGCTGCTACTACAATTGATGGACACAATTGGATATTCCCTGTTGCTTATGGAGTTTTGGAGGTTGAGTCAGAGGAAAGTTGGACTTGGTTTCTGCAGAATTTGCGCGACCTTATAGGTCATCCACCAGGACTTACTATCCACACAGACGCTTGCAAAGGTTTGGAGAGTGCAGTAGAAGCAGTATTCCCTGGAGTGGAGCATAGGGAATGTATGCGACACTTGGTACAAAATTTTACAAAGAAATTCAAGGGTAAAGTTTATACTGACAACCTATGGCCAGCTGCATACACATGCAACATTAGGAAGCATCTGTTTCATTTGGAAGTGTTGTATAAACAAAAAACTGGGGTGAAGGAGTACTTGGATGAACATCATGGTAGGGTGTGGTCAAGAAGCCAATTCAATGAAATTTGCAAGGTAGACTATGTAACAAGTAGCCTTGCGGAGAGTTTCAATGCAAAGGTCAACTCATTGAAAGGGCTTATGCTGTGGAAAATACTTGATAAGATTAGGCAGATGATCATGATAAAAATTGATCTGCGTCAAAGAATTGCAGCCACAAAATATGTTGGCCATCTCATGCTCCCATCTTTGATTAAGTCTTTGCATGCCAGGGCAAAACAATTGAAGATGAAATGCATTAGAAAAGGAATGGAGGCTGAGGTAACCTACACTGACAGTAAAAATAGGCAGTGGAGGTATCCAGTGAGTTTGGTTGATAGGACATGCCATTGTAGGCAATGGCAGATCCGTGGGATACCCTGCATACACGCATTGTTTTTCATGAGTGTTATAGCGGGTGCAGAAGGTGAAGTTGATCAGTATGTGTCAGAGTATTTCTCTGTTGCCAAATTTAGGGCTGCATATGCTATGAATGTTCCTACCTTGTTGGGAAAAGACCAATGGATGAAAGTCGATCCAGGCTTCAAACTGTACTCTCCAGTTTTGACTAGACCGGCAGGTAGGCCGAGGAAGAATAGGATCAGAGCTAGTGCAGAGGGTGGTCCACCGATTCGACGACGTAAGTGCAAACGTTGTGGAATCCCTGGACACATTGCTAGGCTTTGTAAAAATCCAGTTGACCCAGCTTTTGGAATGGAAGATCAGGCGGGAGCAGCAAATGCAGAGGAGAATGAAGCAGCAATTCAACATGAGGAGATTGAAGCAATGGATCATGAGGAGATTGAAGCAATGGATCATGAGCTGCTTGAACCGATGGATCCAGAGCAGATTGAACCGATGGATCGAGAGCTGCTTGAACCGATGGATCAAGAGCTGCTTGAACTGATGGATCGAGAGCTGCTTGAACCGATGGATCGAGAGCAGAGGGAACAGATGGATCGAGAGGCCTTTGAAGCAATGGATCGAGAGTTGCTTGAAGCATTTGAAGAAAATGCATTAGAAGAAAGAGCACAAGCTTCGTATGATATGGTTGTCTCGGTCTTGGCACAACCCGAAGAGAAGAAGAAGAAGAACAAGAAAGATGGCAAAAGGAAGGTAGACACCGGTAATATCCTTGGTAGGGTTACCCGGAGTAAGGTGGTGGACCCAGCGAGTCACACTAGGAGCAAGAGAAAGATTTTATTTTGAACAATTAATTTGAATTTGTATGAACAATTTGTATTGGGGATCCCTTTGTATTGAATTCGAACTAGTGTGACGTTCCCAAGTTTGTATGTTGAATAATCACAATAATGTATGTGTTATTTGCTTGAATAAGTTCCTAGTCCATGAGCTACTAGCTATAGTTCATCGCTTGAGGTTTCCTCACTTTTCCCCCTCTTAGTGACTAAACTCAAAAAATATAGTTTTGGGTTTATTTTAATTCATAATAATTCAAAACATGGTGGAACCTTCCCATGGAGTCTTGTTATGTTACCTACAACCTAGAGAAATAATAATGGAAAAGGAAATATAGAGATATGAAGTTTCCCTTTCCCAAAACCACTTCCTAGTCCATGAGCTACTAGCTATGAAGATGCAGGGCTTTCTACTCAACACACCTCCCAAATGCCCACAATGCTTACAAACTTTGTCCAAATGAGTCCAAATTCGTCACACTTGTGTATCTTTGAATTGCAAACAATATCACGTCGGCCAAAATGTACTATATTGTTCAAATAACACAATCTAACAATTTTTATGCCAAAATCTTCAATTTCCCTTACTCCCTTTATTATTTGGGTGCCCCTATTTTACTTAGTTTTACTCAGTTTTCCCCCTCCGGGTCCACTTGTTTTATTCAGTCCTACTCAGTTTTGCCCTTCCGATAAACATTTCCTCACTTTCCCCCCTCTTAGTTCTACTCAGTTTTCCTCCCTTGTACTCACTGGCTGATCTCTGATTGGTCGAGATGTATTTCACACGAATCTTGGTTGGTTGATAGCTCAACGCACGCTTGCACCGTTGGATCATTTATGATCGGATGGCCTGTCAACCCTGGCGGTCGCGGTGGCGTGGATCTGCAGAGCACATACCTACCAACCCTGGCAGTCGCATATTCCAGTCACATCTTCCTCTCTTACTCTGGCGGTCGCGGTGGCGTGGATCTGTAGCGTGCGTGTGTGCGTGTGATATGTCTCAAATGTATCTATAATTTTTGATGCTCCATGCTTGTTTTTACACCATTTGCCTTGTGTTTCGTTACACTTTGTGGCGTTTTTATGCGATTTCCAGAACTAACCTATTGACAAGATGCCACAGTGCCAGTTCCCTGTTTTCTGCTGTTTTTGTGTTTTAGAAAAGCTACACAGGAAATATTCTCGGAATTGGACGAAACAAGTTCCAGAAGTCTTATTTTTTCCGGAAGCTTCCCGAAGACCGAAAGAGAGCCGGAGAGGGGCCAGAGGCCGCCCTCACACATAGGTGGCGCAGCCCAGGCCCTGGCCGCGCCACCCTGGTGTGAGGAGCCCCTGGCTGCCCCCTGACGACGCCCCTTCGCCTCTAAGAAGCCTCGGGACGGAAAACCCTAAAGGAGTCGACGTTTTTCCCAGAATAGTTCCGCAGCTCCGCCGCCGTCGAAGACAAATTTCGGGGGACAGAAGTCTCTATTCCGGCACCCTGCCGGGACGGGAAAGTGCCCCCGGAGCCATCTCCATCGGTCTCCATCGCCGTCTCCGCCGTCTCCATCGACCTCACCGCCATCTCCATCAACCTTGCTATCTCCTATGATGAGGAGGGAGTAGTTCATCCCCGGGGCTGAGGGCTCTACCGGTAGCTATGTGGTTCACCTCTCTCTCCCATGATGTGATCTTTATGTGATCGTGAGCTTTGTATCTAGTTGAATTGGTAGATGTTATTATTCAGATATTATGCTACTCCTATGCTTTATTATTGTACTCTCCGGAGGTACCTCGTATCATGGTGTAAAGGTGACTAGTGTGTGCATCATGTGTATCTTTTTGGTTAATGTCTCTATGAATGTGGTGTTTGTTGGAACCATCTAGTGCGTTCACGGTGATAGTGTGGGACAATCTAGTTTGGGTACATACGGACTTTGAGGAGTGCTTCGTAGCCCTATGCATGATTATTGTATGTTTTCCATTGGAGAATTGTTTGAGTTGCATATTGATGATAGCATCTATTGGTTCAATTATGTTATATTTGTTGGGAGTGTGTCCACTAGTGAAAGTATGATCCCTAGGCCTTGTTTCCAAGCATTGCACACCATTTACTTGTTGTTTTGTTACATGTTTGCTCGCAGCGATACTTATTTTATATCACAGTTACTACTTATAATCATCACTACCGCTTGTATTTCACTATCTCTTCGCCGAACTAGTGCACCTATACATCTGACAAGTGTATCGGGTGTGTTGGGGACACAAGAGACTTTCTGTATTGTAATTGCAGGGTTGTTTGAGAGGGATAGCTTTGACCTCTTCCTCCCTGAGTTCGATAAACCTTGGGTGATCCACTTAAGGGAAACTTGCTGCTGCTCTACAAACCTCTGCACTTGGAGGCCCAACACTGTCTAGAAGAACAGACGCGTGCGTAGATATCAAGCTCTTTTCTGGCGCCGTTGCCGGGGAGGTAAGGTAAAAGGTACTCGCATCCTCCTGTGTGAGTGCTCGGAGTTATTTCCTTTAGATTCTGCAATTACATCTTTTTGTTTCTTGTTTTTATTTTCACTAGTTAGGCTTAATGGAAAACAAAGAGTTCTTTAGTCTTTTTCCTGATTTTAGATTTGAAGAGAAAATTGAAAAACCTTTGGAGCTTATTTCGCATAGCAATGTTATTAGTGCGAATGCTTTGAATACCGTTACTGCTAATGCTATAGAAAAGTCTAAGCTTGGGGAAGCTAGTTTTGTTAAGTATGATATTTTTAGTCCCCCAGCTTTAGTGGAGAAGGTTTGTTCTGATAATATTTTATCTCCCATATGTGATGTTTCTAGTGATGCTTGTGCTCCTCATCCTTTTAAAATACCTACGAAGATTGTTGAATGTGTTAAGGATAACTGCTATTTAGGAGATGGAACTGTCCATCCTGGTGACCATTTGCTTTTTATACATGAATTATGCGAGTTGTTCCATTGTGCAGGTATTTCAATGAACCAAGTTAAGAAGAAGCTATTCTCTTTTTCGCTGAAAGGCAGAGCTGAGGAATGGTATAAAACATTGAAGGATGGCCGATCTATTGATTGGGAGGAAATTGAACCTCTCTTTTATTCTAAATTCTATCCTTCTAGTCAGGTTTATAAAGATAGGAATTACATTTATAATTTTCATCCGCATGAGGGAGAAAGCATTGCCCAAGCTTGGGGAAGATTGAAGTTACTAATGCATAAATGTCCTATTCATGATTTTCCCCATAATATTGTTATTAATAATTTTTATGCAAGGCTTTCAGGATATTACAAGGACTATCTAGATGCATGCTTTGATGGGTCTTTCACAAGCAAGGATGTCGACACCAAGTGGGATCTGCTTGAAACAATTCAAAACAATATTGAAGGTTGGGATAGCGGCAAAGGTAAAGGATCAGGTATGAATTACGAGTTTGATTGCATTAAGTCTTTTGCTGAAACTGCTGATTTTCAAGAGCTTAGTGCTAAATATGGTCTTGATCCTCAAATTATGGTTGATTGCTTTAAAGCCTTTGCTTTCCATATGAATGTTCCTAATGGAAATGGGGACGTGTATCATGAACCTTTTAAGGACACTTGCATAGAAAGTGATATTGTTATTGATGATTGCAATAAACATGCTCAAACTTCTAAAAGTCCTATTTCTTATAAGCATGTTAATTTTTGTGGAATACATAGACCTTGTGAACAGAGTTACAACAAGGAAGATTATTGCATCACCCACACAAATGAAGAAACCAGTATGTGGCTCAAGGATCTAGATGTGCTTGGTGAAAGGGGTTGTGAGCTTTATCATTTTCTTTGTGAATTTTGCGGTGAAAAGGGTCACTTTAATTTTCAATGCCCAATTAATCGAATGAGTACCGCAAATTTGTATTATGATGATAAGATTACTCTCAATCAGCATGATGAGCTTACCTTGGTTTTGAATTGTGAAGAGATATCTAGAAAGATTTCTTTGGTTGATATGAGAGATGCTGATATTAATAGTACCCTTCGTGGTTGTCGTCTCTATTGTGCTAAAGATTGCCTCGCAAATACTTACTTACAAGATCTTATAAAACATGATGTTTTGCCAAGCTATGACAGGACTAATAGATGTTTCAATCTTATTAATAGAGAGGAGGAATCCTCCAAAGTTTCTTCTGTTGTTCCTGTCAGCAAACCAGATTATGTGGAGAAGATGCCTTTTCCTCCTAGAGAATATGTGGAGAAGATGCCCTTCAAGTCTCTCCCTCCTAAAGGAGAGAGTAAGAAGAGTATGAATAAGAAGAAGAAGAAGAAGAAGAAGAGGAGTAAGAGGCGAGAGGACACGGTATCTTGCCCTAAGCGTTATGATCCTGCTATAGATTATGATAATTCTGATTGGGATGATGTTCCTATGCCTGTTACCTATGTTAGTGATCATGATTGGGAAAAGCACTCTACTTTTGATATTGAAAATCTTTTTGGTACCAATTCTAAGGTTAATAATTGGTGTACCATTAGTACTATTCATGTTCCTTCTTATGATGATATGTTTGATGAGTATGCTTTGAGAAATAGTTGTTCTCTAGCTTGTGATGATACTAAACCTCTAGTTTATGATGGTTATGATGATGGGTATAATATTTTCAGTTCACCTACTGTTGAGGAGAAAATTAGTTATGATTACAATATGCCTCCTATTTTTGATAATTATGGTGATGAGAATAATTATTCTATTGAATCTGCTCCTACTACGATTGTTCATGTGGGGAGTATTAATCCTTTTATGTATGTGGCTCATGATAGGGAAGCTTTATGTAATAGTTATATTGTTAATTCTATTCATGATGCTACTGAAAGTTATTATGAGAAAGGGAAACATGGTTTGATGGATCTCAACAATATTGAGTTTCCCCTCTTTTTGTTGCAATTCTTGAAGTTGTACTTGTTTTGCCTTCCTATGCTTTTTGCTTTGCGCTTTCATGACTTGTCTCTTTACAAGACTATTTTTCATAGGAAGTGGTTTAGATTTAAATGTGTTCCATACTTGCTTTTTGATGTTCTCTATTGCTTTAAGTTCCTATATGGCACCTTTGCCTCAAGCTCTTATATGGCGCCCACATGAGCATCTTTGCAAATTACTGCGCCTAGCTCAAAGGCGTTAAAGAAAAGCACTCTTGGGAGATAACCCATTGTTTATTTTCAGTACTTTTCTTTTATTTGAGTCTTGGAAGTTATTACTACTGTAATAACCGCTCGTTATCCTTTTTATTTCGTTGTTGTGCCAAGAGAAGCCTCTAATTTGAGTGAGGTAAGATTTGGGGATCTTGCTGTCCTGAAACAGTTTTCGGTGCTGCACCATAAAAATTCGTGAAAATTCTCTGCATATGTTTTGGACCTGCGATTTCTTGTGCATATGCCCCAGGTTATACCAAAACTTTCATTATTTTTACACTTTTTGATTTGAGCAACAGAAAACCCTCTAAAAATTCGACCTTTGTCAGCTGTTCTGTTTTGACAGATTTCTGCCAATATTTGTGTTTGCCGCTTTATCGCTTTCTTTTTTAGTTCTTTTGATCACGGAACTTTTGGGGAAGTTGCTACAGTAGTATATGCTTTATATGTGGTGGTTTTGAGTTGAAACCTGAAGCAAAAAAGGTTGATTCAATGCTATGCTTACACTAATGTTGCTAATAGAATTGTGTTTAGTTTTGTATGAAGGAAGTTTTCAAGTGTAGGGATTGGAGAATGATGAGATGAGATGAAGAATGGACAAAAGCTCAAGCTTGGGGATGGCCATGCATCACCCCAAGAAATATCCAAGAAGTACAAGCGTCAAAGCTTGGGGATGCCCCCGAGGCACCCCTTCTTCATCGGCAAAAATCAGGTCACCTTTCAAGACACTATATTTTTATTGCTTCATGCATTATGCGTTTTTCTTGGAGCGTCAGTTGTTTTTGTTTTTAGTTTTATTTTGCTTTGTTTGCTGCAATAAATGGTTAGATCACATCATGTTTGTTTTGGAGGAGATGAACTCGCTTTTCATTTGCCAAGAACACTCTAGTTTTCACTCTTATCGTTCAACGAGTGTTCTCTTTTTCTGCTACTGCGTTTAGCCTTTGTTTTTCGCTTTGATTTTTATTCAGATCTTGTTATATCTTTTCATCAAGGTGTATTTTTGCCTCTGATCTTTATTGGTTTTCATCAAAAGAGGTGTTTATAAAAAGTGCGAATGGTGTTGGAAAAAAGAAAAAAGCTTTATGCAAAAAAGTGGTACAAGAAGGAGCTTGTGTAGACTGCGGCTTAGGCTTTTGCATGTCGTGCTTGATGTCTTTTTGATAGTATGCTTAGTGGTTTTTCTGTAGCATGACTTGTTGGGAGTGTGTCCACTAGTGAAAGTATGATCCCTAGGCCTTGTTTCCAAGCATTGCACACCGTTTACTTGCTGTTTTGTTACATGTTTGCTCGCAGCGATACTTATTTTATATCACAGTTACTACTTATAATCATCACTACCGCTTGTATTTCACTATCTCTTCGCCGAACTAGTGCACCTATACATCTGACAAGTGTATCGGGTGTGTTGGGGACACAAGAGACTTTCTGTATCGTAATTGCAGGGTTGTTTGAGAGGGATAGCTTTGACCTCTTCCTCCCTGAGTTCGATAAACCTTGGGTGATCCACTTAAGGGAAACTTGCTGCTGCTCTACAAACCTCTGCACTTGGAGGCCCAACACTGTCTACAAGAATAGACGCGTGCGTAGACATCAGCGTGCGGTGGCGCGGATCTAACTGTGCGTGCGGCGGCGCGGATCTAACCGTGCGTGCGGCGGCGCGGATCTAACCGTGCGTGCGTGCGGCGGCGCAGATCTAACCGTGTATGTGGCGGCGCAGATCTAACCGTGCGTGCGGCGGCGCGGATCTAACCGTGCGTGCGGCGGCGCGGATCTAACCGTGCGGCGGCGTGGATCTAAGAGTGCCGGTGAGGATCTAACCCTCAGAAATAGTTGAAATGTCTCTCTCTGTCTCACTTTCATTTATCTTCTCGGATCTGTTGATGATGAAGAACACCAAGACGGTGGCCGTGCCGACAGTGCTCACCGATGCCAAGACGATTGAAGCCATGGCCTACAACATCGCTGCGATGGCGCAGATCCAGCCTTCAATGTCGGAGCTTGCCGATGTCTCACTTCTGTTACCCTCCTTAGATCTGTTGCTGATGGACACCAAGACGGCGGCCGTGTCGACAGTGCTCATCGATCGTCTTGAAGCCATCGCTTACAACATCGCTGCGACCTACAACATCACTGCGACGGCGCAAATCCAGCCTTCAATGTCGGAGCCTGCCGATGTCTGACGAGGGGTTAACTCGACAAATGTCCTAGATGAAGGACTTAGGATCGGGGAGATAGGGCGTCGGATGAACTCGAAGGTAAAGTTAGTCGAAATAGGTGTGTGTCGAAAGTAAACTTGGGTGTTCAACCTGGCTTGCTTTCAATCCCTCCTACTCCGTCCCCTCCTGGCCCCTATATATAGATGGCCAGGTCTTGAGGATCGGGTAGGGTCCGATACATATTACAATATCGATATACGGTAAAGACTCATATTCGACTAGTATTACAATTGGGCCTAGCTATACGGGCCTTAGGGGTACTCAACTAACGGGCTCTATTAGCCATACCCTTGTCAGTAGCCCCTGAGATTCTACCAGAATTGTAGATTCGGGTTGAATCTCTAATCTTCAAATCTTCGACTTGATGACCTCTTCTTATCTTCAAATCTTCGACTTGGTCTTTCGACTTATACTTATGATAATTTGTTTGCAAGGGGTCTTGATGAACAAGCCTGACAACTCTGACGGATCAAGAGGTCAGTTAACTGCCGGAACAGATACTTGTCACCTACTTCAAATTCAATCCCCTTGGACTTGAATTCGGGATACCGGTCAAACCCATTCTTTTGCCGCATTTAGGACTTACAAAGAATGAATCCCAGTGGTTCTCAGGGTACCTAGTGCGTCCACCAGGATTTTCTTCGCGTCGTAGACACGGATACATACCAGCAGAGCGCATCCATGTGCGTATACCAGGCCACACAGGACGGATCCCGGGGTCTTACCTTCGTGATAAATCACGGCATTCGAGTTTCGTTGCGATAATGTAACTCGAGAATCTTATGTCGCAGCCAAATTCTTGACTGATGAAATCAAATAAATTCGGATTTTAAAGTAATCTTCTTCGCTCCCGATGGGAGTAATCTCTCTGCACTTTTGTTGACTACATAGTCGATATTTGTATACTTACCCTTCTTCTTTCTCTATCGGGTGCGCGCTCAGCGCTCCTGATGGGAGTAGCCCCCGAGGCTATGTTTGGATACTTGTAGTCAAGCATAGGCTCAAAGTTCATGTCTTCTGTCTTCTGTTACCCGTCTACTATTTGCAAGCCCCCGAGTCCAAGTCTAGGTTTTCATGCGACCACAATCTTCTCTTTCTTGTTCTTTGATATTATCGTCTGCTGTGTGCAGAATTTAACTCCTATTGTAAAATATGTTGACGGGCCTTGTTTTAGCACGGGGGCCCGATAATACGTGCTTATAAATAAAGCATCCTCTATCAAGGGTAAAAACCCTAATCCAATTCCTCCTTCGCCGCATCATCTTCTCCCTCCATCTAGGGTTTTTCTTTCTTCCTTTGTCCTCATGGCTGATGCAGATGGCTCCCGTCTGAACCTTGGTTCTCCGGTGGCGCCCCGAGGCCGAGGTCGCCCTCGTGGAAGCAAAAACAAGAACACCAATACTCTGGGCGCAGCAGGATCATCATCGGCCGCTCCGGCTAAACGTCGTCCCGGGCGCCCACCTGGTAGCAAGAACAAGCCCAAGGTCACTGGCGTTGTTCCAGGTCCAGTCGCTCCTCCTCCTTCTACTTCCACTGCTCCTGCTGCGCCTCCCCAGATCTTTTCTTTCCTCTGCATCGCCATGGCGCAGTGTCACGAGATTCAGCGCTTGCCGCTGAGCTTCACCAACTTCATGGATGGACGCGAACTGCGAGAGGCGGTTCTTCGCGAACAGTCTGGCAGTGGTGTCCCATATGAGGTGGAGGTGTGGTATGATGGCGACGGCGAGCAATACTTTAAGGGTGGCTGGTCGCAGTTCGCAGAAGACCACGACATCCACCAAGGCTTCTTCATGGCCTTTGATTTTCACATCGGCACGTCGAAGTTCGACGTGAAGATCTACGACGACACCCTCTGCCAGAGGAAATATGAAGCTGAAGTCCACTTCCATTAGGATTTTGCTTTTTATGTAATATCGTTTGATAATCTCCTTGTAATGAATCGTCGTATTCTATGTCGACGTTTTTGCTAGTACCATGAAAACAAGTTTATTGTTCTGAGGTATGCTTTCCATCTATCGGGTTCTTTGTGAACCAAGAATATCGGGTTCCTTTGTGAACCATAGTATTTGAATATTTATCGGGTTGACTGCACAACCTTTTATTGAAAAGAGTCTTTCGAGTCGTGATAAGAATTCCCTTCGTACAACCCGAGGGTTAAAGCCCCCAAGGCGAAGAAATAATAATTGTACAATTTTGTCGAGTTCAACCCAAAGAACCTGACCAGTGGCCTCATGTTCTAGGTTCAGAAGGTTAACTCGAATTTATTAATACCACTATATGCATTCTACGCGTAAAAACGCCGTAGCTGCTCTGCATTCCATGGGTTGCTCTCATCCTTCCCGGTCTTCTTGTCTTGTAGTCGATATGCTCCTCTAGGTATTACTTCAGTGACGATATAAGGTCCCACCCAAGGGGACTCCAACTTGCCGTGGCTGTCTTGCCTGAGTCGCAAAACTAGGTCTCCCACCACGAAGGATCGTGGACGAACTCGACTACTATGGTAGTTTCGTAGACTTTGTTGATACTGCGTAGCCCTTTCTAATGCTTTATCTCTTGCTTCATCTAGTGCATCGACATCATCCTGCAATGCTTCTGTTGATGTTGTCTCGTCATATGCTGTCACTCTTGGAGCCTCTTGTGTAACCTCGACTGGAAGCACGGTTTCTGCGCCATGAACCAAGAAGAAAGGAGTTTCTTGAGTTGCTGCGTTAGGCGTAGTTCTTAGACTCCAAAGAACGGAGGGCAATTCTTCTACCCAAGCGCTCTTGGCTTTCTCGAGAGGTGCTAGGAGCCTCTTTTTTATCCCGCTACATATCAGGCCATTAGCTTTTTCGACTTGCCCGTTTGTCTTCGGGTGCGCCACCGATGCGAATTTTAGCTTGATTCCTAATCCTTCGCAGTAACTCTTGAATTCCTTTGAAGTGAAATTCGTCCCGTTGTCTGTGATGATGCTGTATGGTACACCAAAACGAAAAACTATGGACTTGATGAAGTTGATTGCTGCTGTAGAATCTTGAGTTGTCACCGGGGCCGCTTCCACCCATTTGGTGAATTTATCAACGGCCACTAGCATGTAGACATGCCCTCCTGGCCAGGATTTGTGCAACTTTCCCACCATATCGAGGCCCCATTGTGCAAAAGGCCAAGATAATGGTATTGTTTGTAGTTCCGCTGCTGGTGCGGTCTAGATGCAAACCTTTGACATGCTTCACACTTTCGAACTATATCTTTTGCGTCTTCGATGGCTGTTAGCCAATAGAATCCTGCTCGGAAAGCTTTTGCTGCTATTGCTCTGCTGCTAGCATGATGGCCGCATACTCCACCATGTATGTCTTGTAGTATTTTTTGTCCTTCTTGGGGCGTTACACAACGCTGCAAAACGCCAGTAATACTTTTCTTGTATAATTTCCCCTGTAACACGACAAACGCTTTCGATCTTCGAGTTATCTTCTTGGCCTCCACTGCATCTTTTGGTAACTTTTTATTTATCATGTATGCAAGATATGGCTGCATCCATGTTTCTTCTATCATCATGACCTCCTCTGGCTCTGATGTAGCCCCCGAGCCTCCTGTAGTAGTCGAACTTTTTCCACTTTTTATTGATCTTTCTACTATTTCCTCCCAAAATACTCCAGATGGCACAGGTAAACACTGTGACCCGATATTTGCTAAATTGTCGGCTTCTTCATTGCTGTTCCTGCTTACGTGCGAGACTTCGCATCCATCGAACGTTCCTTCGAGATAATGGTACAAATTTTTGTAGGCCATCATGTTGTCATTGATTGTGTCACATCTGTTCATAACTTGCTGGACAACAAGGTTGGAATCTCCAAATATTTTTAGGCGAGTTGCTCCACATGCTTTAGCCATCTTCATTCCGTGCAACAAAGCCTCGTACTCTGCTTCATTGTTAGAAGCCTGTGGAAAGCTCATCCTTAAGACGTATTTCAATTTGTCGCCATGAGGTGATATCAACACTACTCCTGCGCCTGCGCCTTGGACTCTTTTAGAACCGTCGAAGTACATTGTCCAAACACTGGATAAATCTGGTGGTCCTGTGCTCTGCAGCTCCAGCCACTCTGCCGTAAAATCTGGCAAAATTTGCGACTTGATCGCCTTCCTTTTTTCGTACGTGATGTCCATGGGAGATAACTCGATTCCCCACAAAGAGACACGTCCTGTTGCTGAAGGATTATTCAATATGTTTGCCAGTGGCGCCTCATTCACCACTATAATTGGGTGCACCGCAAAGTATTGTCGTAGTTTTCGTGCGGTTGTGAAGACACTGTATGCCAACTTCTGATAGTGCGGGTACCTTTGTTTTGTTGGAGACAACACTTCACTGATGAAATATACTGGCCTCTGAACGCCATGGGCTTTTCCTTCTTCGCTTCTTTCGACTACTAATACTGTACTCACCACCTGATGGGTTGCGGCGATGTACAATAACAGTGGTTCTTTATCTTTTGGTGCGACCAGCACTGGTGGCGTGGAAAGCACTTTTTTCAACTGTGCAAACGCTGCGTCTGCTTTTTCTGTCCACTCAAATTTATCGTCTGACTTCTTTATGAGTGCATAAAAAGGAAGCGCCTTCTCCCCTAGTCGAGCAACGAAGCGACTTAGTGTCGCGACGCGTCCTGCAAGTTTCTGTACGTCGTGTAGTTTCGTGGGTTTCCCCATTGTCAAAATTGCTTGAATCTTCTCTGGGTTCGCCTCTATTCCTCGTGCTGATACCAGGAACCCTAAAAGTTGTCCTGCTGAGACGCCGAAAGAGCACTTTGTCGGGTTTAGCTTAAGCTTGTACCTGCTCAGGTTGTCGAGGGTTTCTGTCAGGTCGCTGATTAGAGATTTCTCCTCTCTTGTGGTGATGACTACATCATCAATGTAGACTTGTATGTTGCGCCCTATTTGGCTCCCGAGGCAACTTTGCATCATCCTTTGATAAGTTGCTCCTGCATTTTTTAGGCCGAACGGCATCACTTGGTAGCAGAACACCCCATACGGTGTGATGAAGGCCGTTTTTTCTTCGTCTTCTTTCTTCAATTTGATCTGATTGTAGCCAGAGTATGCGTCCAAAAAGGAAAGCCTTGCGCATCCCGCTGTTGAATCGATTATTTGATCGATGCGGGGTAAAGGGAAGGGATCCTTTGGACAATGCTTATTGAGAGATGTGTAGTCGACACATACTCTTTGTACGTCTGTGTTCTTCTTGGGTACTATGACTGGGTTCGACACCCAACTCGAAGTTTTGATTTCTCTGATGAATCCGGCATTTTCTAGCCTGTGCAACTCTGATGCTAGCACCTTCCTCTTAGGTTCATCGAATCGTCGTAGTGGCTGCTTAACTGGCTTTGCCTTGGGATCTACGTTTAGTGCGTGCTCGACGAGTTCCCTGGGAACCCCTGGCATGTCTGATGGACACCAGGCGAAGATTTCCCAGCGCTCACGGAGGAACTCGACGAGCGCGCTTTCCTATGCGGGATCCAAGTTCACCGCAATTGACGTTGTCTTGTTTGCATCTGTAGGATGGACCTGGATTTTCTTCGAGTCCTGAGACGTGTCGAAAGCCTGATCTGGCAGGGATCGCCCAACGTCGGGTAGTACATTGTGATCTGTTTCTCCCTTTAACCTCTCATACTCTGCTGTCATGCCAAAGGTTTGCGCCATCCTGTTAAATTCCCTGTCGCATGTATTGGCTACTTCAAAGCTCCCTTGTACTGTGATTGTTCCATTGGGTCCTGGAATTTTTAATGTAAGATATGCGTAGTGTGGTACTGCCATGAACTTTGCAAATGCTGGGCGCCCCAGGATTGCATGATATTGCGATGGCCAGTCCATTACTTCAAATTCCAGCTTCTCTTTCCGGTAGTTTCCGCTACTGCCAAAGCAGACGTCGAGTTCTATTCTCCCCAGAGGGTAGTTTGCGGCTCCTGGTACTATTCCGTGGAAGGAGCAATCTGTTGGCTTTAAGCTCGTCAGTGATATGCACATTGCCTTTAGGGTTCTGGCATATATTAAGTTTCTGCCACTCCCTGCATCCATGAACACTCTTCCGATGTCATACCCTCCTATTTGTGCTTTTAAAACCATAGGCGACTGACCTGGCCTGGGGACTTTCCTCGGGTGGTCTGCTCTGCTGAACTTGACTAGTTGTTCTGACCACCGCAGGTATTCTGTGGTAGCTGGTGGTGATGATATTGCTAGGTTGACTTGCCTGGATATACTCTTTTGCTCCTTCTTCGACTTGGGTACCGGTTGAATCATGGCTGATATGTACACTTTTGACTCTAAGTGCCTTGCTAGCTTTTGTATTTGATATCCTTGACTTTTGTGTCTTTCTCCTTGCCTCCCTTCTTGTTTTGAGCTCATGGCGCTTTGCAATCTTAGGAATGTCCTACAATCCTTCATCTGGTGATTTGAGACTCTTTTCCCGTCGAGGTACGCGTAGTGGATTCGATAGGGTCCATATAACATATCCTCGGCCGAAGGACCGGAGTATCTCGATTTTTCTACTCCTTTTGCCTGAAACCTCCTGCTTTCATGTCCTTCCCCTTTTTCTAGTACGTATCCCGCGGCCACCTGATTTCGCCTTCCTTGATTATCCCTGCTGCGGTATCGTCTCCTCTGTCTACTTATTCTGTCGACTTCTGGTGCACGTCCTCTTTTGTTGTTATACGCGTCCTCTCCATCAGCGAATTTGTTGGCTTGTTCCATTAGCTCGGCTACTGTCGTGGGTCTTGTTCTTCCTATTTCTTCCACGAGATCTGAGCGACGAAGTCCGGCCGAAAAGGCATCTATTGCTCGTTCGTCGGAGACGTCCTCTGCTGAATTTTTGATTATACTCCAGCGTTGTATGTAAGATCGTAGTGTTTCGCCTTTCCTCTGCACACATGTTTTAACTTCCTCCAATGACGCTGGGCGCTTGTAGGTGGAGCGAAAATTTCTTGCAAATTGAATTTCGAGTTCCCCCCAACTTCCGATAGATTCGTCGGGTAGGGTATTCAGCCAAGACCGTGCGGCGCCGGTGAGGTGCAACTGTAAACTTTGCATTGCAGTCGCCTTTGTTCCCCCTAATATCTGCACTGCCTGCATATAATCCGATAACCATAGGGTAGGTTCCTGCGACCCATCATCCTTAGGTTGGTCGTGTGGTAATCTGAATCCTTTGGGTACTCGTGTCTTGCGAACCCTGCGGGTAAAGCATAACGCACCCATATCTTTATCGTCGTCCTCGTAGTTCTCTTCCCTCCAAGCGTAACGCGACTTATTTACTCGAGCTTGTGCTATTATACTTCTTGCGTCCTCCTTCCTTTTCTGTCGCTTTTTCTCTTCTGACGACTCGCTATACTCGTTGTCTTTGAAATTGTATCGGAGCTTCTCCTCTTCATTTCCCTTGCAGTTTGTCGACTTCGTCTCTGGACCTTGTTCCCTGATCTTTCCTTCTACTATTCCGAGGCTTCGTATCGCGGCTCGGTGCATGTCTTCTCGTGGGTCTCCAGGTTCTGGTCTTGTAGCTAATAAATATGCTTGTGCTGCTACTAGTGCTGCTTCTGGTGTTTTTTGTATGAAGTCAACTTCCTCCTCTTCTAGCTGTAGGGTGGGGCTCCTTGAGTACTCCTCTTCTCTGCCGTATGCTATCGCCCCCCTGTTGTGTTTTGGGTCTCCACGCCTTTCTTTGCTGTATTCTGAATCCTCACTTTAGTCTTCCCAGTATTCCTCTCTTGAGATACTGTTATTATCTTGAAAATCCATAGCTCTTTCCTCCCTTAGTTTCTTCCTGTGCTGGTATAATGCGTACTGATATCCCATTAGTACTTCTCTTCTCGATCCTTCAGGTACTTCTGTACCGTGGTTGATAGCTGACTTGATCATCCTCCATTCACCAGCCGAAACATGGACTTTTTCCTTTTCCTTTTTGTTGTGATCTTTTACTTTGTCGACTTGCCTGTCGATATTCTTATTTCCTTTGCTATTGTTTTCTTCTTCTGCTTCCGTGATAATGACGCATAACTGATGTACCTTGGAGACGCCGCTGCTTCCCATGGCGAAGTCCTTTGCGTTGTTGTGCGTCTGACACGCTATTACTTCTGAGTCGAAATTTTTCTGAATTTTGTCGCCTTCTATGATTGGTGTTTTGTCGAAACTGACCGGCGAGTTTGCCTCGCTGGAAGAGCCTTCTGATGATTCCAATGTTTCTTCTGTTTCGGGCTTGTTTGCCGACGGATCTGGTTTCGTCGAATCCAAAAGGCGGGATGAACCCGATGGTTCAACGATGATGCTCAAACTTCCAATGGTTAACTCCATCTCTTGACTTCCGTCGAGCTCTGAACTGTTGTTGGCTAAAAGCGAAAAAGCCGTCGAATTCATGATTCCAACGCCCAAGTTCCCCACGGTCGGCGCCAATTGACGAGGGGTTAACTCGACAAATGTCCTAGATGAAGGACTTAGGATCGGGGAGATAGGGCGTCGGATAAACTCAAAGGTAAAGTTAGTTGAAATAGGTGTGTGTCGAAAGTAAACTTGGGTGTTCAACTTGGCTTGCTTTCAATCCCACCTACTCCGTCCCCTCCTGGCCCCTATATATAGATGGCCAGGTCTCGAGGATCTGGTAGGGTCCGATACAGATTACAATATCGATATACGGTAAAGACTCGTATTCGACTAGTATTACAATTGGGCCTAGCTATACGGGCCTTAGGGGTACTCCACTAACGGGCTCTATTAGCCATACCCTTGTCAGTTGCCCTCCTCAGATCTGTTGCTGATAGACACCAAGACGGCGGCCGTGTCGACAGTGGTCATCGATGACAAGACGATTGAAGCCATCATCCACAACATCGCTGCGACGGCGCAGATCCAGCCCTCCTCCATATCCAAGTTTGCGGATGGCGCAGATCCAGCCCCCTTAGCCGCCCGTCATCCAGGCCCTTCTAGCCCATCGGTGCGCGGCCGTGTTCGACGCCGCAAATTGGGATAAATTATGATAAATTTGTATTTTTCAATTTCAATTTGGGATAAAATGGTTCGAACTTCTACCTCTGTCTCAAAAAAATCTTCTCCACTTTCTTGATGTGTCCCTGTACATCCGAATGTATGATTTGAATTCTATCCCAACTTGATTGGGAAGATTGATATGTATTTGATCCGAGAGGCTGGTAGATGCTTTCACTTTTGGGATCCCTTCACTTTTATAAGATGTTCATGCATGAAAATTATCGCGCGCATTACTTAGCACAACTAGGAAATTGTACGACAAAATACAGTGGTTAGAGCCACACCAAAATACAGTGGTTAGAGCCATCTACTGAATAACAATTCTATACTATCTAAATCATCTACCACAACCACATAACTGCTAGGACAGGGATGACACCTAATAAAACTGCCCAGATGAATCTACTTTTCGCCTCTCCCATCACTTGAAGTTCATGTTCTAGATTTTCTACCACTTGATCAAATACGGCAAGATCTGTCTCAAGTATCAACTTCTCCTTGCGAATAAGCTCTGAATTCTTCTTTTCTTCCTCCACAGTATGCTTCAGCTCGAATATCATCAGGTTTTTACGGGCCAATTCATCACCTAAATTGGCCACCTTCTCCTCCAAATCCATCCTCTGGCTACACCACTGGGTTGATTCATCTTGGTATGCAATGTACCATGGATCATCGGCTTGCCTGGCGAACTGTAACAATAATGGAAAAAAGAACAACTGAAATCACTCCAACAGGCCATGGCGGCACTTCAAATTCAACGGTAGTACAGAGAGCAGAAGCTAGATACCTATACTTCCGACGAGGTAGGAGAAGTAGAACGTGGCCACGACATGATCGAATCCCCACCCTCGCCGGTGTACCCGCTACGACCAGACATTGAGGACTATTTCGCACCTGCAAACTCCAAATAAATTACGGGAACCGAATCGATTAGGGGGCGGGGGAGGCGGAAGCGGAGGTCGTCGTGGGCGGCGGATCTGCTTGCGGCGGAGCAAATCCCAGTCGTCGTGGGCGGTGGTTCTGCTTGCGGCGGACTTTCCTGCTGTGGGTACAATGCATGCGGACGAAACAAGTGCTGGAGCCATGGTTGACGTGCAGCGCCGCAGTCCATCCGACGCCGCCGGGGAACAGAGCCGGCGGCGCGATGAGGCGCCGACGATGGCTGCTCCGTCCGAGGGTGGGGAACGAGCTGCCAGCGGTTCTCTGATGACTAATGAGATGCACAACTCTAGGTTCCAGCCATGTTTAGCACAAGATTCACTTTAGATTAAGCTGCGAAAATAGTCACCTGCTGGGTCTAGCTTAAGAAAAATTAATTAGCGAACTTGTTGCTTCTCTCTAACTAAAAGCAGGGATATATGCCTTTTCACTAAGGGCGACCCCAGCGGTCATTGGCTGAGGCAGCCCCACAGAGCGGCTCTATATGATTTTCTCTAAATAAATAGACGACCCCAGCAGTCATTGGCTATGGAGGCCCCATAGAGCGGCAATATATGATTTTCTCTAAATAAATTGACGACCCCACTGGTCATTGGCTGCGGCAGCCCCACAGAGCGGCAATATATGTCTTTTCCTGAAAATTACATGACCCCACTGGTCATTGGCTGTGGCAGCCCTATAGAGCGGCCCCATTTGTCATTGGCAGCACCGCGTATACAATTAGGAAATAAAACGGCCCACACGTCAGCGATAGATGGATGGCTGCTCCGACGTGTCTCCTGACCCTACCCGTCAGCACCATTCAAAAGCATCGGTCAATTCACAACCACCGCGGCTCCCTAGCCGTCACCGGTAACAGTCAAGGCCTCTGACCAGACCGCAACCCTCCCATCCGAGCATCTGCGAGGGGTTTCAAACTAGAGCAAGGGGAAAACTGAGGAAAAGTTAAGCGGCTGGGGAAAACTGAGCACAACTAAGGACCCGAGGGCACGAAAATAGAAATCCCTACTAAGAATGACAACTATGCTCTCTTAGACGGTGCATAAAGGTAGAAAGTGGAGACTCAACATAAAAGTAAAAGAAAGGCCCATCGCGGAGGGAAGCAGTGATTAAACATGTGCTAGAGCTTTTCATTTGTAAAACAGAGAGATAAAAATTGGGTTTTGAGAGGTGGTTGTTTCATGTCAACGACTGGCAATGGGGACGTACTATCTTCCATAATAAACAAGTGAGAGCGGTTCCGAGTTCTTTGAAAATTTGGCACATTGGTGCTCTTTTATAAAGCTTTGGCACTCCTCCCCACCTTTTTTCCTTTCTCAAACCATGGCTAACCGATTCCATCGGGTGCCCACCAATATTCACATACCATGGAGGAGTGCCTTTTTTCTTTTTTAGAATTAGATAGCAATGGTCTGACCGGCTCCCTTGCAAAATTAATGACGAGCAGGTGAAGCTGCCTAGTCAAGGGGTACTTAATTTAATATGGAAGATAGCAATTCCGACCACTATGTCCCCATGAGCTAAAAACAATGGCACAAAATGAGAAGTAGTTGAAAGTTTTGAAAGGTAGCACATGAAAATTTACTTGGAATGGCTTACAAATACCATGCATAGGAATTTATAGTGGACACATTGGAACAACTTGGTTTTTAGGAGTTGGATGCATGAGTAGAGCTCATACTCAGTACAAAACAAGGGCTAGCAAAAGATTGGGAGCGACCAACTAAGAGAGCAATAACGGCCATAATCATGCATAGCGACAAAGCAACATAAAAAGAAGCATAAGATGGCATCAAAAGTCAAAAACTAAATGATCATAGAGGCTTATGGCGACTTTGTATGAGTCTAACATGTGTGAGCATGCGCCAAGTCAACGCAAATAAAGCATCAAAGGAGAAAACCAAAATAATGCATCCAAATAATTAAAACAACGCATGATTTTTTCAAAGGCTCATTAAGCAATCTCAGTCATTTGAGACAAGTCATGCTACAGCAAAACCACTAAGCATACTATCAAAAAGATATCAAGCACGATATGCAAAAGCCTAGGCCGCAGTCTACACAAGCTCCTTTTTGTACCACTTTTTTGCATAAAGCTTTTTCTCTCTTCCAACACCATTCAAACTTTTTTGAAACAACTCTTTTTGATGAAAACCAACATGGACCAGAGGTCATAATACACCTTGATGTAAATATATAATAAGATCTGAACAAAAATCAAGGCGAAAAATAAAAGCAAAACGTAGTAGAAGAAAAAGAGAACACTCGTTGAAATGATAAGAGTGAAAAACGGAGTGTTCTTGGCAAATGAAAAGCAAGGCAACTTCTCCAAAATAAATTTGTTGGGGTCCAACCATTTATTGCAGCAAACAAAACTAAACTAAACTGAAAACTAAAACAACTGACGCTCCAAGAAAAACACATAATGCATGAAGCAATAAAAATATAGTGTGTTGAAAGGTGACCTGATTTTTGCCGATGAAGAAGGGGTGCCTCGGGGGCATCCCCAAGCTTTGACGCTTGTACCTCTTGGATATTTCTTGGGGTGCATGGGCATCCCCAAGCTTGAGCTTTTGTCCATTCTTCAACTCATCTCATCATTCTCCAATCCCTACACTTGAAAACTTCCTTCATACAAAACTAAACACAATTCTATTAGCAACATTAGTGTAAGCATAGCAATGAATCAACCCTTTTTGCTTCAGGTTTCAACTCAAAACCACCACATATAAAGCATATACTACTGTAGAAACTTCCCCAAAAGTTCAGTGATCAAAACAACTCAAAAAGAAAGCGATCGAGCGGCAAACACAAATATTGGCAGAAATCTGTCAAAACAGAACAGCTGACAAAGGTCGAATTTTTAGAGGGTTTTCTGTTGCTCAAATCAAAAAGTGTATAACTAATGAAAGTTAGGATATAACCTGGGGCATATGCAAAAGAAATCGCAGGTCCAAAAGATATACTGAGAATTTTCACGAATTTTTATGGTGCAGCACCGAAATCTGTTTCAGGACAGCAACATCCCCAAATCTTACCTCACTTAAATTAGAGGCTTGTCTTGGCACAAAAACAAAATAAAAAGGATAAGGAGAGGTTATTACAGTAGTAATAACTTCCAAGACTCAAATAAAAAAATAACTGAAAGTAAAACAATGGGTTATCTCCCAAGAGTGCTTTTCTTTAACGCCTTTGAGCTAGGCGCAGAAAGTGTGAATCAAGTAATATCGAAAGAGACATTAAGATCAATCGCAGAAGTCTTTTCAACAATGAATTGAATTGTGTCCAAATGAGTTTTTGAGTATCCCTTGTAATCACGCTTTGGTACACTACTTTCATCAAAAATATTTTCAGGACAAATCCAATTAAAATTCTTTTCCAAAGCATCATGAATTCCTACAAGTTTACAAGGTATTGGTACTCTAAAATCTTTATTGGTTGTACCAACAACCTCTACAGGCGAGCCAAGCTTATTAAATCTCTTAAAAACTTTCCTATCTTCAATGGCCACATCTCTAAATTCTATGCGCAAAGTTTCCAAGATAAAAGCTTTGTTTTCAGGGTCTTCAATATCATGAAGCTTAAGAAACATGTGTTGCATAAAAGGATTAAGGCTAGCAAACCTTGCTTCCAACATGTGAACTAAATAAGCATAAGCAACTTCATAACTAGGAGCAAGCTCAGCCAAAGACTTTTCCTCAACATCTTTATGCATACTAATATGATTAAAGAACTCCTCGATGTTACTTTTCCCAATAATAGAACCACTACCTACTGAACGGTCCTCCAAGACGTACTTAACCAGAAGTAAAGAAATAACAACTATAAAGGAAACTAATTTTTTTATGTTTTTGATAAAAACGAAGCAAGCAAAAATAAAGTAAAGCAAAACTAAAACAAAGTAAAGGATGTGCGTGCGAAACTCCCCTTGCAGAAGTCTTCTTTTTCCCCGACAACGGCGCCAGAAAAGAGTCTTGATGCGGCACGGTGTTGATGGTTTTTCACCGTCCAGTTGGGAACCCCAAGAGGAAGGTATGATGAGTACAGCAGCACGCTTTTCCCTCACTAAGAAACCAAGGTTTGTCAGTCCAGGAAAAAGCCAAACGTCAGAAGGTGATGCTTGCTAGCCTAATGACTTCCAACAAGGGCGCCGTTTATGATTCTTGTTAGTGCGTCTTCAACTAGTAGCAACGTGGAACCTGCACACAACACAACCAAATACTTTGCTCCCAACTTACGATGAGGTTGTCAATCTCACCGGTTTGCTTGAAACAAAGGTATTAGCGTATCGAGTGGAAAGCAATAGTAGTATGCGAGAAAGTAAACAGTGCGAGTAAAGTAAACAGGTGATAGCAATATAATGGAAATAGGACCGGGGTCCACAGTTCACTAGTGGTGTCTCTCCATAAGATAAAATAACACATGCTGGGTAAACAAATTACAGTTGGGCAATTGACAGAATAAAGATAACGTGAATATGTCGAGAGGATCACTATGAGATTTACTCTGGGCATTACAACAAGATACATAGACCGCCATCCAACTGCATCTATGACTAATAATCCGCTCGCGGAGAATCAATCTGAGAACTCCACAAGTATTAAGTTGCTAACAATAGATAACTGCATTAAGCAAAGTGTGTAATGTAAACAAAGCATATGCCCTTGGGCATAAGAATGTTGTTTTCTCCCTAGTGGCAACAGCACATCTACAACCTTAGAGGTTTTTGTCACTCCCCCAGATTAAATAGAGGCATGAACCCAACTATCGAGCATAAATACCCCCTCTTGGAGTCACTAGTATCTACTCGGCCAAGATAGCTACTAACAACAGAGAGCATGCAAGATCATAAACAACATAGAGATAACATAAGATAATATTCAGCACATCAACTCAATCATAACACCAATATTCATTGGATCCCAACAAACACAACATGTAGAATTACATAACGGTGATCTCGATCATGTAAGGCAGCTGACGAGATCTAAACATGAAGCACATGGTGGAGAAGACAACCGTCTAGCTACTGCTATGGACCCATAGTCCAAGGTAGACTACTCACTCATCGCGCCGGAGGCAAGTATGGCGATGAAGAAGACCTCCGGTGGCGATTCCCCTCTCTGACAGGGTGCCGGGAAGAGCTTCTGGACCCTCCCGATCTCGGGTCGATGACGGCGGCAGATCGCGATGTGTTTCTGGAAAAGTGATCGGGTGTTTAGGTTTTTCCCGTCGGGGGGTCTTTATAGGCGAAGGGGCAGCGTCAGAAGTGGACCAGGTGGGGCTCACCATAGGGTGGCATGGCCAGGCCCTGGGCCACGCCCCCTGGTGGTGAGGCCACCCTCTGGCTCCGTTCCGTCTCCTCTTCGGTTCTCTGGAAGCTTCGGTAAATTTCTGGATGTTCGGCTTTTGTTTCATCCAATTCTGAGAATATTTCCTATGTAACTTTTCTGAAACACAAAAACAGCAGAAAACAGGGAACTAGCACTGTGGCATCTTGTTAATAGGTTAGTTCTAGAAAATGCATAAAAATGCCACGAAGTGTAACGAAACACTAAGCAAATGGTGTGAAAACAAGCATGGAGCATCAAAAATTATAGATACGTTTGAGACGTATCAATACTCCACCAAATCTTTATTTCTTTTGCTTGGAGGGAATATAACCATGAATTTCTTCTCTGACAGCTTCCTGATTTGCCAAAACCATTTGACTTTCCACATTTCATTGAAATTTTGCTCTAATTCTCCTTCATTGATCACTACAATCCCCATATTATCCATGTTCAGCCACTGGACAACAGAGGGGCCTTCAACCTCAATGTGGAAGAAGCCAAGCCCAGCATTGGCACTACCCCAGAACTGAGCAGTAGGCATAGGACCATACCACATGGAGCAGTTATTCATATGATGTCCAGTTTTGCCACACATGAAACACCTCTTCAATCTGGAGCACAAACCCACATAATGCTCAGGCACCACTGTTGAAATAGATCACATATTTGTACTTGGGGTCTAGGGGTGGAGCCAACACATGTTGATCCCCAGTCTTCTCTACCACCCCTTTCCCAGTATCCCCACTAGGAGGCTAGTTCTTCTTCTTAGTAGCTTTAGCAGGGCCAGTTGTGGCATCTGAGTCTGTTGAGAAGTCACAGGCACCCCAGAACTACTGTTGCTGGCTGTTCCTACCTGCACTCTTCCACCGAAACCTGATTGCATCTGCATCATCTGGCTCATCTATACCTAGGCATCTTCTCGGGCCGGGCCAAGACAAAGCCCAAAACAGAAAATGGCTGCCCAGGCCTGGCCCGGCCCTACTTTCGGGCCTAAAAATGTCTGCCTAGGCCCGGCCCGAGTGAGCTGTTTCCTATCGGGCCGTTAGGCTTTCGGGTCGAGCCTTCCCAAAATCGTCTGAATTTGCTACCCAGGCCCGGCCCGAGTAAGCAGTCGGTCCATGTTTCTATTGCCTAGGCCCGCCCATCGGGCCAAAAAAAATGCAGTCCAGGCCTGAGATTTTTGGGCCAGGCTGGGCTTCCCATGCCCAGGATTAGGCTCATCCCAGGCTGACCAAAGAATTGTTGCCAGTTGATACGTCCAATTTGCATCACTATTTTGTATCATAATTTACTGTTATTCATTGATATATTTCATATTTAGATATGATACTTATGTTATTTCCTTTGCTTTCACATGTTTGATGATCATCGGAGGAGTTGCTGCAGGAGTCAGGATTCTGCTGGAAAAAGGACCATCAGGGGACCATATTTTGAAGATCACGAAAATTCCAGAAAAATACCCAGAAATTATATTTTCCTAGAAGACTCAGGAAGCCAGAAGGGGGAGTCAAGAGGAGCCAGGGGGCCCCACACGCCAGGTTGGCGCGGCCAGCCCCCTGGCCATGCCAGCCATGCGTGAGGCCACCCTGGCCCACGTCTGGTCTCGCCCCTCCGCGTACATCATCGTCCCCGAAAACCTAAGTCAAGGGGGGCTCAGAGTTAGACACCGCCGCCTCTGCGGGGCGGAAAACACCAGAGAGAGAAAAGCTCTCCGGCAGGCAGAAATCTGTCGGGGAAATTCCTTCCCGGAGAGGGGAGATCGTCGCCATCGTCATCACCATCGCACCGGACTTCATCGGGATCATCATCATCATCATCTCCATCACTAGCACCTTCATCTCCACCATCACCACGCCATCCCGCTGTAACATCTTGAGTTGGATCTTGTTATATCCATAGGGGAAACTTTCCCGGTGTTGATTACTCTTGTAGTTGATGCTATTGAGTGGAACCGTTGAGTTAAGGTTTATGTTCAGATTGTTATTTACCATTATTTCACCTCTGATCATGATCCATATGATGTCTTTTGAGTAGTTCGTTTAGTTCTTCAGGACATGGGAGAAGTCAAGATGTTAGCAGTGAATTATTGTTGAGAAATATTTAATGATTTGATATTGTTGTGGTGCTATTTCACTAGTGGTGTCATGTGAACGTCGACTACATGATACTTCACCATTTATGGGCCTAGTGAGATGCATTGTGTATTTGGCTACCGATTGTGGGGTTGCTGGAGTGACAGAAACCTAAACCTCCGTTGGGAAACCATTTCACCAGGGAGCGTAGGATCTTAGAGTTTAAGGCTGTGGTTAGATTTATCTTAATTACTTTCTTGTATTTGCGGATGCTTGCAAGGGGTATAATCACAAGTGTGTATTTATCCTAGTAAGGGTAGTGCGCTAGCACAGGTTCACCCCCATAACACCTATCAAACCAATAAATACTATTGGCTCTATGAAGCGAAAGCTCTTGACAGAAACTCCCGTGTGTCCTCGAGAACGTTTGGTTATTATAAGTACACAACCGGCTTGTCCTTTGCTGAAGAAAGGATTGGGACACTTGTTGCAATTGTTACTACTGTCTTTTATTTACTCGCACTTTATTTACTCGTATTACCAAATACCCCTGAAAACCTGTTTGCTAGTATTTATAGTGATTCCTTGATCAAAACCGCTCATCAACACATTCTGCTCCTCGTTGGGTTCGACACTCTTATTTATCGAAAGTACTACGATACACCCCCTATACTTGTGGGTCATCAAGACTATTTTCTGGCGCCGTTGCCGGGGAGTGTAGCGCTATTGAAGAGTGGAATTGGTAAAGGTAACAGTCGCTGTGAGTATTGTTTTTATTTTGTCTTCTATTTTTGTTTTACTCTGCTATGGAGAACTCTCCATTTGGTTTCCTATTTGGAAACACATCTACTACTGCTGCTGCACATGCGGAGGAACCACCACCGCCGCCGCCTGCTGAAATTGATCATTTTAAGATACCTATGAAAATTGTTGGGCGTATTATGGATAACTGTGATTCAGGAGATGGAACTGTCCATCCGGGTGATCATTTATTATTTATACATGAATTATGCGAGTTGTTCAGATGTGCAGGTATTTCACCAAGCCAGGTTAAGAAGAAGTTATTCTCATTATCATTGAAAGGCAAAGCTGAAGAGTGGTATCGACTACTCCAAGATGGTCCATCTATGGCATGGGAGGATATTGTGCCTCTCTTTTATTCCAAGTTTTATCCTCCAAGTGAAATTCATAAAGACCGTAACCGGATATATAATTTGTGGCCTCATGATGGGGAGAATATTGCCCAAGCATGGGGGAGATTGAAGTTACTAATGCTCAAATGCCCCATTCATGAGCTCCCCAATAATATTGTTATTGATAATTTTTATGCGCGGCTTACTCTTCCTGATAAGGATTATTTGGATGCTTCTTGCGTTGGATCATTTACTCATATGAAAGAAGATGCTAAGTGGAAACTTCTTGACCGTATACAAGAAAATGCTGAAGGATGGGAAAACGACAAAGGTAGGAAGTCAGGTATAAACTATGATTATGAATGCATTAAATCTTTTATGGAGACCGATGACTTTCATGGTGTTAGCGCTGCTTATGGTCTTGATTCTCAAATACTTGCTAATTGTCTTAAGGCCTTTGCCTCTTATATTGATGTTCCAAAGAAAGATTGGAACAAATATCATGCGCCTTATAAAGATTCTATTAGTCATAATCCTGCTGCAGCTACTGAAGTTTGTACTGTTGATAGCATTGTGCGTGAACCTTATTTTGAGAAGACACCTTTCCCTGCTAAGGTAAAGAAGTATTCTGCTTTGGTAAGTGTGTCTAATAAAAGTACTAAGAAAGCTGCAGAACTTGATGAGCAAATTACTATTAAGTCTCCTGTAGCTATATTGAAGGATCTTGTTACTAAAGATGTAGGGGATGAATATATTCTTTTTGTGAAGATGCTTCTAACATTCTCTCACATCCTAAAAAGCATAGGAAAGCAAATGTTCCTGTTATCTCTGTCAGGATTGGAGATCATTGCTATTATGGTTTATGTGATATTGGTGCTAGTGCAAGTGCTATTCCCTTAGAGCTTTACAAAGAAATTATGCACGAGATAGGCGCTTGTGAACTTGAAGATATTGATGTGGTTGTTCAGCTTGCTAACAGAGAGACTGTTTGGCCTCTTGGTATTGTTCGAGATGTGGAAGTTCTATGCGGTAAGACTAAATACCCTACTGATTTTCTAGTACTTAGTAAGGAGGCTAGTAAAACTTGTCCTATTATTTTTGGTCGACCATTTTTGAACACTTGTGGCGCCGTGATAGATTGTAAGAAGGAGAAATTTTTTACTAAGTTTAATGGAGAGTCTTATGAGTTTAATTTTTCCAAGTTTGCTAAGACTTCTTATGAAAATGACACGCCTAATGAAAATTTTCGAGTTGAACAGCTTGCTTCTATTGCTCTTGCTCCTAATAATGCCTTGCAGCAATTCATGGAAGATCACGAAAGTGATGTTTTTAGCAAGGAAAGAGAAGAGATTGATGACATTCTTCTTCGTCAACCACCGTTACTCAAACATAATCTACCTGTGGAGGATCTTGGTACCACTTTACCGCCTAAAGAAGATCATGTGTTTGAATTAAAGCCTTTGCCTGATAATCTTAAATATGCTTATATTGACGATAAGAAAATATATCCTGTTATTATTAGTTCTAAACTTTCAGGGAAGGAAGAAGAAAGATTATTGGAGATATTGAGGAAACACCGAGGAGCTATGGGATATACCCTGGATGATTTATGATGGATTTCTCCCACTTTATGTCAGCATGCCATCAATATGGAGAAAGACGCGAAGCCAGTCGTGGAGCATCAACGCCGCCTAATTCCCAAGATGAAGGATGTGGTAAGAAATGAGGTATTAAAACTCCTTGATGCTGGTATCATTTATCCTATTGCTGATAGTAGATGGGTTAGTCCTGTTCATTGTGTTCCTAAGAAAGGAGGTATGACTGTTGTGCCTAATGAGAATAACGAGCTTATTCCTCAAAGGGTAGTAGTTGGTTATAGAATGTGCATTGATTATAGGAAGGTAAACAAAGTTACTAAGAAAGATCATTACCCTTTACTGTTTATAGATCAAATGCTAGAAAGGTTGTCTAAGAAGACTCATTTTTGTTTCCTTGATGGTTATTCTGGTTTTTCTCAAATTGCTGTTAAGAAGGATGATCAAGAGAAAACCACTTTTACTTGTCCTTATGGAACTTATGCTTATAGACGTATGCCGTTTGGTTTATGCAATGCTCCTGCTACTTTTCAAAGATGCATGTCTGCTATTTTTCATGGCTTTTGTGAAGAAATTGTGGAGGTCTTCATGGACGATTTCTCCGTCTATGGAACTTCTTTTGATAATTGTTTGCACAACCTTGATAAAGTTTTGCAGAGGTGTGAAGAAACTAACCTTGTTCTTAATTGGGAGAAATGCCACTTTGTGGTGAATGAAGGAATTGTCCTTGGACATAAAATTTCTGAAAGAGGTATTGAAGTTGACAGAGCAAAAGTGGAGGCAATTGAGAAAATGCCTTGTCCAAGAGATGTTAAAGGTATTCGTAGTATTCTTGGTCATGCTGGTTTCTACAGGAGGTTTATTAAAGATTTCTCTAAGATTTCAAAGCCTCTTACCAATCTTCTTCAAAAGGATGTACCATTTGTCTTTGATGATGATTGTAAGGAAGCTTTTGAAACTCTTAAGAAGGCTTTAACTACTGCTCCTATTGTTCAACCACCTGATTGGAATTTACCTTTTGAAATTATGTGCGATTGTAGTGATTTTGCTGTTGGTGCTGTTCTTGGACAGCGCGTTGATAATAAGTTGAATGTTATTCATTATGCTAGTAAGACTCTTGATGATGCTCAAAAGAATTATGCTACTACTGAGAAAGAGTTTCTTGCTGTTGTTTTTGCATGTGATAAGTTTAGATCTTACATTGTTGATTCTAAAGTTACTATTCATACTGATCACGCTGCTATTAGATATCTTATGACTAAGAAGGATGCTAAGCCTAGGCTTATTAGATGGGTGTTGCTTTTACAAGAGTTTGATTTGCATATCATAGATAGGAAAGGTGCTGAAAACCCTGTGGCTGACAACTTGTCTAGATTGGAAAACATTTCTTTTGATCCTATTCCTGTTAATGATAGTTTTCCAAATGAACTGTTGGCTGCAATTAATGTAACTTCGCGAGACCTTCCTTGGTATGCTGATTATGCTAACTTTATTGTTTCCAAGTATTTGCCTCCGACCTTTACAGCTCAGCAAAGAAGAAAGTTCTTTTATGATTTGAGGCATTATTTTTTGGATGACCCACATTTATATAAAGAAGGAGTTGATGGTATTATGAGAAGATGCGTACCGGAATATGAGCAACAAGAGATATTAAGAAAATGCCATAGTAGTGCCTATGGAGGGCATCATGCTGGAGATAGAACCGCGCAGAAGGTTCTACAATCAGGTTTTTATTGGCCAACCCTCTTTAAGGATGCCAGAAGGTATGTTTTATCTTGCGATGAATGTCAAAGAGTTGGTAATATTTCTAGACGCAATGAGATGCCTATGAATTACACTCTTGTTATTGAACCGTTTGATTGTTGGGGATTTGACTTTATGGGTCCTTTTCCTCCTTCAAAAGGCTATACCCATATACTTGTTGCTGTTGATTATGTTACTAAATGGGTAGAAGACATACCTACAAAGAGTGCCGATGGTGAGACTTCGTTAAAAATGCTTAAGGATGTTATTTTTCCTAGGTTCGGAGTGCCTAGATATCTTATGACTGACGGAGGTTCTCATTTTATTCACGGTGGTTTTAGAAAAACTCTTGCTAAATATGATGTCAATCATAGAATTGCTTCTGCTTATCATCCCCAAACTAGTGGGCAGGTAGAGCTTTCAAATAGGGAGATCAAATCTATCTTGCAGAAGACTGTCAGTAGATCTAGGAAAAACTGGGCTAGTAAGTTAAACGACGCTTTATGGGCTTATAGAACTGCTTATAAGAATCCCATGGGTATGTCTCCTTATAAGATGGTTTACGGAAAAGCGTGTCACTTGCCCTTAGAATTAGAACACAAAGCTTTTTGGGCAGTGAGAGAGCTTAACAGAGATTTTAAACTAGCCGGTAAGAAAAGGTTGTTAGATTTGAGTTCTCTAGATGAGTGGAGAAACGAAGCGTATGAGAATGCCACACTTTTCAAAGAGAAAGTCAAGCAATGGCATGATAAGAGAATTCTTAAGAGAGAGTTTCATGTTGGTGAGAAAGTTCTATTGTATAGGTCTCGTCTCAGATTTTTTGCAGGAAAATTACTCTCTAAATGGGAAGGACCATATGTTATTGTGGAAGTGTACCGCTCAGGTGCTATTAAGATCGCTTCATTGAAAGATGATTCTACACAAGTGGTGAATGGGCAAAGACTCAAGCATTATATTTCTGGAGATTCTTATAATGAAGATGTTGATGTTATTGAAACAGTTTCTCCGGAAGAATACATCCAAGACAAATTGCAGGTGCCTGCAGAGTTCGCTTTCGAATAGGTAACAGTTCTAGTCAGAAAAGTTTCGCGAAAAGTTCTTCCTTTAATATTTTTGTTGTTTTTACTAAATATGAAAAATCACGAGACGAAAACGGGGAGGAAAAAGAGTTCGTGTGTGTTTCACACACAGGTGGCGCGGGCCCACCCCTGGCCGCGCCACCTATGTGTGAGAACACCCCGGAACTCGTTTCCGTCCCGGTTTCCTCCTGTGACTTCGTTTCAATGTATAATTTTCGCCTATTTAACCCCCCGGAGTCCCCGAGGTCTGTATATCGTTTTCTCGTCGTGTTTTGTTTCGAGCTGTTTCTGTCAGGAGTTGATCTTAAGTTTGGGGAAGTCATGGCCTCTTCAAGCGGTGACAAGGAGAAGACACCTCCGGAAGATGACACCAAAGATTTCCGGCTGGAAGAAGAGGTTGAAAGCGAAGACGAAGAGGAAGATCAAAGTCCAAGGCCAAACACCGTGATTGCCAGCATAGGGGTGGGGACAGATCAGGACAAGTTCAAGAAGAGTGCTCGCATAAGGACCGGAGGGGGTGTGCCGCGTCATACCTTAGCTCCACGGACATCTCCGCCAAGCCAAAATCCTTTTCATACTCTGATTCATGAACGCCAGTTCCAAAAGGTGCCCAAATCACGATTACCCTCTAGCTGGGATTTAGATCGTTCTAACAATGCAGGGATAGAAAGCTCCAAGAGTGAAGAAGGATGGGGAAATAGTTCCAAGAGCTGGGATTCTCTTACCGACAGGTTCATGAATCGTGTTGAGCACAATTCTGAGATGATTCGCAACCTTGAGTACAAGATTGATGAGCTAAAAGATTTGATTGAGAAGCTTATTGAAGATTATCCACCGCCACCGCCAAAGGAGTAATTCGTCATCGGTATAGGCATCCCCTTGGTTTGTTCCAAGCTTGGGGGAGTGCCGCGGTATCACATTATTACCTTTTGCTCATTTACTTTTCAAAGTAGAGTCATATCATGAATAAAGAAGTTATCGTATAGAATAGTTTGCAATTTGGAAGTATCCTCCTTAGTTAGTTATCTATGTATCCCTTGGTGTGAGTTGCGGTAATAAAATATTAATGAGAAGTTTTATCGTTTACTTTTCGCACACTTTATGTTAGTTTGCAATCTCTCTTATATGACTAGTCTTGTTGATTGTTATTGGTATCACATTGGGAGCATGAGTAGATTTAGTTGGTTTTGGCAAACCTAGCTTGGTCAGTAGCAACTTTACCTTGAGGTTTGAGTAGAAAAGAATAAAGAAGTGCTTGCAGTTACATCACTTCAGTTTTCCCTTATGTTTGGCTTATAAGCATTGTTATTCTTAAAGTTAAAATCATTGTACCTTCAAGGGAGTTTGCATGATTGTTCTTATTATATGTATGTTTGTTTGTTTCATGCAACTCTTATGCTTGCTACCCAGCCTTGCTAGCCAAAAACCTGTACTGAGAGGAAATACTTCTCGTGCATCCAATTCCCAAAAGCCAAGTCACTTCCAAAGAGTCCACTATAAATTCCTATGCATGGTATTTCAAGCCATTCCAAGTAAATTTTCATGTGCTACCTTTCAAAAACCTTCAAACACTTCTCATTTTGTGCCACTGTTTTTAGCTCATGAGGACGTAGTGGATGGGTTTGTTATCTTCCATACTAAATTAAGTACCCCTCGACTAGGCAGCTTCATCTGCTCGTCATTAATTTTGCAAGGGAGCTGGTCAGACCATTATAATCTCAAAAAGAAAAAAGAAAGAAAAAGGGCACTCCTCCAATGGAATGTGAAAGCTGGTCGGCACCCGATGGAATCGGTTAGCCATGGTTTGAGAAAGGAAAAAGGTGGGGAGGAGTGCAAAGCTATAAAAGAGCACCAAAGTGCCAATTAATCAAACATCTCGGAACCGCTCTCACTTGTTTAGTATGGAAGATATCAAGAACTCCGTTGCTAGTCGTTGACAAAAGCAACCACCTCTCAAAATAACTTTTTACCTCTGGTTACAAATGAAAAGCTCTAGCACATGTTTAATCCCTGCTTCCCTCTGCGAAGGGCCTTTCTTTTACTTTTATGTTGAGTCAACCTATTTCCCTCTGTCTAAAGCAAGCATTTGAGTTGTTATGTTTCACTCATCCATATGTTGATCCGTTTAATCATGTTTATTATCTTCCTTGTTTTGTATAATGCTTTTGTCTGAAGGAATATATCTTTGAAAGCTTTCTTTGAATGCAAAATTTAATTTGTTGAGCATATAGTCTTTGCTATATTAGCTCTATTTTAAAAGGCTCCATTTAAAAGAGAGAATAGTTTGTTCTCCATCCTTTGACCAAGAACTAAGGTTTGCCATTGCCAATTATAGTTTACCTTGTGCATCTTTACATGTGATTCCCTTTTACCCATTGCAAGTCTATATCTTATAAAAGGAAGTTGCTGTTTATTATAATTTGTGCCTTGGTAAATGTGATGCTTCTTGTCCGTATTTTGATTATCGACACTTCACTCCATAAACATGTGGTCATGTTTACCGAGTTTAGTTTTCGCTTGGGGACAAGCGAGGTCTAAGCTTGGGGGGGGGGTTGATACGTCCAATTTGCATCACTATTTTGTATCATAATTTAGTGTTATTCATTGATATATTTCATATTTAGATATGATACTTATGTTATTTCCTTTGCTTTCACATGTTTGATGATCATCGGAGGAGTTGCTGCCGGAGTTAGGATTCTGCTGGAAAAAGGACTATCAGGGGACCATATTTTGAAGATCAGGAAAATTCCAGAAAAATACCCAGAAATTATATTTTCCCAGAAGACTCGGGAAGCCAGAAGGGGGAGTCGAGAGGAGCCAGGGGGGCCCCACACGCCAGGGTGGCGCGGCCAGCCCCCTGGCCGTGCCAGCCCTGCGTGAGGCCACCCTGGCCCACGTCTGGTCTCGCCCCTCCGCGTACATCATCGTCCCCGAAAACCTAAGTCAAGGGGGGGCTCAAAGTTAGACACCGTCGCCTCTGCGGGGCGGAAAACACCAGAGAGAGAAAAGCTCTCCGGCAAGCAGAAATCTGCCAGGGAAATTCCTTCCCAGAGAGGGGAGATCGTCGCCATCGTCATCACCATCGCACCGGACTTCATCATCATCATCATCTCCATCACCAGCACCTTCATCTCCACCATCACCACGCCATCCCGCTGTAACATCTTGAGTTGGATCTTGTTATATTCATAGGGGAAACTTTCTCGGTGTTGATTACTCTTGTAGTTGATGCTATTGAGTGGAACCGTTGAGTTAAGGTTTATGTTCAGATTGTTATTTACCATTATTTCACCTCTGATCATGATCCATATGATGTCTTGTGAGTAGTTCGTTTAGTTCTTGAGGACATGGGAGAAGTCAAGATGTTAGTAGTGAATTATTGTTGAGAAATATTTAATGATTTGATATTGTTGTGGTGCTATTTCACTAGTGGTGTCATGTGAACGTCGACTACATGATACTTCACCATTTATGGGCCTAGTGAGATGCATTGTGTATTTGGCTACCGATTGTGGGGTTGCTGGAGTGACAGAAACCTAAACCTCCGTTGGGAAACCATTGCACCAGGGAGCGTAGGATCTTAGAGTTTAAGGCTGTGGTTAGATTTATCTTAATTACTTTCTTGTATTTGCGGATGCTTGCAAGGGGTATAATCACAAGTGTGTATTTATCCTAGTAAGGGTAGTGCGCTAGCACAGGTTCACCCCCATAACACCTATCAAACCAATAAATACTATTGGCTCTATGAAGCGAAAGCTCTTGACAGAAACTCCTGTGTGTCCTCGAGAACGTTTGGTTATTATAAGTACACAACCGGCTTGTCCTTTGCTGAAGAAAGGATTGGGCCACTTGCTGCAATTGTTACTACTGTCTTTTATTTACTCGCACTTTATTTACTCGTATTACCAAATACCCCTGAAAACCTGTTTGCTAGTATTTATAGTGATTCCTTGATCAAAACCGCTCATCAACACCTTCTGCTCCTCGTTGGGTTCGACACTCTTATTTATCGAAAGTACTACGATACACCCCCTATACTTGTGGGTCATCACCAGTGACCCATCGGAACATTCCATAGACCAGGAGGCATCATAGGAAACATCCCTTGCTATGGAACACCAGGCTGCTGAAGAAATCCCCCTCCCAAGCTATCTGAACTAGGGAAGGGTGGTACATGGGCCTGCAGAGGTTGAGCAACCAGCGGTTGAGTCCTCTGAATTGGCACTGTCATAGCTTTCCCCGTCTCTCTCCCAGCACCACCTCTTCCACCTCCTTGATTGCTATTGATGGCGCAGTAAATAACCAGCCAGTTGGGAAACCCCAAGAGAAGGTTTGATAAATATAGCAGCAAGCTTTTCCCTCAGTAAGAAACCAAGGTTTATCGAACCAGTAGGAAAAATCCAAACTCAAGAAGGCGATGCTTGCTAGCTTCGCGACAGCTTCGGACAATTTATAGGGCACCTCGTCCAAGCTTTCCTTTGCCAGCTGCAACGCGGAACCTGCACACAACACAACCAAATACTTTGTTACCAACTTACGATGAGGTTGTCAATCTCACCGGTTTGCTTGAAACAAAGGGTATGAGCGTATCGAGTGGAAAGTAATAGTAGTATGCGAGTAAAGTAAATAGTGCAAGTAAAGTAAACAGGTGATAGCAATATAATGGAAATAGGACTGGGGTCCACAGTTCACTAGTGGTGTCTCTCCATAAGATAAAATAATACATGCTGGGTAAACAAATTACAGTTGGGCAATTGATAGAATAAAGACAACGTGCATATGTCGAGGAGATCACTATGAGATTTACTCTGGGCATTACAACAAGATACATAGACCGCCATCCAACTGCATCTATGACTAATAATCCACTTGTGGCGAATCAATCCGAGAACTCCACAAGTATTAAGTTGCGAACAACAGATAACTGCATTAAGCAAAGTGTGTAATATAAACAAAGCATATGCCCTTGAGTATATGAATGTTGTTTTCTCCCTAGTGTCAACGGCACATCTACAACCTTAGAGGTTTCTATCACTCCCCCAGATTAAATAGAGGCATGAACCCAACTATCGAGCATAAATACCCCCTCTTGGAGTCACTAGTATCTACTCGGCCAAGATAGCTACTAACAACGGAGAGCATGCAAGATCATAAACAACATAGAGATAACATAAGATAATATTCAGCACATCAACTCAATCATAACACCAATTTTCATCGGATCCTAACAAACACAACATGTAGAATTACATAACGGTGATCTCGATCATGTAAGGCAGCTCACGAGATCTAAACATGAAGCACATGGTGGAGAAGACAACCATCTAGCTACTGCTATGGACCCATGGTCCAAGGTAGACTACTCACTCATCGCGCCGGAGGCAAGCATGGCGATGAAGAAGACCTTCGGTGGCGATTCCCCTCTCCGGCAGGGTGCCGGGAAGAGCTTCTGGACCCTCCTGATCTCGGGTCGACGGCGGCGGCGGATCGCGATGTATTCTGGAAAAGTGAATGGGTCTTTAGGTTTTTCCCGTCGGGGGGTCTTTATAGGCGAAGGGGCATCGTCTAAAGTGGACCAAGGCGGTCACACACATAGGGGGCGTGGCCTAGCCCTATTGTGTGGGCCCCTCGTGGCCCCACTCCATCTCCTCTTCGGTTCTCTAGATGCTTCGGTGAATTTCTGGATGTTTGGCTTTTGTTTCGTCCAATTCCGAGAATATTTCCTGTGTAACTTTTCTGAAACACAAAAACAGCAGAAAACAGGGAACTGGCACTGTGGCATCTCGTTAATAGGTTAGTTCCGGAAAATGCATAAAAATGCCACGAAGTGTAACGAAACACTTAGCAAATGGTGTAAAAACAAGCATGGAGCATCAACAATTATAGATACGTTAGAGACGTATCACTCCTCTTCCACCATCGGTCATCTTGACGATGTCGACAAAAGAAACCTGCCAAGTTTTTGAGCTCCATAGATCACGCCAGAAGCTGATCTTCTTTAGAATAGGCAGCCGCTCTCGATCGATTGGGAAACAGTCCTCACTCGTAAATGACTTCTGTTGGACTAAATCTCTTCTCACCCACACCAGGTGTTGCCCACCTAGAACCCTAGATCTCTGAGGCGGACCTGGTCTCCATGGCGGAGCTCTCAAGGGTGGGGAGCAAATGACACCAGTGGTCTCAGGAGGCGTATTTATTCTCCCTGTTATCCTGTCTGGACACGGATAGCTCTTGATGGTGACAGGTGTCATGCATCCATGATCTGCATGACACGGAGATGGAGTCCCCGTGCACCAGGGTCCCACCCTGCACTCATGGCGGCAAGCAGACCAACTCCGATCAACCCTCACCGTCGACCTCGTCGAAGACGCCCGAACTGGTGACACCACACTGCAACGCGACCCATCATCACAGCTCAAAACCTCTTTCCAGCTTCTCATCCCAACACCATTTGGTCTGTCTCTGCTGGCACATGGCATGGATCTGGCCGGAATTCTCACTACGGCGACCCTATCTAACTCAGCGGTGCTGCACCTTGCAGGATCCGAATGCCCTCGACGAAAGGCATGGGCCGAACTGCAATGCCCATTTCCGTGCTTGGGTCTAGCATGATTTGAATTACCTCTACCAGAGTCCCCGGTGGGCCATGGCGACCGCTCGCTCCAGTAGCCTCAGCGCGGTTGACTTGCGAATCTCCAGGAACCCTAGGAAACAGAATTCTAGACTGAGCTTCGCAATTAGGATCACGCCCCTCCTCTGCGCATCCACCGCCAATCTCCACATGTCCAACGGTGTACGGGGAAATCCCTCTGCAGGTGGCGCAATGTCTACGCCCAAACCTCGCTCCTCTCCTACGAGCACCAATGCCGCTTCCTCCTCACCATCCGCGCTTGGATTTTGATGCAGCCGCAGCCAGATCGAGGAGCGCAGCCGCTCCTTCCGCCTCCACCATCCTCGGTGGCATCGGGTATTGGTAGTACCAGGAGCTCATCCTCACGATACTGCTCTGCCAGATTATCGGCGAACCACGAAATCCGACGGGGAGTACAACCTCTCCGTACTACAATCTCTCCTAGTGGAGACTGGTATGCAATGGGTGAGATGGTGGAGGTGTCTAGCTCGGCGTTGATCGCGGCGGCGGTGGTGGTTGCGTTGGTGGTGAGCTGGCAGGGCGAGGTCTTGGCGGCGAAGGTGGCGATGGCGGTGGGCGAGCAGAGCGGAGCGGTGGCATGTCACGTAAGTTCACGTTTGTTCACAACAAGTACTCATTACTCATTTAGTAATTCAATATCACCTTGTTATTAACTCCTTAACCACGTGCTTGCAAGCGGTGTAGGATATTGATTGTCAAGTGGGACCAGAGTATATCACTCCCTCACGGGAGGGAAAAATTCAAATCTCAATACATACAAACCAAAAATTCCTTTAGGATCACCTGAGAATCACCTTATGATCACCCTATTACGGTGTGACGTTTGATGACCTCAAAGCTTTATTCCAATACCAGATATTTGCATTATCTCATAGTCTATGAAATATGATACTGACATAGGAAAAGCTACACAATTGTGAATACAAAGACACGATCTAATTGTTGTGCATATATTAGGTCTATCAATCACGTCATTCTCCTAATGGCATGACCTCATTATTAATTGACAACTCATGTCCATGGTTAGGAAACCTTAACCATCATTTAATCAATAAGCTAGTCTAGTAGAGGCGTACTAGGACACGGCGTTGTTCATAAACCACATAATTTTAATGTTTCCTCTTAATACAATTCTTGCATGGAGTATAAACATTATCATGAACAAGAATTATGATAATAACTTGAATTATTATTTCCTCTAGGGAATAATTCCTTTAGACTTTTCTGCATATGTGATCATCACTTCTCTTCATAGTAGCTATGGTCTATTCATCTCAAACTACCACATGCACGGTACATATGAGAAGGTTATGGAGTTAAATTGGATTCTTACGACTACAAAGAAGTCATGAACAAGGTGGCAGTCAAGTGTTGATGGTGTAGAATAAAGAAAAGTTCAAGAAGAGAGATTGGACAAAGAAGAAGGCTAAGTCAAAGGGAGGAAAGACCGAAGGTTTGATCGAGAGTGCTTTTTCAATGAATGAGCTGACTCCAGTTACCTAGAGTGTGTGCTTCTTCTACAAAGTGGACATTCATATGGAGAGGAAATGCATCATGTATCTCGCCGAGAAAGGCAAGAAGAGTTGAAGTGCCTTATAACTCAAGTATGCTTGTTCTCAATGTTTGAGACATTTATGTTGATGATGCACCTAACAACTCATGGGTATATGATAGTGGATTTGTCCATATTTTCAACTCAATGCATGGGCCAGTAAGGACTAGGAACATTGCAAGGGGTGAGGTTGATATCTGAGTAAAAAAGACATAGTTGGTGTGATTGCAATTGACAAGATGAGAATTCAACTACCTTTAGAATTCAATATGGAGCTTGATAATTCTTATTATGTTACAATGCTTAGTCGAACCATTGTTTCTGCACCTCCACCTCGCCGTCATCTCCCTAGCCGGCGATTGCCATGGGTTCTAGCCGAATCCTTAGATCATGGATGCTCTTCTTCATTGGGATTTCTCTCCTGGCCAAGCCTTGGCTGATCAGGTCCGTCGGTGTTTCGGATCTACTGTTCACTACATTCCCTCTCCTTCCGTCCTTGAGTTCTTCGGGTGGTATCCTTCTCTTTGGCCTCTTTGATTCTCTCTAAGGAGTCCATTGGTACTGCTTTGCAATGTTGCATTGGTGGGGATCCACTTGGATTCTGAGTTTTCCAACAAAGTGATCGTCGATTTCGGTTTTCTGTGGCCTCTAGTAAGGTTGGGCACTTTATTTATGGACTTTGTGATCGAGTCTGGCCAGATTTTGTGTGTCACTTCTCTCTTTTCTGAGGGAATCATCCTTATGAGACTGGCTTTTCTCATGAACCTTCTTGGTGGTCAGATGAACAAATTGCAGAAGTGGCTCAGCGCAACCCAACATTCTTTTGCCCAAAGCTAGCCTTCCTGCATGGGAGTTCACGTAATGATTCATCTTTATCTTCTCGGACTGAATTGGACAAATTTGGTTTCAACCTGTGAATTCTGGTTCATCTATAGCATTTGAAGATTCAGATCATCTAGTCTTTGGATCATTCAAGGTTCAGGTTCATAGTTCAAAAAAATTCAAACAGGGGCATACTTTTATTGGAAACTCGTTTTCTGGGGATATTTTTCAATTTATTAAAAAGGACTTGTTTCTGTTAATCCTGGATTAGAGACAGGCTGGTTATTCAGATGAGGAAATTGTGCAAACTTTGGATCTGATAGTTATCCCACCTTCTGATTATATTTATCGTTGCTTGAATTTGTGCAGTGAATGCTTGCTTAATGGGCATTTGGCCCAATCTTGCCCAGGTATTGCCTGTCTGGATTGTCATCAGTTAGGTACACTATGTGCCGCTTGTGCGAGTATTAATATCGTCTGCTCGAAATGTCTTGAAAATGGACATCTGGCCCGTAACTGCTTAGTGGGCCTTTGTTGCAAGAACTGCTACCATTTGGGTCATTGGGCCATAGCTTGCCCATCAAAGCGCCAAAGTAAGCAAATTTGGAAGAAAAAAGATTGAGGCTACCCGGCCGAATTAGACACATTTATTTGGTCGGAAAATCTGGGTCGTCAAGCAACAGAAAAAGGAAGTTGAAGATTCCCCTAGAAACCCTGGCTCTGCCATTTCATCTCCTCCGCCCTCTGCTCTTGCATCGTTTGCCTCGTCTCTCCTGTCGGCAATGGTGATGTTCCCAGTGAACCCCTTGGCGTTCCTCTCGGAGGGAATAACAATCGATCCAGGCCCCGTTGACCGCAAGGTACGCGTTGATCTCGTGGTTTCTCTTAAAGCCCTGCTGCAAAACGATAGAGTGGTCATAGAAGAGACCAACAGATTTATTCCAGTACATCAGCGTCAGATCACTAGGGAGGAGATTAGTAGCTTGCTAGGAGAGGATGGATATGCTGTTCAATTCTTTGATGATCACCCCTTTGGTATTGGGGTTTTTACTCTTCATGAGACTCTGGCGGCTGATACTGTAGCAGGGCAGACCTTTGAGTTAGATGAGATCACTACTGTCCCTTTTGTGAAGCATAATGCTGCTAGAAACATGCGCCTAACTGCTTTTGGAAGACCTACTTGGACTCTGTTCTTGGATTTCCTCTTGATTACCAGACTATGCAGTACATTACTGATGTAGTTAAGGATTTTGGTCTCCTTGATTTCTGGCATAATCCAAGGGGGAATGACAAGTTTGTGCTGGTAAAGGTTTGGCTTGTCCACCCAAAATTGTTCCTAAAAGCTTTGTGATGCATCAGCTTGGGGGCCTAGGCATAGCTGGACTATACATGTAATCCTTCATAGGAGCTCAGACTGGAATGCACATGTGCATGACATTCCACCTCCACCTGAAGACCCTCCTAGCCAAGACCCACATCCTATGTTTGGGTCTGAAACTACTACAGAGCAGATTTTTTTAGTAACAGCTTGCTAACTGGTTGCAGCAGAATCAGCAATAGGGGGCTGCTAGGGCAGAACCAAGGACAGCATCATGGACACAATCATGGACACATTCATGGAGAATAGCACGGACCATAACAATGGAGTTCAACATGGACACCTTCCGCACCAAGTCAATGAGGAACTCTTGCCAGATTTTTTGCTGAATCCACCACTGTATAACTTTTAGACACTACTTACTGAGCAAGGTGTGACCTTTGATGCAGGTGTTCACCCTCATTTGACAAATCTATCTGATAATCCAATGCAAGCATGGCATGAGTCAATTACAGACAGTTCTTCCTCTGACAGCTCCAACAGTCACACTAGTTTAGTGGTTAATTTGGTCTCTATACCTAATTCCCACAATGAGGTGACGTTCTCTCTGCTTCAGGCAAGTTTTGCCCTAGCTAAATCTACAATTTTGATAGTAGTCCTGCCCTCTATTGCTCTGGACAATTCCTACTTTTTCAATCCTACTGTAAAGTTGGATGCTTCTGTCATGTATGAGTTGTTTGGTGAGCCAGTGACTCTGTTTGACCAAAGGAATGGTGCGCATGAAAATATTTTCCTGTAGATTGCTCCTAGGTCAACTGTATATGTGACTGATGGAGTTCAGTGTAACATCCCATCTTTTCCAACCTTGGTTAGGTAGAGTTTAGTAAGGCAAAAATGAGGGCCAACGAAAACTTTTTAGTCCTCAATAAAATTTCATGAATGTTTGCCTTGATTCCTATGTTGATCTTGCCTGTTAGAGTTGATTGTTGAACCAACTTGTGAACCAACACAATTAGTGTGCTCTTGAGATCATGCCACCATTTGTGCTTCTAGCTTTTCCTCCAAAACAAAGTATCTTGGCACCCCTCTTCTTTCAAATGTTTTAATTTCCCAAAAACAGGAGCCAATACCTATTTTCAAAACAAGAGCTTGACCAGAGCTGAGTATTTACAAAACTACAGGGACATGGTGTTGTGATCCCACTATTTTATAAAACCTTAGATAAGTGGTTTTCAAACATCTTTGAGAAAACCTGGTAGAGGAGATGTCTAAGTCTCCAATAGTTTTGGAATTATTTACAAAAGCCTTACTCCCTTAATTTAAAACTCATTTCAAACTTTCCATGGCATGATCAATTAGTGAGCACTTGTTCTGTCTTTGTCCTAGTGATGCTTAGAATGTTTCGTGCATTGACTTCGCTTGAACTATGTGTGATGAATTGATTTTTTTTGTGGCTTCATATGTGTGCTTGATCTGCAAGTAGCCTGGTGTCCCAACTTATCTAAAGCAAATCACTTTATAGAATGGCCAGCGTGGATATGCTTGCAAAGTATTCTCAAATTATTTTTCAAATAAAACTTTTTGAAAAATATTTTACTCTCTGTCAACACTAAACTCCGTTTCGTATGAAATGAGTATTTATTTTCAAAATAGAAGTTTATCAAAAAAAATAGAAATGAAAGATCACTATACGTGGGCATTCATTTTATTTAGCAATAGCTTCTATAAAAGCATTTTCATATTATTTCTCCTATTTTCAAAAACAATAGAGATAGACAGGATACCTGCTTCTTGGTATTATTTCTATCTCTAGGAATAATAGGATGACTACTAAAGTTTTTATTTTGTGAGTGTGTGATTTCTTTGACTCAAAAAAACCCACTTGCCAATGATCAACTTTTGAATGAAAACTACGAATATCAAGATCTGATCTATCAACCTTCATCAAATGTCTTGGTAATCAAATTAGAGAACAAATACAAATATGCTCATTGACCGTAAATCTTTATTTCATCTCATGTTTCCTGTTTTTTTTCGAAAAGGGTTGTCCCAGATCTCATGTTCCTGTTATGCTCAAACTTGACCATGTCCAAATCACCATCATGATGACCACGTCTGATCCTTCATGACATGAGTTTCTTGGGGACAATTTAATTATTGCTCTAGACCCAAAAATTAATCATCGCATGCGGGTATCATCTATCCTTGGCCATATCTCGGAATACAAATTCTGGTGAGCATGATACATCCCAAAAGAACTTGCAAACTTGGCAACACTATGGCCAACCCCATGAATACTCTCTAACCCATCAAACATGCACTTGCATGGACAAAGTGCCATCAACGCATTCAACCAAATAAAATTCGGATTAAGACATGAGTTGTGTCCAATTCTATTACTTTCACTCTCGTTCTTTTTGGGGGCATCTCAAGATAACCTCACTGATCTCTCTAGCATTCTCTCTCTCTCTCTGATCGATGCCTCCATCTGCTACAGTATCCTGTTAGTTTGTTTCCGTCTGGAAGATAATAGAGTGGCCGGGGGCCAAGATCTTGAAGGGATTCTTGGAGCAGCCCTTCTCTCCCTTTGACCAGTACCAGAGCAGGTAACCGGCAACCCACGGCTCTCTGTCCCCACTCATCAGCCCCTGGAGCTTGTCCTCCTCTCTACCCCTCTTCACTTCTTCCATGTCTTGCCGGAGACACCACACCGCATTCACTCTCCTGTCCCCCTCGCCTCTTCCCCATGGAAGGCGCCAGGGAGTTGTCCCTTCACCCCTTGGTACAACAGCTACACTCCAAGGCTGAGCGGATCCTTTTCCTGCACGAAATCCTTGCCGCCCATTCTGCCCAGCCGGCAGCCACCACGTCAGCCGGACGCGCGCGCGTTCCCGACAATATAGCCCTCTAAAGTCAAACTCGTTTCTTTAGACCAGAACGACACTGTACAAGAGCCCGATCTAGACCCCTATTACCACCTCTAGCTCTCCCTAACATCACGTTATATCGAACACCTGCAACCAGACCCGTTTGCCTCCCCGACCCGGTCGTTTTCGGCACGCGCCTCTCCTCCCCATCGGTCGTGCTACACTTACCTCACTACACCGCACCTCCCTGCACCGCCTGGCCAACCAATGCGAGCACGGGCAGAGCCCCTAGTCCAGGACCGTGCCTTGGACCGTGCACCGCCTCCGCGTCCTTTTAACCCAGCCCAGCGTCCCTCCGTCTCTATCCGCTCCTCACTTGCCCTCTCGCATCCCCTTGAACTCCTGAGCACCATGGCTCCGCCTACTTCTCTCTCTCTCTCCAAGGTGGGTGAGCCGGTTGGTCTACGGTGGTTTAGTCCGAGGAAGGCGAGCTCGAGCTCGACGCCGTCACTCCATGTCCCTCTGCCGTCCCTCCCCACCTCTTCTCTCTGTCTCTTCTGCATGCATCTCCATACATATTTTTATCCCTCATCGTCGCCCTCTTTTCTTGCTAGAACCCCACTGGACGTTGCCGGCGTCGCAAGCTTGTCCGTGCGGTCGCCGAGCGCGTCCTCGCTCTGAACGACCAGGAGCTTCGCCTGCAAGTTGGAGCCCCTGAAAGGTCCGCCTCGAGGTCCTCCTCCACTCCCCAACCTCGCCGTCGCCGTTCGTCTCTCCCGCGACACCCTCGGAGACGCGGCGCCCGCCTCCGTCCGCGACGCCATCCGGCCGCCGCGTCTGCGGCTCTGCGCGAGCTGGACGCCAAGTCAGTCTCCAACCCTGCCGCGCCGTCCACCATACTCGTCTCCGCCGTTTCCGAACTCTCCACGGTGAGCTCTGCTCCGATCCCGTCGAAATTAAACCAGCTATCTCCGTCCAAACCAGCTAGCTAGGCATCGTGCTGTCGCTGGTATAAATAGCATGTAGCACGAATATTACAGCATACCTCATGCTATTTTTTTAGTCAAGTGTCCGATCAATGCCCATAGCTTAGTTAGCCAGTCCGTTACTGTTCTGTCCTGGCCACGTAAATTCAGCGCACGTGGTGTTTTTTTTAGTTACCCTGTTAATTGTTTGACAGATCTATTTGACTTCTAAAATTCGAAATTAAATCTCTATAGATCCAATTAGCTTGATTCAAATTTCTGTAGACTCTATTATAAGTTCTCTGTCTCATGAAACAAGCTTCGTTCATAAAAATGCAAACCCAAGTCTGAGAGTTTAAGTTTAATCCTATCTATCCAGTGGTGCGATTTTCATGCACTAGTATGGTGCAGAACATTGTTGTGCCATTTCAATTGTTTGCTATGCACGTGTGTAGTTAAAAATTCATAACTATAGTTTTAAAATTCCAATAAATGCGAGGCCACTTGCTGTAGTTTTATAAAACAAAAATCACATCTTTCTGTTGATATACTATTTGTATGGTTTGGTTGCATAGAACTCCCTGAGTGTAGTAAATGGCTTATTAGGGTTTGTTATTTGCTAAATTCACCAATTAATCTTGGAAATTGATAATTGGGTGAAACCACTTGGAGTAGCTTAGTATTGTGTATGATACCTGCTTATGCTTTTGAATGTGTTTTGCTTGCTGTAGTGAAGTGTGTGAATTATTTGTGCTTGTGTGCTTATTATGTTAATTTGTTATCGGCGCTAGATTCGAACGACGTCGGGTTTTCTGAAGAAAGGGAGGTATTTGAATATCAAGAGGAAGACCAGGGACAAGCTGACCAAGGCAAGCCATCTAAACTTGTTGCATATCTGATCCTAGTTTTACTTAATGCATCTTTTATCAATGTTTATAAAAATGCATGGTTTTTATTGCTATTGTCTCTAGATAGCAATTATTGGCGACTTGGCTCCACAAGTCAATTGATATCATCCTCATGGATGACCCCTATCTTGACACCTACTCATTCCCCAGAATTAGTAGTGCGATGGTTAGCATCATAGCCTTTGGAAAACTTTGTAGTGGAGCAAAACTCTAGGTTGGGGACACTCAATTGGGATGTTTTGAAAATGACTTCGAAAACCTTGGAATAGGAAGCTATTCCATTGATGGATTCCAAAATGAGATTTTGAAAATAAGGTGGGGATGAACATCCCGAGATGGAGACAAGTTTGGTTTCATAAGAAAAACATTGGTGTTTCTTTGTAGTGTTCAGAACAATTAATCCGTGCAACCACGATTACCCTGGTATGGGACGGGGCTTAGCTCGTAGTTTGTTTATTTTAGTACGGGAGTCTCATAACTATATAAGGGTATGCGGTACCCCGGAATCCGGATTGCCGCAAGTAAATGGGCAATAGTAAATCGGGATCCAGTGAGGGATTTATCCGGCCGGAAGACACTATGGGTCTCCTGACGTGGCACTGGGGTTACGCTCGAACGTGGAGGTAGACTGCCAGGATGTGCCGGGGAGGTACATACTCCATAGGGTAGATTCCCGTACTAAGGTAGATAAGCGAAAGGCTTTGATCGGGTGCTTGTCGTGGCATATGATATTATGCGGGGAAGATGCCCACACGATGAGTATCCGGATGATTGTGGGTAAAGTGTACAACCTCTGCAGAGTGTAAACCTATTCGAATAGCCGAGTCCTCGGTCATGGACGGTTGGAAAGATCACTACATTGCCCAATGCAGTTTTGGTTTTAAAAGTGGATTTAGGAAAAATGGAGAAAGGTGCTGGACGGAGTACTCGGAGGGTACTGCCGTGGCACGGGTATGTTTCGGAGTACTTGTAGGGTACTGCCGAGGAAATGGAGATGGTCATGTGTGATTGACCTGGTTTTATGAATGGAGATGGTCATGTTTGATTGACCTGGGTCTTGAAGTAAAACAAAAGGGTTTCTCCCTTCCTAGAGATTTTACTAAACTTGTTTTATAAATGTTTTCAATAAGGATATAGAGGTGTCGTAGAACATGGTTCTAGGCATGCTATATTGACACGAGAAAAATGAGTTTTCCAAAAGAAAGCAAACTAGTCTAGAGCCTATCCTTGCTACAGCCAAACTGCATATCACACTCTCTCCTTAGATGGTTTGCGAGTACAATTCCAAAATGTACTCACGGCTTTGTCCCTGGCTATTAACTTGGTCAGACTATGAAGAAGACTACAAGGAAGGTGACGATAGATACGGCGACGCCAGTGCGAACTAGGAACGTCTCCCAGTCAGTTGCCTGTAGGGTAGTAGGCATGACGTGGGTCATCAACGCTGCTTGGTATCCGCTGCTTAGTTGTAGACTTGCCCTGCGTGGCAATATCATGCTTGGTCATGTGACCAATTGTAAGTATATTATTCGATACTGTAATGGATGATGTAATTCTGTTATCAACTCGGATATGTGGATTCACGACACACTGATCATGGGATCGTGAATTGTATGCATATCGGGTATTCCGGATGGGTAATCCGGGGTCCCCACATTCAGCTTGTTGGGTCTGATGGAGAAGTGTCTATTCTGGCTGCACCTATTATGGTTGAGCATGTGGAGCTGGAACCTGCAAACAAAAGAAAGAGGACTTGCCCTGCCCTGGTTGTGGAGACCCCTTCTTGCACCTCTCAGGTTATAAGGAGTACTAGATGCAATAGTAAAATGGCTTGAAGCCTAATTTTTTTCCGATGCTAAGAGTGTCAAATCCAAAGTCAAAGCTAGAAAGGTGCCAGATGCTTCCCTGAAGCTTATTTCTGCAGGTGGCAGCAACTCTTCCAATCTTCAGATGACTTCTCCACTACCTGCTGCTACTCCAATTCCTGTTATACAAGCCATTGGAGTCAACCATTGTGGAGTGCCTGCTAAGGAGTTATCTCCTAAAAAGCTGCTTGCTGCTCTTCAGGAGGAAGAGGCTAAAAATGAGCACTGAACTTATTCGGTTCTTTATTTTAGCTTCTTTGCTTTTGCCTAGCTGCACCTTTGTTCTATTTTCATTAGTGTGATGAATATTTTGAAGAAGTGGATTGTACTCTGTTGGAATATTCGTGGTTTGAATGCAAAGTCCAAGCAGTTGGCACTTATGAATGCTATCTCTGATAGTGGATGCTTTGTTATTTGTTTGCAAGAAACAAAAAAGGAGTTTGACCTTTATAAAATTATGTTGTCCAGCTCATTTTAATGAATTTGTGTATGTACCATCTGTGGGTGCTTCTGGTGGCATTATTATTATCTGGGATAGCTCAATTTTCACTGAAATGGCAATGAACTATGAGACTTTTGCATTGTGTGTTCATTTCACCTCAACACAGTCAGCACAGAGTTGGACACTTGTAAATGTGTATGGCCCAATTTTATTTAGTGGCTCTTTGATTTAAATACCTGTTGAAGAGCACTGGCTTTTAGTAGGTGATTTCAACTTTATCAGATCACCTGAAAATAGAAACAAGCATGGTGGTAATGTTAATGATATGCTCGCTTTTAATGATTTTATCAGAGAGCAAAACTTAACTGAACTACCTATAAAAGGAAGGAAATTTACCTGGAGTAACATACAAGAAAACCCACTTCTTGAGAAGCTTGATTGGTTCTTCACCTCTCTCCACTGGACAACCTCATACCCTTCCACCACTGTGACACCACAAGGAACGCCCACCTCTGATCATACCCCTTGTATTATAACAATTCAAACCTCTATTCCTGGTAGTAGGATCTTCGGGTTTGAAAATTGTTTGGGTGGCTCACTCTAGGTTCTTAAAGGCTGTCTCTGATAGTTGGTCAAAGCCCACTCATAAAGCCAATAGTGCAGCCAATATCAATGCTAAATTTAAGAGACTAAGATATGAATTGAAATTCTAGAGTAAATCTATTCTAGGCTCAAAGTATGCATTGAGAATACTAATAAGGCCATTCTGGAATTGGACAATATTGAGGACAGGAGAAGGATGACTTGTGCTGAATCAAACTTCAGGAGAATTTTAAAAACTCATTTGTCCAAACTGCTTGAGTTTTAGAATATTTATTGGAAGAAAAGATGCACCATCAGATGGACCAAGTTTGGTGATGAGAATACAAAATTATTCCAAAATTTTGCAACAGAAAGGCATAGAAGGAATTACATTGCTTCCCTAGCTTTGCCAGATGGATCTGTAGTTTCTGCTCATGATGAGAAGGAAAAAAAATTTTCTAGGCATATAAAGAAAGGCTGGGCACAAGTGACTCTCCTGATATGCTATTTGATCTCATCTTGTATTTCTGCAACTCCAGGATTAGAGGTGTTGTCTGCACCTTCACTAAGAGGAGGTAAATAATATTGTCAAGACAATGCCTATTAACAAAGCACCAGGTCCAGATGGTTTTAATGGACAATTTCTTAGAAGCTGTTGGCCAATTATTAAAGAGGATATTTACAGACTATGTTTTGACTTCTATGATGGCCACCTCAATTTGAAGAGTATTAATATGGGTCGCATTACCCTTATTCCTAAGATGGCCTCTCCTGAAGGAATCAATGAGTTTAGGCCCATTACTCTTCTTAATTGTGTTCTTAAGCTGATTACTAAGCTCCTCGCTGATAGGTTGCAAAAAGTGGTGCTAGAAATTGTGCATAAAAATCAGTATGGCTTCCTTAAGGGTAGAAACATCCAAGACTGTCTGGCTTGGGCCTTTGAATTTCTTTTCCAGTGTGAAAAATCTAGACAAGAGATCATTATTCTGAAACTTGCTTTTGCAAAAGCATTTGATACTATTGATCATTCAGCTATGCTCAAGATCATGAGGCAGATGGGGTTTGATGAGAAGTGGTTGAACTGGATAGACATGATTTTTAGCTCTAGCAAATCAGCTGTTCTACTCAATGGGGTACTAGGTAGACAATTCCATTGCAAAAGTGGTGTTAGATACGGAGATCCTCTGTCACCAATCTGCTATTAACTTCAAGGATGGTGTTCTTAGAGCTCCTTTTTCACCTGATTATGGAATGGATTTTCCAGTGGTCCAATATGCAGATGACACTCTAGTGATCATGTCTGCAGAACAGGATCAAATAAGAGTTATGAAGGAAATTCTTGAGAAGTATGCTTTGTCTACTGGTTTGAAGATAAACTTTCATAAATCCTCCATGATACCTATTAATCTATCAGATGCTTCAGCTGCTGATTTTGTTGCTTCCTTTGGGTGTAATATAGCTTCAATGCCTTTTACCTACTTGGGCCTACCCTTGGCACTACAAAACCCTCTGTCCAAGATTTAATGCCGTTGGTTGACAGAATTGAAAGAAGAGTCTCAGCTACATTCATGCTTATGTCATATAGTGGAAGAGTTACCCTGATAAACTCTCCTAACTTCTATTGCTACCTTTCCCATGTGTTCCCTCCATATCCCCCCAAAAATCTTAGAGCATATTGACAAGATATGGAGGCATTGTTTATGGGTGAAAAAGAAGGATGATGGAGAGGAGTCTTATCCCTCCCTTGCAGCATGGGACATGGTTTGCAGGCCAAAAAATAAAGGAGGTTTAGGAATCCTTAACTTGAAGATTCAGAATAAAGGTCTTCTTCTTAAATATTTGCACAAATTTTATAACAAGACAGACACTCCATGGGTACAGTTGTTATGGAATTCATACACATGGAAAATTCCACATGCTATGGGCCCTTGTGGATCCTTCTGGTGGAGAGATGTTTTTAAATTTGTGCCAATTTTCAGAGGAATATATGTCTGTAATGTTGGTGATGGCTCCTGCATTCTCTTTTGGAAGGACCTTTGGAATGGAAATATTCTTACTGATCACTACCCGAGACCTTTCTCAGACTATAGTAATGAAGATGTTTCTATTTAGCAATTCTTGTCATCTGACATGCTTCCAGATAATTTCCTACTCCATGTCTTCAGAGGCCTTTGATGAACTCAGAGAGTTACAAGCTGATTGTGCAAATGTCACTCTAGAAGAAAATGCAGATTCATGGACATATTGCTGGGGATTAGCTTCCTTTTCCTCAAGTCAATATTATAAATTTACTTTAGAAATCTGGAACCTCATGGCTACTTCCTTTGGCTTTGGAAATCGAAAAGTACTCCCAGGATTAAATTCTTTGGCTGGCTTCTGTAATATGACAGACTCAACACTAGAAATATGCTGAAAAGAAGGCATCTAGTTATTAATTCAGGGTTCAATTGTCTAATGAGTGCCAATCCCCCTGAAGAAACACTGGAACACTTGTTGTTTCACTGCCCTTTCAGCAACCAGTGTTGGGTGTCCCTCAATATGCAGTGGCGGGTTTTTGGAACAAGACTATATATTGTGGAACAAGGCAGAAGAGACTGGTCTGGTCCTCTGTTTATGGAAGTTATGCTCACAGGGTCTTGGAATATCTGGAAGGAGCGTAATGCATATCTGTTTCAAGGAGTTGCACCCTCACTGGATTCATGGAAATCTAGGTTCATGAAAGATTTCGAGTTACTGGTCCATAGGACTAAGTCTTGTTACCATTCTTTTATTTTTAACATTGTTTCTAGACTTTAGCTCTCTCATTCTTGACACCATGGCTCTCATCACTTGTACATATGTAACCACCTTTTGATCTAATATAGAGACATAGGAGCCTTTCCTACTGTCATAAAAGTTCAAAAAAAAACAATTGTTTCTGCCTCATGTTTGACGATACAGGTGTCAAGGTCATTGGACTCGGGTAACCTGTCGGGGTTAGAACAAGGCCCATCAGGACTAGTGAGGCATAGAGTAAGGAATCGGCGATCTGGGAACTAGAGCTCCTCGTCAAATTGGAGTATAAGATATATAAGTACTCCGTGATCTTCAGAATCTCCTTGTAAGCCGACATAGATCAGATCTACCAGTATCTTTGTAGATGCAACCAGCTCAGCGCACTGTAACTCTAGATTCTCACCCATGTATATAAGGGGTAGGGACCCGCCGAGTTATATCCTTAAATATATAAGGGGATGGGGTGGAAGTTCGCGCGGAGGATTTGTCTTTTATCACTTTGGCTCTTAGTGATCTTTTTTTAGTGCACTATCAAGATAATCCTGTCAGTTGCCATAATTTTTTTTATGTTTTTGCGCATATTCAACGAGAAGAATGACTGCAGGATACAACAAAAATCTCAACAAAAATAGGTGCTTTTGACCAGCCTCTCATGGATTTTCTCAAGAACTTTAGTTAACATTAATCCACTTGGTTTCATCCACATAGGAGTGGCAACTGTGTTAATTGGGTAAGCAATGGTACATGAGGGAGATGTGAAGAACCAATCTCTTTGGAGAAGGGAACACTTTGCATATACTCCATGAATTCTATCTTCTGAACGGGTTCAGCTGAACCAAAATTGCTGATAGCCTCTTCGAAAGTAACATCTCATTTACCGCGCAGCAAGTTTGTTTCTATCTGTGAAATTCTGTTAGGTTGAAATCCCTACTAACATCCAATATTTATTAGGAATGTTCATGTTATGGAGCCATGATATGAAATTCAATTTATTGCCTTCTTAACAAGGAGCAAATAGATGTTAAAGTCCAAATATTATTTGCCTTAGTGGATTGATGTGTTCAACTGATAATCATTCTGCATATGACCGGCACACTAGGTCCTCGCGTGCTCTTTTTTAGACCAACAAGTCCTCAGGATTACCCCTCCATTGATTAAATGTTACCTTTAGAGATTACATATTCCACGTTTAACTATCTAAGTTGACTATCCATGGAATATTATGCATCCAAACACATCACATGAATATCGCCTCAAGGCGCTGCGATTGTTATAAGTTAAAACTATTAAGTGTGGAAATCTCAAACTTCCATGTGCTCAGCGACTCAATAGATCGCTTTAAGACTTGTCTTCTTGTTATTTCTTAGACCGCATCAGTACCTAGTAATGCACTAGATTACCTATCATCATCTAGAATTTAGTGCTAGCAACTTAAACTAATCTGTCATGATTTAACCAGTAAATAAAAAAGAACGATCATGCATCTGAAACCAGTGGGCATGTCTAGTTCATCTGAAACCTACAGCAGGTATCTGAATCGGGTAGTACAATTGATCAACTCTGAATCCGAAACACCAAAACCTCCCGCTTTGCAGTCAACAAATAAACCGGCACATAGATTCCTGTGAGGGTTGTGGCCAGAGAATCGCCTATGCACCTCGCGGCTCTCTTCAACTTCTCCCAGAAGTAGACAACGTATGCAAAGGATGCACAGCCGCGTCTCCACTCTCAAAACGGCCAGACGCCGGCAGCAATGAGGCTTCTTCTCTGCTCGAAACAGATGGCCGTCACCAGCGTGGTGTCGCACCTATGCCCATGCCTCTGCATCAATCTGAGGCCTCCGGCACCGGCACAGCTTACCGACGACTTGGGCTGATCTGGCGCCAATCCGTCTGCGTTCTTCTAGCACGGCGCTGGCATGTCCTCGTGGTGGGGGCGGCGGTGGGACGGATTGCAGGAGTAGTGTATGGGGAGAGCCCGGGTGTGACGCACAACCCGGGCAAACCACCACTAGCTTGTGTGAATAAACTTGAGGATAGTTTCAACCAATAGATGCAGCGGAAATATAAACACAAACACAATGCACAAGTGACACAAGGATTTACGTGGAAAACCTCCTCAAGGTGAGGAGGGAAAAACCACGGGTGTGGACCAACCGGTCCATGCAAGCTTCACTATGAGCAACCTTGGTACAGAGTCTCTCTAGAACCTCTAGAGATTACAACACACTTCTCCTTCGTTGCCCACCGGCAACAACAACAACAACAACAACCACAAGAGGTAAGATTACAACAAAGACAGAGATATCACAGTTCTGTCCTCTTCAGCAATCAGCGAACTGCTCTCAAACTGCAAATCCAACAGCACGAACTTGGTAGACAAGTAGACATTTAAGTTCCCAACATACTGACCAAAAATCAGCTCAATCGGACACCATTTGTCTACCCAAACTATTTGTCTCCCAAACCTACTCTGTGCTAAAACTGCAGCAGTCGAACTGACAAACTGCTCTCAAATCTGAACCTCCACTGACCCAAATCTCAAACTGTGTAACCAGATCAAAGTACTCAAAGTAAGGAACGAGCTCACCAAGTTTGGAGCCAATCCAAGCAGTTTGAGCCTCAAACACCAGCTTGAAGACAGACCGGTCAGAACTCAGAAATCTGGACAGATTCACCTCTTCTTCTCTTCTTCTTCTTCTTCTTCCCCTCTTCTCACTTAGTTTGGTGTTCTAGTGTGTTCTCTCACCCTCTCATAGCAGCAGCCACGATCTTGGCTTGCTCTCTTGCTCTCAGTCACACAGCCACCAAAGTGGCTAGGGTTTCTCCTTTATACCTCTCAAGGAGGCACCTCAGCCGTTGGATACGAACCTCGATCAACGGTTGATACGTGTTTGGACTACTTGGGCTGCCAACACACCTCCATGTGGAGGGACATGGCCCAAAAACCCCCTCCCGACATCATGGAGGGTCTCGCTGCCTACCGGCAGTCATGCGGCGAGCTGACGGCATACATCGAGCTTTGCTCTTGTCACCACCTTGGTCAACACTCAGCCCCATTGTCATCTGTGTGCACCTTCTCAAGTTGCAATTGTTTGGAACTCAGCACGTTTCGAATCCAATGGTAGCGTACCTCAATATGCTTCGACCTGAATGAAAACTTGCATTCCTACTTAGGTGAATAGCACTTTGGTTGTCACAAAACAACACATACTTGTCTTGCTTAAACCCAAGCTCACAAGCCAATCTTTTCAGCCACAATAGCTCTTTGCTCGCTCTGTTACTGCGTGAACTCGGCCTCAGTTGTGTTCAAAGCCACAACTTTTGCAACCTGCTTTGCCATGACACTGCTCCCCCTGAATGGGTAAACCAAATAACCCGAAGTAGACTTTCTGCCATCAATATCCCCTGCCAGTCTGAATCTTAATATGCAATCAGCTTGGCCTCATTGCCACCAAATAGAGGCTTCATATTGGTGCTGCCCCGGAGATACCTCAAGATCCACTTCACGGCTTCCCAATGTGGTCTTCCTGGATTAGACATAAATCTGCTCACAGTACTAAACCGCTTGAGCAATGTCAGGCCGTGTGCATTACATAGCATACATCAAACTCCCAACGTGAGGCATAAGGAACATTCTGCATTTCCTTTTCCATTTTCAGTGGAGGGACATTGCTTCTGCTCAACTTAAAATGAGCTGCTTGGACAATTGACTTCCCTTGCTTCGTCCATCTTGAACTTGCGAAGTACTTCTCAATGTATTTCTCTTGAGACAAGTACAACTTGTTGGATTTCTGTCTCTCTCAATTCTCATGCCGAGAATACACTTTGCTGGACCCAAGTCTTTCATGGCAAAACTTTTGCTCAACTCTTTCTTAGTCTAGCAATCCTAGAGACATTCTTGCCAACAATCAAGATATCATCAACATAGAGCAACAGAACGATATAATCATCACCTGAGAACCTCTTAATAAATACACAATGGTTGAACTACATCGCTTGTAGCCTTGCTCCCCCATGACAGATTCAAACTTCATGTACCATTGTCTTGGTGCTTGTTTAGGCCGTAGAGACTTTTCTTCAGCTTGCACACATAGTCTTCTTTGCCTTTAACAAGAAACCCTCAGGCAGCTCCATGTAGATTTCTTCCTCCAACTCTCCATGTAGGAAAGCTGTCTTCACATCCATTTGCTCAACCTCCAAGTTGAGACTTGCTGCCACGCCAAGGATCATTCTTATAGATGTCATCTTCACCACCGGAGAGAATATTTCATCAAAGTCTATCCTTCCTTTGGCTGATCCTTTCACAACTAGCCTGGCCTTGTACCTTGGATGTGACGTGTGCTCTTCTTGCTTGATTCTGTAGACCCACTTGTTCTTCAGAACTTTCTTGCCCTTAGGCAACTTCACCAGCTCTATGTATGATTCTTATGCAAGGAATCCATCTCTTGCATAGCTTATTCCACCCTTCTTGTTCTCATTTCCATTGCCTCTGAAAAGCACTCAAGTTCTGAACCATCAGACACTAACACCACATATAGTCGATGCATACCTAGTGTTAGGAACACGGTCTCTATTGGACCGCTCTGAGTGGAGCTGCTGGTGGACTATCTGGTACTGGTGCTTCTGCTGATCTGATCATTTTTTATTCAGCATCATCATACTCTTGCTCTGGGGAGCATCTTCCTCTCCACCTGTACCACTATGTGCATCATCTTGCCCATCTTCCTGCATCATCATTTTCAGCTTTTGTTGGGGCTGAATCTGCAGGTTCTGGTTCAGAATCAACTCTTCTTGCTGCCTGTCTTTGAGGCGGAACACCCACGGAATGACCCAGAACTTTCTTCTTTGCTTCACAATATCCTCAATTGTTTGGTCTTCAACAAAACAACATCACGGCTTCTCACAACTTTTCTTGTATTGGATCAAAACACTTGTAGCCGAACTGATCACC